>JAWWLZ010000177.1:28430949-28445650 GCA_035041345.1 Poliocrania exsul
ATGCCCAAGATTGAAATTACTTTTGATAGTATCCTTTGCCTTTCATTCTTATTACATGCTTGTTTATGCATCATGTTAATTTTTTTCCACTTTGATATTTTCATTTGTCATCTAGAAAGAAATGACAATTTCTACCCACTCTCTGGCTTTTCTGTACCATGGCACATTGTCATTTTGTGCTGAAGGAGCCATTCAGCTGACAACTACAAATGCTGATCTGAGCAACAAAGACAGTAAGAGTCCCAAAAAGCCTGCAAGTCACTACAGAGGCAGCCAAGGGCCAAACATGCCTGTCTTGCACGTGCAGACTTGGGCCTATGAGGCAGTGCCCAAGTCCAGCCAGGTGTTTCCAGCATCTCCACGGCTCCTGCATCCCATGTACCTGTCACCCTGGCCTTGGGTGCCCACTGGGTCTATGCCTGTACTTCCTACCCAGCAGCCAGGTGTGCCCTCTGAGGTCAGTTGCATCTGGGTTAGTACAGGATATCTGAAGTGTCAGACTCTCCTGTGCTCAGATCCCTAAAGCAGAACATGACTTTTGAGAGTTTTTTACATATACACACCTATACATACAAACACACACTCACATGTATGTATGGCCACAGGAAATTATCCTATTACATAAAAAAAAAGCAAGCTAGAAAATCAGCTACAACAGGACACACTCCCAGGAGTTTCTGGCATGCCTGTTTTAGGATTCTTAGACATGAGGGTATTAAATTCATTTTTTAAGATAAAAGTGGCACTAGGATGTCAATTATCCCTTACTGCAGAGTAGGTAGAGCAGCCCTGCACTCCTTTGATGCTGACATCAAAGTCTCACTGCTCTCAGCAAGAACAAACAATTAGAACTAGATCATAAAGCAGAATTTAACCTGTTCCTCTCTTCCTGCTCTGCAGTAATCTTCACAAAAATAAGCAGATTTTGTCCCATGACAAACCCCAAGAGTGGTTTCAGAATTCCTCAGCTCAGTGACTGGGGTTAGGGGAGAGCCTTAGTGACCACCCGGCATCCCCTCTCACACATTCCCCCAGAAAATAATGCACTAAGTAGCAATAATACACTCTGGGCCAATTATGATATATGATTTTGGCTGGCCTATGATGTCTTCACTGTCTGTGATAACACAGTGTGCAAGACCCAGTATCTCTATGTGACAGCCCAGACTCTGCTCCCAACAAGAGCTGCATGTGCAGTTTCAGCAGGCACAGGATTCTGCTTCCCAACGCTGCCATAAAAAATCCTAACAACAGGCTGGTGCAAGGACAAAGCCTTGATGGGCACTGTGAAGAACCAGAGACTGATTCATACAGACAAGAGTACAATAGGCAAGAAACTGACACCCAAGAGTAAAGTTATGGCATAGGGTCATGGCATCTGGATACACTTTTTCTTTCCTGTCACTGGATCTGAAATGAGTCCATGGTTTCCCAGTCTGAATCATCCCTTGCTTTTCCAGCTGCCATTACATCTGAAACCCTGCTTGAAGACGTCACCTGCTTCTTGTAAAGCAGCTGACAAAAACCAGAAGCCCTAAACACAGCGTGGAAGGAGGTGGGATTTTCTGTTGGGAAGGTAACTCCATAAATCACATGAGAGCCTGAAATATTCAAGCCCTGTTTCACCAGTAATGATTTTAAACCCACCAACCTGCCTCAGAAGTGAAGTGTGATCTTTCTGGTGCCTGTAGAATGAATTTCCATACCCTTTTACTCTGCTCAGAGGTGTGGAGCAGCCCTCCAGGCAGCTGTGCAAGCCCCAGCCGTGTGGCTGGAGCCCCTCAGGCTGCTGTTTAATGTCAGCTCCCAAACACCACCTCACTTCCCTGAGCAACTCTCATAGAGTAAGGGATGTTCTGCTCCCTCAGGAAACCTTTGTCCCACCAGAGTGTGTTAACTCCTGGATGCTGAGGTTCCAGGGATTGACTGCCAAGCAACGCACACTGAAAAGCAGCCTCCAGAGGATGGATGCTGATATCTGATGCTGATATCTGGGTCCACTCAGTCTCAGTGAGGAAATGATTAACAGCTGCTGAAGCTGGAGGACTGCTTAGGACAATTTGCATTTCCCATGTCACAAAGAAGGAGATAAACTTTACTGAGTGACATGTTCAGCTTAATTACAGGGGGGGAAAACTGAACAAAAATAAAAGTGAAAACACACAAAACCTGATTCTGGTATAGGGACTGAAAAGGCTACCTTGTTGACCAGCAGTGTGTACCTATAAGATTAAGCAGAAGGGAAGAAAACTGCATGGGAGAAACTACCAAACACCTTGACACCATTTGGGATCCTGCTGATTTCAGTACTGGGTTCTGTATCCCAAGGGCTGAGACCCACGGGGAGGAGATGGGGCTCCTCCTAGAGCTCTGTGGGGAGAAGAGACTGCTCCCTTTAGGGACTGCTGCCATGTTTCCGTGGGAGCAGGGACACAAAGGTTTTTGGGAGTCCTGGAGGTACCAACCCTCCTGGAGAGACTGCAGCTCCAGAAACACTCTCACAACAAGAAGTGAATAGGGGGTTGTTCAGACTGACAAAAGATGCACATGGCACAAGTCCCAGAACTACATGTCACGTTTAATAAACTAATGGGAATGAAGAATACAAAGCCTCATCGGCATAGGTTAGTTTTTTCTGCAAAATAACTCATTTAATTTAATTTAGGTATTATTATGCAATGCTGAAAGCAAGAAGCATAAACTTGATTCATCTCAATCCACCTGAAGCACCCTGTCACAATCATGCTGGAGTCTCACAAAAGCATAGGGAGCAAGAGGTGCCACAAATCCAGAAGCTCTCTCTTTACCCAGTATATGAGACTCAGAAAGTGGAACAGATATGGGCTGAAAATATAACTGACCTGTCTCACTTCAGTGTCTAAATATAGCACAGACTATCAAATTTAAAATCCCCTTGCTTCATGCACAGAACAATGCTTTACTTTGTCCCTTCTGTTAATTACAAATCCAAATAAATTTTAAGTGAAATTTAATATATCTTAATGCTCAGGACATCATATTACTCACATGAAATTAACAGGGTTATTTATTACCTGTACCAAAGGCAGTTTAATCACAGGATCACTACAAACTGAACAAAAATGTTCTTTCTTTTTACTTTAATGAACTCCTGTGCTAAAGACCAATTTCTACTTTCCATTATGAACTAGTCTACAAACTGAAAAGGAGAAAGGAAATTAACACAGCAGTGCCTCACCAAAAAAGCAAAAAAAGACAGGAAAATCTCCTGGTAGCAAATTAAAGCACTGTTCCTACTGGGAAGATAAATGATACAAAAGGGACAGTTCAAGGAATCCTCTCATAAATATTCCAATGTTGAGAACAGAAACTGACTGAATATCAGATTAAAAAGAAGTTGTCTTTTAGGTATCTGCTCATGACCTTTGTTCTAATCTCCTATGCCTTTCACTGACAATGTAGAATTTTGCCTGGATAAGGGGTACCACATTGTGCCTCTGCTGCTAAAGAAAAGAGCAAAACACAACCAATCAACACAACCAAGCAATCAACCAACCAACCAAAAACACAAAACAAACCCAAAACTATCAATGTAAAATAAAAGAGGTTACAAAAATAAAACTAATTCAAAAAACTGCTGAAGGGCAAATTGAGCTCATGAAAATTTGAACAGGATTCCCTCTGGCATTGAGCATTTCTTGCATACATTTGGGGCAAGAAACATCCAGGTAATCAATCATGTGCCAGCAAGCCTTGCCCAAAAGAAAAGATGTGCATGTGGTGCCAGGACATGGGAAGGAAAGCTGCACACCAGTCTGTCCCCTGCCTTGTCTCTGTCACAATATACTTCAAACCAGATGTTTGTATCAGAGCCTTTTCCTGCAACAGCCCAGTTTGAGAAACAGCTGTCAAGGACAGTAACATGAGCTTGAAACAGCTGAAATATCTTACTGACACAAACTGCAGAAAGAATCAAATGAAATTCACCTTAAATTCCAATTTAACGTTTTCAGTTACAAATATTTTTTGGGAAATAAGGAGTCAGAGTGCTGCAGGATGTGACCTGTGCATAAGACCAGCCCTCTACAGAATGGGAGCAATGGAGGAACAGGACAAGGGATCAGCTTTCAATATGTTTAGGCTAAAACAGAGTAACTGAAGTACCCAACTGAAACTTCAGTCTGTAAGAAAAGTTCTGATCTGACTGTTTTCACATTATGTTTTAGAAATGACTACGGGACATGGGCTATCAGAAAGAAATTGTGAGAGTGACCAGTTATTAAGAGAGACGGAGAATTATAAAAAGTGGAGAAAGAAACAAGACTTTTCTTAAGAAGAAATGGAAAAAGAAACAGACTTTCCCAGTCTATGTTCAATTTTGGATGGAAAACTCTAAAACAAATACAAATTCATGATCATGTCCATGTACTGGACTATGTTTGGTGTCAGTGCCTTATGACACTTCCCTGGCAGTGGGTGCTCTGCTCTGCAATATCCCTGGTCTTCAGAATCATGAAAAATATTCCTCTGGGGATGACTCTGTCCCATCTGAGGTATGAATTTCACTGGAAAAGCTCAGAAAAATCTATCTAGTCATTTTGCATTTACATAAACCAGGGAAAAGGACTTTCTCCTTGGGAATAAAGAGCTTTCACACCTGCATCAAGACAAAAAAAAAAACAAAAAAACCCTGAATATGAAAAGAACAGCAGACAATGAGCAGCAGTTCCTCTCCACACATGCTTGAGCAGACTTCTGCTAGCATGCATGGACCAATACTCATGTCAACAAAAACACTGCCATTAAATTCATCAACTCATTTCCCAGCAGCATCACAGATATTTCCTCTCCTCTCAAAAATCCCCAATCTATCTCCAAGTTGGCCGAGACACTCTTAACTACTTTATCTTCTCCCAACAGCACCTACAGACACCCTGTCCTTCCATAACTGTTTGCTCCAACAGAGCAAGATCAGTTCCAGTAAAGAGGCTTAAATACAGAGAAAAACATTAGTGTCAACATGAGTTTATGTAACAAATAGCATTGCTCAACCTTTTTCACACTTCTTCTTATTTACTATTTGAAAACATGTAAAGATACTGAACATCCAATTCTAATTTTCTAGAAAAATTTCTGCATGCATGTGAGCAAGGAGATTGGGTCAAACCAAGAAAATTTATTATCACTTGTTTATTGCTTTTGATTTTGAAGTGATTCAATCATTTGATCTTGGAGGAAAAATAATGCTGAACCAGTAACTAAAAAGCAAAGTGCACAGGTGTCCCTGAGTTCATGCATGCTTGCATCCATACATGAATCTATGGTGCAGACACAGAAATCACAATCTGTTTCCAAACAATTCTCAACCAAAAAAAGTTCTAACTTCACAGGGTAACTGTTTGCAATGAATAATTCAACCATCTGTCAGGTCCAGCTGGGCCCCATCCCCTCTCTTCACACGGAGTATCTCCTTTTTAAGGTGTGATCACTGAACAGCAGCATTAATTTGACAGGTTGTGAGGCACATTGCACATGCTGCCCCCCTGAGTGACCACTGGCAAGGGGAGCACACAGGTGGAGGGGCAGAGGGACAGCCCTTCCTCGTGGGCAAGGAAAGCTCTGAAGAGCAGCTCTGTGAGTGACACAGTGTGCTGTCCTAGGCTGTGTGACCAGTGACAACACGACCAGAGTCCAGTCATCACACTCTATGTATGGTATCAACTAAAGCTGGAAGGCAAAATAAATCATTCTAAACTGTATTTCTGGTCACTGACACACTTTTCAAAAATGTTTTCTGTGTATTGTCATCAGTCCACCCTATTTTCTTGGTTTTGGCAAATGCTATTCCCTTCTCTCCTCTGCAGAAACTCCCATACAACCCAGTATCATCAGTGAAGCCTCTTCCTACATGAGACATGGCAACAGCACAGCTCCACTAAACCACTGCAGTGCATCCATAAAAAAAGATAAACAGAGTCCTGAAAAATCATTCCAGTTCCTTAAACAAAGGACATTAAATTTTATTCTAGTAAGGCCTCTCTCAAAAGAAAATATTTAATGCAGAGCACAATGGTAAAATTAATTGCCCAGGAAAAAACAAACAAACTGCACAAACCAGTCTTTGTCTCTCCTGCCTGCTGACAAAGGCTGAGCAGGACTGAACAGACAGTTAATTGTTTTCCAGATCACTGTGGCAGGTCTCCCAGCATTTGCACCTCCATTTCCCTGGACTATCAGCCCTGTTTATGCCCCATTAAACACAAAGGCAGAGTCTATACTTTCCATGGGGAAAAAAAAGGAAAAAGGTATGTTCAGTTGGCAATTTTCTGTAAGAGGAAAATATTCTAACACATTAGGGCTGTTTTTATCAGAAATTATTTTCCAAGCAGACCTTTAAAGAATGTGACATTTATTGTATGGTGAGGAAGGGTTTGCCCAGCACTCAAGCTCCCTGTGCTGTGGAGCCCAGCAAGTGAGGCAGACACACAATCACAGCTTCCCACTATGAGATTTAGGGTCGAACTTTTTTCCATCTTACTGTAAAAGGAATTAAGAAGTATAGCCCGTTCATACAAGAGACAGGCCAATATAAACAGATTTTATTTTATGCATTTAAAAATCCTCTTAGGCCTATTTATTCAAAAAGTGCTTTGAAGTGAGAAGACATTTCTGAGGAATTAAAGATATGCAGCAAACACTTGTGGATTCAGTTCGTTGAAGCAATATTTATCAACAGTATAAAAGGCTGGAGTATATCTTGAATAAAAATAAATAAACTAAAATATTTTATATTGCTTTCCACCAACATCTCCTTGTGCTCTCATTTGCACAAAAAAATATATAATTATTAAAAGAAATACACCTTGGATTATACCAACTCCTTACATAGGAAGGAGCAGCCCCTTGTCAACATTAAAATTGCAAACCTGTCCCCACACTGTGATTTCAAATATCAAGACTGATAGAGACAGTTCATTTTTTTAAAGACAGAAAAGGCTAAATAGATTTCAATTGTCTGCTTCTGGCATTGTCTCAAGAGGCAAATATCCAAAATGTAGCAAATACATTTATCAAATCTGCCTTTTATTTTTTCAGAAGCAAATAGTTTTAGCAAAGTAAGAGGCAGTTGCAGGCAAAGTGGGTAAAAATAAAGTATCATGTTGTCATTAGCAGAATTATATGCCAAACCAATCTTTACATAGGCAAGGCAGAAATCCCTCCTCTTTCTCTGATTTTAAAGTGTTTGCAAAGTCTCCTGACATTCAAATTACATCTTCCTCCATCAGAGACATACGTGAGAACAAACATTATTTAAAACAGCTATACAAGTGTTTTTGTCTACATCCAAAAGGGGCCTTTCACCTATTTAAATTGGAAAACTGTTTCGAAAGCACAGGGAGGCCTTGAAACATCCCATGTGTACTCTTCAGTATATAATTATAAAGATAAAAGATGACACATTCGTTTTGGTTAAACGCCATTAAGCAACCCTCTGAAGACAGGAAAATTTCTTATTTATGTGGTATTTGCTCTTTCAGAAAGACACCACACCATGTAACAAATCTACCTCAAAAAAGTTCAGTCTAAAATGATGCAATCAACTGGATTTGCAAATCCTCGTTCTGGTATTGTTACAGCTGGTATTTTATTACCATAACTTAATCACTTGCAAGTAATATAAACTACTCTGGAAAGAACCCAAGGGTTATTTCAGAGTATTTTTAGTATTTCTGTTTTAATAAACATCAGTGTCTCCCTCCTCACCATAAGCTGATTTTCCCTTGAAAAGTGTGTTATAGAGGCAAAAAATGAGATGGAAAGGAGGGGAGCGTTTGGCACATTGAATATCTGGTCAAAGCTGTGATCACTCCTCGCAACACTTCAGGTTCTCTGGAAGCAATTTGATACCCTCGACGTTATTCAACATTTTATTCCTTATGAACACAAGCTGCAGGAATAACACAAGCTGCAGGAATAACTGCTGTGCCCAGAACAAGCATTGTGATTTGGTCTGGCTGCCGCAGTGCACTATTTAAAAAGTCACGGTTTGCAAAGCTATGCAGCCTGTTACAGGTTGTGCAGACCATCTCCAAAGGATGGGGAGCGACAGGGCGGCCTCATGGCCCCGAAGGCACCGTGTGGCAGCAACTTCTGCTGCTGGAAGTCATGCACAGCTGTTGCTCAGTCACCCACGGAAGTGACATATGTCATACAACGAGCAGCAGCAGCATTCATCTGGAAGGATTCCAGTTTGTGTCTCTGCATCAGTGTGAGTATTCCTGCATCATATAGACCTCTCCTACCCCATGCCGGAAAACGGGGATTTTTAGATCTCCCTTTCCAGCTTTGCCGTGCCCTCCCCAGAGCGGCACTGACTTGGTCTGGCAGGGATATGGGCAGTGCTGCTGGGAAGGGCACAGCTGGGAACTCCCACACTGTGGCTCCCTGTCTATTGGCCCTGTGCTCTGCCGTGGGCAGGCAAAGGGCAGCACACAAATCTCGCTGCTTCTCAAGGACAAGGACTAACAATCACCAGGACAAGCTGAACTGCCACTAGTTTTGTAAACAAAGTCCTCTTCAAGTGCCAACCTGTGCTGGCCACAACCGTGTTTAAGAAAGGAAACAGCAACAGAATTTCAGTGGTTAAAGGACAACTTTGCATAGCCCGAGTCATTTGAAGGGCACTGTTTATCAAAGGAAACATCTGGGCGGGTGACAGCAGGGGACACACAGGGAGAGCAGCGGTGAAGTGCCTACCAGGTCATACGCTGCCAGCACCTTTTTCTGCACATCGGGCACGGTGCCCAGAGGCTCCAGGTAGGGAAAGGTGTCCTTCATGCAGAGGGTGACGGAGGGCGCGTTGTCGCTGCTCACAAGCCGGGAGGACAGGGTCAGGATGCACTGCTTCAGGCTGGCGATGGGCGGCAGCCCACACAGCTCCTTCACAGACACCATGGCGTTCTGGGGCAGGAACAGAAATACTTCAGCCCGGTTCTGCTGACCACTCAGACCCCACTGCCTGCCAGTACCTTGTCAGCCCTTGCCTGCTTCTCCCCTTTGATGTGGGGCAGGGTTATCCCACTGCCCACAGGACCCCATGGACCACAGGATGCCATCCCACACAGGAATTCCCTGGCAGCCCCATTCTCTGTCCCCAGGTGTACTGTCAGCTCCAGCTTTCCCCCAGACCCAGGCACCCCAACTGCAATCTCTTCACCTACTCTGCACTGCAAATCCAGCCCTAAGAGGGACGAGATCTGGTCCCCAGCATATTAAACCTTCAGCCTAAAATGCTATTTCTCTTCCCAACTACTTCGACTCCAATTGGTTTTGATGCTGAAATTGCATGTTCTCCTGTCATTCTCATCCTCCAGAAAGAACAAGTTTGACAGACTTTATATTTCCCATGCGAAACAGAAGAAGGAAGAACCCACTTTGTTTTCAGCCTTGCATCACCACATCATAAAAAACACAAACACTCTTTCCCCTTCATAGGTCACATGTAAGAAAATCAATCCTGGATATCCTGGTCAAACCAAATTAACATGCCAGGAGATAGTTTATTTATCAAGTCAGAGGATGTACAGCTGAGATGCATCCCTCATTTGGCTTCCTGAGTCGTAGTAGGAGTAACCAAGATGTACAAACCCCAAGTATTATAACAACTCATACCTTGCAAATGTTCCTCCCACATCTTGCTGAAAAAAACCAGTCATCAGACAATGCTTTTCTCATTGATCATATACATTTGCATGCAGTTAAATCTAAAACTGTATCTTTTCACAGCATCTTCTACTGAAGTGTTGCTTAGAAAGCGCATTAATGTTGTTTCTGAGTCAGAGTTTTTTCATTTATATAGTTCACATTTAGTGCCTGACCTAGACAGAAGGTGGAGTCAGCAGTTCAAATTCGTTATTTTCAAGGCCTGAAGGAAAAGAAAGGCTGAGAAGTTTCCCATTCTTAAAAATATGCTGAGACTATTCCTTTGAGAGTGATTTAAAATTTATGTCATTTTGTAAACTTTTCCAGCTGTCAACATTTCATTTGCTTTAGACTCCATCCAGAAAAGTGGGGTCAATGAAGTGCTATGCCTTTCTCCTGTTTTCAAGAAAGCAAAAATGAATTGTTTCTGTATTTTTACCAAGTGTATAGTTACAGCTGATTTCAGCCATTTATTAAGGAAGACTCATTGTTTAATGCTACTCAGTTTTGTTTCTAGGCAGTGCCTGAAGCTCCGAATTGAGATGCCCCTTAATTAACCCGCAGAGTTGCCTCCACTGCAGAAGAGAGCACTGGGCACGCTGGTTCTTGTTTGGCCTCGCTGCCACTTCCCCTCCTGCCAACCATGAAGGTCTTAAGCCAGCAGTTGTGACAGCGCTGAGCACCTGGGCCCTGATGCTGCCAGCCCCAGCAGGCTCTGCTGCACGGAGCACCACAGGCACAAGTAGAGTGCCGGGAGCACCTCCGAGCCAAGACGTGGCACCGGTGTCTGTGCCGGTGCTCAGCCAACCAAGACAACGCCGTTATTTAGCAGGGAAGAAATTGCAATTCGAGTGGCATTCAGTGCCTACATTGAACATCTGCAGCCCTTGGGCAAACAGTGGCAACGCACACTCCGGAAAACATGCTGCTTTTTGCACAGTGGGTTTCTTTGGTGTAGACAAGACCTTAATGACACATCCACTGACTGTTTCTTATATTCACCCAAAGAAAACTAAGAGCATAACCCTCACACAGCTAGCAAAACAAAAGCTTGCTGAGGTTTTCTAGAACCAACAAGGAAATGAAGTAGTTGAGCCTTGAGGTGGGGGACACACAAACGTACCCTCAGTTCTGCTTTCTCAGAGGAAAAACAACCAATAAAGCATACATTTGGAGAGCATATATTGATTTTTAAAATGGTTCTACCTAATCCTACATTTGCTTAGTTAGGTAACACTTGCAACTGTCAGCCTTCCAGTGTCCAGTTAAAGGCTGACAACAGCTGTGGGTCTGAAGCTTCATCAGCTTCCACAAGCTTCAGTAAGCTTGTCCTTCCAGCAGCACACTTCCACGTTCAGGACACCCCACCTCACACAATGGAAGTGTCATACCTGCATATTTTCTCTCATGTCAGTAGCCTCTCGCAGTGGATGCACTGCGAGCTTAAAGATGTCATCAATAGTCTTGAGACCAGTGTTCCTCAGCATGGTGTACTCCCTTGCTTTCTTCCCTATCCTCACCGAGAGGCTGCGCTTCTGTGCCTTGCCACCTCCACTTCGGTTGGTTATGGCAATATGCACAAACAGGGTAACGTGCTCCATGATATCACCAACAAAGGACCGCAGGGGTATGTGCCTGTATCCGGGCTGTAAGCACTCCAGAGGGATGGTGTACTGTCCTATGAACTCATCCCCAATGTAGTCATCATCCAAAACAACAAATCGGATCATGGCCAGCTCCGGTAGATTGATCTGGAACTCAAAGCTTTCATCAAAAATGGGGTTATCACTGTTTTGCTGAACAGTTTTAGTTCTTTGTTCAGTGCAGTCTGCAGGAATCCCATGTATTTCTATGCAGACGTAGGGGTCTATGACATCCCCTTTTGCACACGCACCCTTGGGCTTTGGAAAATTCTGGCCACTGATTATTTTGACGTGTAGGACCTGGGGAGAGACCCCTGGCACAATACCCTTGGTATTTGCACTGAAGTAAGACACTTCATCACGCATCACTGAAGGCCTGAGAACGTACCCACATCCCCCATTCTGTAGAAACCAACCAGTGTGTAGGTCCATCATGGGCCCCGGGGTCTGATAGTTCATTGCCACTATCTGGCAACCACAATTCCAAAAATCTTGAGGATTTAAGTTACTGGAATCTATCCTCATAGCACTTGGGTACACCCTGGACAGAAACTTTTTGTTGTAGTTGACAAAATCTTCAGGGTATTCGTTTGCAATCCGACTGGCTTCTGCCTCACTGAAGGAGCACATTTCCCAATAATTCTGAAATTTCATGGATGTCTCAAAGTCTTTGTATTGGACAGATTTGCATAGGGACACCAAGTCAGACAATTCCCTGCAGAGCCAGATCAGCTTTGGCTCCCTTGAGAAGTCCTCTGACAGTCTTCGTGATATTTCAGCCTCTTCATCTTCATCCGTGACTTCTCCTTGTAATATATCCTGATCACAAGGCAGTTTCTTCCCCTTCACAATGATCTTCATTTTTAGTTTCTCAGGTGATGGGAGGTAGACTTCTGAGGGTAAAGGTGCCTCTGTGTACAGTTTGTTTCCAAAGATTCTTTTCATGTGTTGTACCACTACCTTCTGCTGCTGTACAGAGCAGTGGTTCCCCAAGCAGAGAATAAGAGGGTATTCTGAAGCAAAGAAGGCCAATTTGTTTATTACCTCAATAACATTTCGAAAGGCAAGTGGAGATGTCATGTTGTTGCGGTTACAAATAATGGGTTCGTTATCTGGGCCGTCACAGACGTCTAGTTCAATACTCCGACAACTCATCTTTAAAGCTCTGACATAACCATTGATATCAGCTGGCCCTCTGAGCTGGTCTTCTATTAGATATGTATTGTGGGATGCATTGATGTAGTAATGTGACAAAGGCTGTGTCATGTCTTGGACAATTTTTTTGTGCTCTGGGTCAAAAATATCACATTCTGGGGACAACAAGTATTGAGTAAATCCATCAATTGCAAGAAAACCTTTCAACCGCCCTTCTTCAGAAAGCTCATACCTGCGTATAATATCTAGACACATTTCTTCTGTTATGTGGGCCACTCCTTGCTCAGCCTCTAAAAACAGCATGAGGTCATTGGCATCCAGGTACTCTTTGTTTTTGGATATCTGCACGAGTAAGAAATACACTTCAGGTCTTGTGCAAAGTTCACTGAATGCTTCACAAAATTCCTCTTTTGTTACTCGTGTTGTCAGTTTCTCTTTGCTCTTCTGAATTTCCTTGAATTTTAATCTAATCTTTGATTCCTTTAAGGTGGGGTTAAGCTTCTTTATTAGCTCCACAGAGGTATCTTCCAACATTATGCCATTGCCATCAACATCTGCTGCTTCAAATACAGTTTTTAGCCAGGCAAACCGTGGTGTATCATAGCTACTTTCCATCAGATCCAGGGGTTGTTTGCTACGAGAGACCAAGTACCTTAATCCTGATACCCAAATATTGGCCACATCAGCTGAATTGGCAACCAAGTCAAGCGACTCATAGTTCTCACCATGAATTACTGACAGTGCGCAGTCCTCAGAAATCTGATCTGCAAGTCCATTATTCCTGAATGTTTCTGTGTTCTTCCCTAGTCTGATTTCTTTTATAGCAGAAATATCAAGCTTGGCTTTGTCAAGATCCTTCTTGGAAGGCTCCCAACGAAGAGCCTGCAGGTCAGGATCCAGAGTAAAAAAACGGTTATAAATCCGGGAATTTGGACGAACTTTCTTCAGTTCACACCCAGCCTGCATAAAGCTGATACAGTCACTGGCACTGCTTATTTTCTTCTCTGAGGGCATGCTGCTGAAGGACACGGTTTTCTTTCTTCCACATTTTTGGTTTGAAGGATCCTGTGGAATAATTATATATATAAAAATTAGTTTTTCTTTGGTCAACCTGTGAGTCCATAAATAATAGAAAAGATACATTTATGTAAAGATAATTAATGTTCTTCTGAAAACACAATATATTATCCCAAAAAACAATATATTATCCCTTCCCACAATTTAGTTCAGTGAACTTATGATGAGCTATAAAATACTCTGAGCTATACAGCAACTTGATTGACTGCAGCATTTGAGATAGCACGTTTTCATGAGTGGTATTTGCAGCTATTAAACTGCCTTCTAGATCCCAGCAGCTGGAGGCAGTATCCAACTGTGTCATGTACATTTTCAAAGCAGATATATATGAAAAGAGGGGTTTGATGGGAAGCTCCAGCACCTGGCTATGCTCTGCATAACCTGAATTTGGAGGAACCCTCTGGGATTTCAGAGGTATCATGAATAAAGGAGGAACTTTGGGATAAAAAGGCATGAGTTAAGAGTCTTAGACTATGCGGGAGCACTGTTGGGAGCCTGGGATGAGCCAGCATGCCGGTGGGACACATGTGACAGTTGGTGCTCAGCAGATGAGTGCCCTGCCTCAATTCTGCCTCTTCTCAGCAACCTTGGACACCTCAAGCAAAACTAAACTGAAGCCAAACAACAGTCATGAGTCAGACCCCCAAGATACACATCTAGGAGGGTCTGGGTCTTCTTATTAGTGTATTTGAGTGTTCTTTGGCAAAGGAAGTTCTCAGAAGGCTGAGAAGCCCATCTCTCCTGCATGCCTAATTGCATGGCTCACATGGAAGCCCTACTCTTTGCTCAGCCCTAAGGACTTCGCACTTTCTTGTCTCCCATTTGTTTTGAACCACAAAGCATTGTAGGAAAAGGGACAACTAGATAAGAAATACATTGTAACTCCTCTTAAGAAAATACTCATCCAGACATGTGACTGTCTTTTCAGTATCAACTACTTACTTGCTGCTGGAGGTAAAACTAGCTGTCTGCAATTTTAGTGCAGCAACTACATTTGTATCTTTCCCCCATATATTATCAATTCAAAACATTTCTCAACAATTATAAATTGTAAATCATTCTTTTTTCTCTCTGCATGATTTCCATCTACTCTACTCCATTAGTATATAAACTATCCAACAGGTACCAAAAATATTTTTAAAACA
>JAWWLZ010000177.1:28445750-28521891 GCA_035041345.1 Poliocrania exsul
TCTCTGCATGATTTCCATCTACTCTACTCCATTAGTATATAAACTATCCAACAGGTACCAAAAATATTTTTAAAACATCATTCAAGGCTGTAATTAATTGTGACAGACTTGTTAAAATTGCTTTCCCTCCTATTTCCCTAGCCAACAGCAACTCTTCCCCAGTTTTCTGCCTTCCGCTGTTGAAGGGACTTCAGCTGCCTGGATTTTGAGTAGAAAAGGAGTCCCAAGGCAGGGAAATGTGATGGTGGGTTAGGCACACAGCCTTGCACTCTGCTGCCTCAGGCTCAGCCCTGAGATGTGCACTATGGACCAGCTTCCCTACAGCCCCTGGGGACCTGCTTTAAGACACCAAAACCCCAGACTCCCAAACCCTTTGCAGCCTGGACTACCCTTCTCTACCCTAGGACCTGGTTTCCCTCAGCTCCAGTTTATCTACTGTGTCATTCAACCTTCCTCAAGTCACTCTTTCCTGCAAATCCTAAACACACCCCCCTGCTCTAGCAGTGCCCTCCATCCCACCACCTCTGTCCTGCTCTGTTCTGTCTGTGCCAAGCAGGACCCTGCACAGCTCTCCAAGCCACCAAAGGCATCAGTCTTGATGCTCACAAGAACATCTCCACTCCTTGTGTGCATGTTTGTATACATGCTTTCAACAAATCAGTCTGTGAATGTCTCTACAAAGCTGCTGTTGCCATTCACTCACTTCATTCAATAATATCAAAAATATTTCCAGATTCCCAGCCCCCAGAAAACTGGATTTAAAGCTTTGTGATCTGCTGGGAACTAAATAAAAACCTCTAAAGTTCTCATGCTAAAAATTTCTCATTGAACTAATACAGACAATTCTATGGACAAGAATAATTATTTAATACTTATGAGAATGGGTCTTAAAAAAGAAGAAAGTCAATGGAGTGTCTCAGGTCAGCTACTTTTTGAATTACAGTTTTCTGCTAAAATACTCCTGTTTCTGCATTAACATACTGGTTTTTAATACATGGCTTTGGCCATGAAAATCTTCAGGCAATAGATGCTAACGAATACAAATGAATACAGACAAGTACCTTACAGGTTTTAGAAGAGAGTCTTCTTTTGTATTTCCTCATGTTTGCAAGAGCAGTATTTAGATTTAAGATTGATGATTAATTTGGATTATTCTTCTCATAGAGGTAGATGTATTAATGGACTTGGAATCTGTAGTCATTCATTCTTTGACAGAGGTTCCTCAGGGCCAAACCTGGAAATCTCATCAATGCAGCCTGATATAGTTACAGGTCTGATATTCTGTCTTAACTAGGGAGGTGCAAATTGTTATGTAACTGTAATTTTTCTGCAGAAAATAAAAGCCAAGATACCTGTGCCTTTTGATCAAAATAAGTCAGGGAATTACTCAGCTATTAAGGTGGGAAAAACACTAACTGATCTCATGGAGAAACAACAAAAGTTGCCTTTAAACATTCAATTGTAACTGCTCAGGGATTTTGGAGAGAAGCAGATTATCCTCTGTGCCCTCTTTTCCGGCTTTTATTTTTGATGGATACTTTTGGGTTTGTACTTAGTGGTATGTAAGGAACATCAAAATTGTACATCAGCAGTTCTTCATCTCAGAGTAGGACTCCCCCATATCTTTTAATCAAATTAACAGAAGTTGAGCCTAATCCACAGACTAATTGCCTAAAATTACCAAAATTTGAGTATTATTGACACAATGGGATTATTTCAACCAATACCAACAATCTCCTCTACCTACTGTATAACACAAAACCCCTACAAAACTGCAACTGCTAACTGAGCCTATTACTGCATCAGATGGTCCCCCTTGGTCTCTGCAGTCCAGGAGCATCTGCAGAGATGCTCAGTCTTTTAACTTGAGAGATGTTAACTTAGATATAATGTGACAGTTTTCATTCACAATTATCAAGAAGTTAATTATTCCAGTCTTACAAGATACTCAAAAGGTGTTTTGTAAGCTCTAGTGCTGGCTGTCTTCTCAGCCTGACAACCCAGGCACTTGCCGTTGTTCTGCCATATTCACAATGGTTGAACAAGCAACTCCCAATCCTGACACCATGCCATAGCCAGACCACACACCTCTGGGTCCAAAGGATCACCCCGGGGAGCAGAGAAGTGTTTTCTTCAAGAAGTGTCCTCCCACCACTGAGCTCCACTCACATCAGTGCCTGGAGAAGATGATTTAGATACCCTGTGACTGCCCACGGATCTTATGCTGAGCTTGGTTCAACTGAGACTGCAGACTCCGGTTTCTAATTTTAATGTAGCTATTGTTCTCCTTAAGTCTCTACCTTAATCCAATTTCAACACAATGCTCTTCTGAGACAAGACATTCAGCTAAGAATACTGTGCTGCAGCGTCTCCAGGGGCTAAACTGCTGCTCTGTGGTACCATTCCCTGGATACTGAGAACAGGAACAACTACAGTCACCTGGCAAACTGAAAGCTGCCAACATCTTACATGAATAAATAGGAAACCTGCTCTCTTATGCTACCTGCCAAAAACATTTGCACTGCAAATTATCAAAAAACTCTCCTTAGAGTTCACCCACACAAGAGCATTTGTTCCCCTTCATCAACCAAAGCAAACAGAAAGCACAATGAGATGTACCCCTGAATCTTGGAGGTGAAAAGTCTCTCTCTCTCCAAGATGCTGAGTTCATCAAAATTGATGTTGCCACACAGTAACTGACTTAGGGCTGCCTTTTACCCTCAGTCACTTGTACTGATGGAACTGGATATATTGTTGCAGTGAAGGATGAAAAGAAATTACATCAGCTGAAAACAAGGAACTAACTTGTAGATTTTCCACCATAAGACCTTTTGTACCAGAGATAACCTAGCTCTGTACAAAACTGGAAACAACCACAACCAGTTTGCATGCAAAGTGCAAGTATGAAAAGAAAATTCCCACTTATGTGGGAAACCTTGTGTTTCCAAGGCAAGACACTTTTTTCAAAGTGACTCAGAGTATCGTTTCCTTCAGTTCTTTGTTCGTCCTCTGTAAGGTGATTCAATAGGATGACTCCATCTCCTTCCTGCTCCTGAGCCTGCAGAATGTCCATTATGTGAAATACCTAAAGACCTCAACCACAAGACCACACCATCATGCACTTATATTTCGGTACATGCACAGCTGCTCTGAAAACAGTAATGACCAAGGAGACATCTCTCTGTGCTGGCCTGACTGCATCCTAACATTTTCTAAATGTTTCTAAAGGAGGGATTCAGAGCTCCAGTCTAAGCACACTCCCAAAATAGGAGAAGCTCTCCTGTTGAACACATCATCCTCGTCAGAGGGACTGCATGTATAAACAGTGGGATCACTAAGCCAGCAGCAGTTGTGGGAAAACTCCACCCCATCCATCCTGACCTTTGACTGCTCAAACTTCTGTTGTTTAAATCAAAGAGCTAACAGAAATAAATAAGTGAGATTAAAAAAATACTAATAAACACGCACTCCACCTCATCCCACCCTCTTTGTCAAAACTATACGACATAAATTGCTGATCTTAAGTAAGGAAATGGGGCAGCAATAAGAGCTGGATAGCACAAAAAGGTCAAGCTCATGAATTTTGTCTGAAATCAAGTTACCTGAAGGGTGCCTAAAGCATCAATGGTGTTCCAGGATTCTGCTAAGGAGGGTAAGAAAGGCAAAAATCATCACCTATCCAAAGACACCAAAAACCCTTAAAGAGCTGCAGGGTTTCACTGAAAGGATATGAAATTCAGTAATGATGCTGAGAGATAAACTTGTTAAGTGTGATTAAGAGCCATTTCCCCCCAAACAATTCACATTTTCACCAGCGAGTATCACCTTGCTAAAACAAAAGCTTTGTTCTGATCTTTGACATTTCCCATGGACCCAGCACTAAGAAATCAATAACAGACAGCTTAGCCTGTCCTCACAAACAGATTGAGATAAATGGTGCATCCTAAAAGCTATCTGCTCTGGAAACTCCAGATGATCCAGTTAATTGGACAACTGATTACCTGATCTTTTTTTTCGAGATAAACTAATTAGCTCTATAGGATAATTTTTTTGGAGATGTTTCTAGATATTTCACTAAACACAGACAGAATCCAAGTCCCTGAAAATATTAAAGCTTTGCAATACTTGTGGTGGGAAAATGTACCTTTAAACAGTAAATAAAGAAGTCAGTGAGTCACTAATGGCACTCAAAGCACCGTGCAGCAGGTTGACAAATGACAGTGTAATTTTTGTAAAACAGAAGTAAGCCAGAACAGGGAAGGTTTATACAAATCATCCAAGAGAACACGGAAAGTCAAAGCTTGGGCCAGGGCTGCAACTGGATCTCATACATGTGTGAGGCTTAGTCCATTTGACCAGAGATGCAACTCAAAGCTCCAACCCACAGTACCAGTACAGGATTATTAGAGGTAGCACTGATCACTGGAAACCACTATTCACTCTTACCACACTAAGCTTTACTTCTGTCAATGTCAGCCATGCTCTGGACATTCTCAGAGAGCATCCCAGGACTGCCAGTTTGGCAGATTTTATCTGTTCTCCTCCCAGCCTCTGCTATCACAACTACTTAATGAACTAAACTCCCTCTAATCTTTCTTGGCAAGGCCTGTAGGAACTAAGTGTCAGATACCCACTGTGAGAACTCACAGAACAAGAAGAGGTTGCCTATTCAGCATTCATCCAGGCTGAGAACTCATGGCACAGAACAACTACCTTTGCACAGGGGCTGAACAAGCAAACCACTTAACCTCGTGTGCAGCAGCCACAGGGATGCTGCCAGTCACACCTGGGCTAACCACACAGCCCAACAGATTGCAAGAACAGATGTCAATGCTGTGGGATCAACCTCGGGAACCTCTTCAAGGAAAAGTTCTTACTAATTCAGGGATTTGTGCACATGTGGAATAAAGACTGGATCCAAAATTTAACACATGCAGTCTTAAAAGCTGAGGTACACACGTAATGGAATAAACAGAAAATTTAAGGCAGACCAAAAATACAACATGGACAGATACATGACAAATAGCTTCAGAACAGAGTGTCCAACAATTTTCCAAACACCAAAATAGTCATGGCAGCATGTCTGCAAATCCAGCTAGTTGCCACTAACCAGCAGTTTAACTCAAATGTGAGCTCCGTGCAGAAGCCTGAGCACCATCATCATTCACAGGAGAGCAGTGACTGAGGGAACTCAAACACAGGGGACAGAAAAGTGTCATGGGGAACAGTAACATCTGCACTTACTGGAGCTTCCTCGGACAACCCAGAGTTCAGGTAGGGGTAGTGGACTGTCAGCAAGACCTATAAAAATAACTTTAGAGTCAACTTCTCATCAAAAGAGCCACCCTGCAAAATGGGTACTGTGAGGGCAGGAAAACTGAGTGAAGACAATTGCTTAACTATTTGGGGATGCTGAACAGTCCCTGCTGGAGAAGTTCAACAGGAGGCAAGATTATAATGGCTTGTCTCCTTTCCTCTTTTGCTCCATTACTAAAAATCACTTTCAAGTACCAGAGGGTAAGTGTGGAGAGAGAGAGAGAAGAATGTCTGGAGAGGATCTTCAAGAAAAACACCTGAACCAAAATGATTTGCTGTTCAAGGAATGTTTTGTTGTGTATTTGCTTTTTTCTTTTTAAATCATTAGCATTACCAAATTTATTCAATTTCACCTTGAAGAAAATTTACATTTGCTGTTTAAATGAAAAATTAGAGCAAGAGAAAAAATGAGCAGCACATAAATGCTCCATCTGGAAATGCTTTTTGGAAATTAAAAGCACACAATGCAAGAAGGGTTTATTTTCTGTCATGACACGACACTGAAGTTACTACTTCTCCTTTTTTTAATAACTAGGGCCGTAAGTCCAAAGCTTCCAAGAGTACAAGAACATGAATACCTGTAATGAGGCTACCACTTCACAGCTCCTTCCACCACCACTACTGAAGTTTCATCCAGCTGGTTTCCACAAGGACTGTCCTTAACTAAAGGTGTGAGTACCTATCCCTTTACATATTAAGCAACATCTTCAGTGAGAAATAAATTCCTGCCTGACACTCCAAGTGCACAATGTCTCCATATAATTATACAGAAGACCCCACCTGATGCAGAAGATTTTTCATGGATACTCTTCACTCTCCCTGTAGAAAAAACCTTCTTCACTTATGACACCCCAAGTGCCAGATCTACTTCCAGTTGTGAGAAGGCTTTTAGTTTTAAGTTAAGGGATTGACACAGCCCACTGGATGTAGTACCTCCAACTACTGCCACTCCCGAACACTCTGTGATTTCCAAGTACTTGGGTTGCTCACAGACTCTAATGCTTGTAAGTCTTCAAGGGCACCTTGGACATGGATTCAGTTTATCCCCTTGCTCTAAGGCAACATAAACCTGAGAAAGACAGGAGGACACTTTGTGTCTTCAAGCAGAAGCAGTAGCAGCAAGCCCTTGGACAAGGAGATCTTGGCTGCAGCATTCCCAGAAGAGCTTCACTGTACAGACCCTCATTCTTTTACAGAATCTCCTTTGATTGAATCTGAGGCAAAAATTAAGAGAATAAGAGTATTCCAGCAGTAACTCAGGAGGAAAAGCTAAATGAGTTTCTGGCTAAGAAAGAACATGTCCCACTGGTACTCCCCCTCACTGCACCTCCAAATGCTGGATTGGCAGCATATCTGTGAGTCAGTATTTCTCACTGTCAATGGAAAAGCTGAAACAAGATTTGATGAAGAATAAAAAAATTACTAGCATTAACTATTCCCACCATTACAGAAAACAGAGCTTGTCAGACTAATCCGATACCTCTTACTTTATGATATTAAAAGTTTTGTTGATACACATAATAAAGTCATTGCAATATGCTCAGACTCTGTAATATATTATGGTTTCTGCAATGCATTTTGACTTGGTACTGAATGTCATTTTGATTAAGAAGATGTAACGACTAAAATAAACTCAGGAGACATTAAATGGATCAAACTCAAGATAAATGACAACTCTCCAATGCAACAGTAAATGTGAAACACTTATTGTGTAGATCTGCTTCAAATGGGATTCTGCAGGGACCCATTCTTAGCCCAGTGCTATTTAGCATTTTTAGAGTTACCTGGAAGAAAGCATGAAATCAATATGCATGGAGCCTGGAGATGATACAAAGCCAAGTTTGAGCAGTGATGAATAACAAAGAATATGAGATGATAAAAAGTCAAAACACTGCTTGACAAGCAACACATAAAAAAATAAGTATGCTCCAATATGAATCAGAATACAAGGCCATAAATCTAGAAACACAAGGGGCGGGCCTTACTTACAGGACTCTGATGGAGGAGGCAATAATTTGGGAAAAAAGCACCAACATCATCACAGATGATCAGCACAGAAAACAACAAAGAGATCACATACAAAATAGTAAATTCGGTTGCATAAACACACTATCTACTCAAGGTAGAAAAGTTCTAATATCTTGGTATTTGTCCATCATGTGATGCTCTCAGTTTAGAAATTACCTTGAAAACTGGAAAGCTCATAAGAGTCAAAAGAATCAGGAAGATTTTGGAAAACACATTCAAGTAAGAGATTACAGATTCTTTCAGTTCAATACACACATTGTCTGAATTAATAAAAATTAATTATTAAATTAATAGCAATAGAAATGGGCATTAATATAAGGAATAGCTTTGAAGGACACTTCTCATGCACTAATAAAGGTATATTTGGGCACTTTTATTCAGAATGTAATAGTTTCCATTGAGTAGTTTAATTAAATAGTGAATCAATGTATTTTAAGAAGTCCTTCAAATTACATCTCCTTATGGATCCCCTAGAAACTCAAAATGTAGAGTGATGTTGTCACAGGTTTTAGATCACAGAATATTTTGAGTTGGAAGGGACCCACAAGGATCAGCGAGTCCAACTCAATTATTAAGATGATTATATAAAGATCAGTATTATCAATTGATACATCCTTCTAATACTTGGAAATTGATACATTTAAATAACGTTAAAACTTTAAAAAAGTGCAAAGCTGACAACGGACCCAGGGATGGCAGGAGGGTCTCCATCACTAAAAAGGCATTCACCAGCACCTGATTCCTTCCAAAAGGATGTCCCATGAGATCAAACGTGATTTCATTTAAGCCCCATATAATGGAGACCAGCCCAGGTTTTGGTGGTATCTTTTAGCCTGATTATTTAGGTATTAGCTCAAAAATTCAACTGTGTATTTTTCCAAACAATGCCCTTGAACGTGACTGTGCCTTCTGGTCTGGTATCATGGCACTGGAGATTACCAGGCACTGGGGGCCCAAAATAGGATGAACAATTTAATTTCATTTTAAATCTTGCAACAATCCTCCAGGAATAAAATGCGTAATCCAATAAGCCACACAAATCTCAATAGGCTAATCACATTATTTTAAGCCCTTTTTAATCAACTTAAATTATTTCTTCATTAATCACATTTATGCCGATTCAGATCAACCCCAATCCTTAAATTTAGCAATGAAGTTACAAAACTCAATAAAATAAGGTAATGAATCCGTTTTAATGGGATTTTTTTCAAAACTCCAGTTTTTATTAATAATTGAATTATTAAATAGGTTGTGATTAAATCCATAAAGTCAAATATAAAGTATATTGGCAAGCCAGCACGCTGTTTTATCTGCCTATTAATGCACTTGGGGTGACATTTTGCCTCAGGCATTCTAAGGCCCCAGCTTTCTGCGAGAGAGCAAAGCGACTTTCAGCACACCCAACAAATGCATCGACTCCTCTGAGCAAACGGTTTATCAATTAAGGAAAGCGCCCTTGAGGTGTAGGAGTTTTACAGCTTGTTAAGGCTCTCCTGGGGGTACAGCACCACCTTCACTGGGCCCCACAGACAGATCCCTGTGGCAGCCCTGGCACTGCCCAGCTCACCCGACGCGGGTGGAGGGCTGATCCATGTCCCTGCACACGTGCCATGCCTGTCCTGTCTGTGCTTTACTAACCCCTGCCCCCAAGCTTCATCATAAAACAAGGATTAGAGAAAACTTTCTGATCGCTCCCCTACAAAGTGTACATATGGGCATGGAGATGTGTCAGTTCATATACACAGGCTGAAAAATTCCTGAAGTATTTTACTCCCATCCACAGCTTTTTAGCTTTGCACTATATGCACAATGCATACCAGCATCCCTGGGCTGGAAAGCCAGGTGTAGGTATAAATCATGCCTGTTGGTATCTGAGCAGTGCCAAGCCTTGAAATGTGCTAAAGGAGTTGGCAGGGCTAAAACCAACACACAAGTGAAAGAATTATTTCAGTGGTCTACTTAGCAACAGCGTGACAAATTAAACATCTCCCTTACAAGCAAAACACAGATTTCCCCATTAATTCAAAGGAAAAAAGTATTCAAGAGACAGCTGTGGTAGCCTCATTAAATCATATTATGAGCCTCTCATCCATAGGCGTCTTCCAAATTTTTACCAATGTAGATGCTGAATGTTTGCATTACTCATCAAAATAAGGAGTAAATTATACAGGTTACAAGCATTTTAATAAGCTGCAAACCATGGCATCATAAGCATCCAATTTATTTAAAGAATATCTGATTTGCTATGGTGATGTGCTACAATTTTTAATCACATTTCTTCAAAACTATCCACCTTCAAGGGTACACCTCCTTTACTTCCCAGAGCCCAAGTCTTTGGGAGAGAAAAATCACTCGCTTGTTTTGGTTTGGTTTTTTTTAAACAAATAAAGGAATGCAATTATAATGTAGTTTTATTCTGGTCATATATATATTTGCTAAGTAGGTATAAATCCTTTTTCTTAGAAGTAAATTAGCTGCATGCCTTAACATTACAATCCCTTGAGTTTCACACACCACATGCATTTTTACAGTTTAAGTACATCATCAACGTCGTGTAATTGTTTCCATCCAGTTAATATTTAAACATTATGAATTAGTGGCTATAGATGTATCAAAAAATATCTGAAATGTAACCACAGTATAATTATACTGTAACTGCAATGTAAGTTCTTCTTATATGAAGAAGACAACACCTTAAATCACCAATAGTTTTGTACACTTGCAATATATAGAAAATGTCGAGCAAGAAGAAAAACGTTGGATTTGCAGCCAGAAAAGTGGGAACCTCCTGGCTTTTAGTTCTTCTCACAACCCCAGGAAGACCCCTTAGGAAGCATGATCTGCTCTGGATTTGTCTCATGCTTTCCATAGGACTAAAAAATGTCCCTGATGCACAAATCTCAGTACCTTCAGAGAACAGGCATTTTCTGCCAGGGTTTCCATCCTCCCCCTCTCCTGGGAGTGATATGCATGGCAGAAGAGGGGGCATCTACCAGTAGGGGCAGGAGCAGCTGGGCCAGTGTTTTGGGGAAGATTTCTGTTCTAAGAGGTCCAAGTTTTGCATTTGCCTCCTTGAGGGCGGAAAGCCACAGGCCCTGTTGCTAAACCACAAGCTTCTCTTATCTGGCACCGTTATCATTAACAGCAACAACACCACTCTCCCCAGAGCGATTCAAGAGGGACCTAAAAGGCACCCCTTAAACACTGGCCATGTTTAATTTTGTAGGTGTGGACATGTGGTAGCAGGAGAGTGGAACCACTTTTTCATGGACAACAATGAGCTCAGAACTCACAGCCCATTCAATGGGTCCTTTAAAATAGATTATGACTCACAATAACTGTGTGATTTAGCTGTTGCTCACTTCAAGCTTTAATCTTACAAACACTTACACACACATTTAGTCCCCATGTTCATTTGTTAATATCCTAGTTAGATTAAAATAGGTGTGACTGTGCATTTGTTCATTCAACATCTCCTCAAGTCCTTTTCAAATAACAGCGCTTTGGCTTTTCCAGGCTTTTAAACGTAATCCCTCCCCAACAGTGTGGTTTTTACAGAAGCAGATACAGTGAAAAGATAAATTTTAAGGAAAAGCCTTTTTCTTCTTCTAAAAACATTAATTCCTTATTTTCTTTTTTCTTGTTATTTTTCATCAGTTCCTTTAGGTGGATGTATGAGCCCTGAATGCTCCCCAACACATTGCTGAAAGGTAAATAAAGGGTAAAAGAACACACCTCTATTCAGCTGCAGGATTTGACTAACTCTTGGAAAAAAGAGACCAAAGGTGAGCAAAGAGGCACCCTGGCCAGGAGCCAGCAGCAGTGAGTGCCCCAGGCCCAGGGGAGCACACTCATTCTGAGGATGGACTGCTCCAAACCCAGAATACTTAGGAGAAGTTCACTTTTCGGCTCCAGCTTTACAGATGACACTGTTTCTTTCTAGCTGGTGGCCTCAGAAAAATCATATTACTGTAAATACACCATTTAAGTTTTTTTTAATATGTCTGTCTTTAAATGGAAGATTACAAAGGACAATAATTTAAAAATTATATAGTGTTCAGAAAATTATAGAAATCATTTGCTTTGCTCGTCAGCTTTCCATTTCAAAGCTCTCCATGAAATTTCTAGTCTTAACCCTAAAGCAAAGCTTTATGCAATGAAGGGCCAACATATTTTATATCTGCTTAATTATAATAATGAAGACTTTGGTAATGCATTTAAAAGAACTACAGTCTAATCAGGGCTGTATCCAGAGAACTGCTCTGTTGTACCCAGGAGAATTTGTCTGTCTTAATTAAGTCTGCTCTCTCAGACACAGAGCATAGTGACTCTTTCATCTGAACTACCTTATGTAATTGCACAACAGCTCTACTTACTGCATACATTGTTTTCAGTGCAGTTTCTAACACTGTCATCGTGCTCCCTAAAGGAAAGATACCTAAAACATAGAAAACCATCCACAAAACGTCCTTGTGTGTGGTAAATGGTATCCATGTGGTTCTGCCTCGTAGTTCAGCAACAGGGGCAGCAATAAAATATGAATGCCCTAATGAGCATATTGATCCAAATCAGATTTAATTCTCTTAATTTGGACAAAGCAATTGTTCTTCACTTACCTTAATGTAATGAAAGTAGAATCTAGCCCACAGGAGCAATGTATGAGATTCATGGAAACCTCCTTCTTAATTGTACCATATTTTCTGGATATACCATTTGAAGGTATATTTGGAATCAGGAGAACAGTACAAACACTGTAGTAGTACCAGGTATTTTCCAGGTAGATTAACAAAAATTACATCTTTCAGAACTACCATAGACACTAAACTTCATAGTTTATTATTCTCACTGCGTTTTGTATCTGCTGTTTTCTGATTCTGAATCAATATCGAAGCTTATGGAAAATATTTTCCTCCTTATGCCTATGCATGAACAAAATTAATTTTTTTCCATTCAGTGTTTTCTTCTGGGATCATTATTAACTGAGAGAAGGAAAACAATCAACTCTTTGTATGCAGTAAAGTGGCAAACATTTTTTTAAACTATGCACTTTGGAAAATAATAAATTTCTAACTTATTTTCCAAAGACAATTCAATTATCTGTGAATGAGTTCTTCAGCTACCAGATAAACGAGGTCCATCAGATAGTCTGTAATTGCTAAATATTCTCTATCAAAGCACACTGTTGTAGCTCAGCAAACTGAAATGGCATTACTGCCTTCATGAAAAATGAATGCTTTACCCTGCAACCACTTGCTGGTATTTTAAAAATCAAACACTGAGTTAAGAGCTCCAAGTGGAGTGCAGTCATTCATCAAGCCCTGTGCACCACCAGATGACACAGAGAGATTTTGGTTGTAAGGTTGGCATGACTCAATCTCAAACTGGTTCCTTCCCAAACTCTCACAGAAAACTATTTTCTCCTAAAATTAAGAATGTGCCCAAGAATAAACTCACATGCAGCATTAGAAAAGTGTAGGAAAAGATGAAAACCATACCATCCAGAAAGTAGCCAAAGTACTAAATTACAAAGGACAAATTTTGAAGGAGTCTGAATAAATCCTTTGATTTCAGGGTCAACATGACTATCAGAAGTAAGAGAAGTGATGCAACCAAACCCGGGAAGAACTGAAAGGGTAGAACATTTTTAGATTATTAACTGAGCTGGGCTCAGTTAATAACTCTTCCACGGTTTACAGCTTACTTTTGGTGACACATTCATTCTGGATACCTTAATGCTTAACTTGGAGCTTCCTCTTTCTCTGCTGCCTGCAAACACAGGGCTTGAAATGGAATTCTGAAATCCAAGCAGGCACACATACAAGACTGGGGATGAAGCAGGTATCCCTGGCATCCCAGTTCCTAAAAGCTCAAGTACAGATGTCACATATCATTGCATAAAGAGTCAGAGGTACTTATGTCTAAACGACTAAAGCAACAGATCTGACTCCAGAGTAACACTGACGTAAGCAGAAGTTCAGTGACTTGCTCTGCATGAAGCACAGATCTGATGATACATCGCCAGCTCTTGCTGAGTCAATAAAATGTTTAACCACAGATCTACTGTATTCAGTGAAACTAAAAAGAAATTTTAGTGCTTTGCTGATCTCAGAGACTCACCCACAGTCATGCAGGAAACAGAGGGCAGAGGAGCTGTAAACAGTGCTGATGCCTTGCAATACCAAGCCACAAAACCACCCCTTTGTCTACTTTGTATCAAACCTACATGTTTGGTGAATCACATCTTCATGGCAGGAATGTGGCAGCATGCAGTAAAAATAAGTCAAACATTTGTCTTGGTAAAATGTTTCTTTACAAGTGTAAAAAGACACCACACACCATTCCCAAGTGTTTTTTCAGTAAGATTCCTTGGTATATCTTCAGGGGGAAAAAACTACAAATCTGAAAGATAGGCCGTTTAATTTCTGACCATAAACATAATCTGAGGGCAGGTAGGAGACATAGGCTTGAAACCTCTTAACCTAAACTGTATGCCCTTCACCACGAGTTTCCCAATAATTAAGACATAATAAATGGCTCAGTTTGGGTAATACCAAAAGTTAGTTCCTTACTTGAAAGTTTCAGTGTAATTGTTTGTCCTTCTTGTATTTGAGTATTCTCACTCAGGTAATACCAGAAAATATACACAGAAGTGCCCCATTACCTCTGCCATTTCATTTTTATACACTTACACAGTGACAACATGAAAAAAATTTTATTTCAGCAGAGCCTTGGGCAAAGCTGGTCCCATGCAAAACCCAAACCACAAGCAGTCCATATGCACAGCCTCACCAAGAAAATTACACAGTTTAATCAGAATTTTCAGAAACAGAAAATGTGCTTTAAGTTTACTAGAAGCAGGTGTTTATTCTACAGGGAAGAATGAGACTAAAAGGCTTGGAAAATCTTTTCATATTTTCCTATTTAAGCCTGTGCAAAGAGACAGACAATGTTTGGCAAATAGATATATTTTAAGTTCACATCCTGAACATGTTTATGCTCCATTTGTGACTAACATGGGGAATTGAGAATAAAGCTGTACTAACTGCCGTGGCTTGAGACAAGACACACGGATATAAGTGCACAGGCACAAAAACGCAGCTGTGTGAGCACACATCACACACTGACACACACCTAAGACAGAGATGTAAGGCATTTCACCACCTCCTTTCCAAGTGCAACCTGGAAAATTATAAAAAAACCTTGGTACGTTCTGAGCCATTTCAAGAGCAAACATTTTCTCCCCACAAATATCTCCTTGAAGCCCAGAGGGCAATCATGTCTTGCAGGGATGATTACACAGCATCCAGAAGGGGAAAGAGAAGCAGAACAGGAGAACTCCATCACAGAGATAGTGGGAAAACCCGCAGGATTACACAAAAGGAGCAACTAGAGCTCCTTCAAGCAAACATTGCTACTGCCTGGATTAATCAGACAGAGCTGTTCCTGAAACCAATACATAAATTTACATTGTTTCAGTCTGCATGTATAATACCAATTCAATCTCATTTTTTATACCAAATTACATCAGATTTTAATTAAAATATTTTAACTGAAAATTAAAACATCAGTGATGGTGCACAGATGCTGCTGAACAGATTTACCTTCTCCCTAACTCAAATAAAACAAAATAAGAAGGAAATACCTAAGAGCAAGCTCAGCCAGCAGCAGGGACTGGCCACTGAATTAATGTTCCAGGGTTTTATTTTCTTTCTAAACTTACCTCTTGCTGCCAGTTACACGCCTGCAGGATCAGGGACTACCAAACTGAACTCTATTAGTCAAATAGCAGGGGAATGTAAAAGCAAATAGCTCCTAAATGCAGTATAACAGTAATAGTACATTAATCACGAAACTCCAAATAGCTTTTTCACTCATCAGGCAAAAGATGGTCCCTTAGCAAAACTGAAGCCTTGAACTCCCTACCACCACATGCAGACACACGTGAGTGAGATTCAAACACAGTGACAGAACACCACCTTCCACCTCTCCAAAAAATATTCACCAATAAGTTTCACTGGGAGAGGTGACAACAGAGGAGCCACGCAGCACAATATCCATTTCCAGAGCCACTGCTCTAAGGAAGCCTAACGCCACTTCTTCCAACTGCTAATTGCTTCCAACAAGCTAACATGAGACCTGCAACTCTTTTCTCCACAGCTACTGCCTCTGATGCTTCCAGAGGTTCTTTTGTTTAGTTCAAAGGAGTCAGAGTTATAAACTTTGTCTGCCTCAAACCAGCCACCAGATTCAGCCTGAATTTCTAAGAGCACAGATGTTTTTGGCCGAGCACCATACACAGCCAGGCTCCACTGATGCTGCTGGCCATTTGCTGAAACTTTCTCTGATTCCACAAATAAAGCCCATTCCATGACTTAACTTCATTTGTTAGCTACAAAATAAATAAAAGAAACAATAAAATGTTGCATATTGGAATGTACTCTTACAGTGATGGGAGCCCTTAGGCAGAGAGGGAACATAAACAAAAATTAAGGTGTGAGTCACAGAAGTGCAAGTCAAAGAAAAAAAACGGGAAAAAGAATAGCAAGAATAGTGATACACACAGAGGGTGCAAACATGACAGACACCAGACAGAAGCAAACAGAGCCCCATGTAGAAGTGGCTGTCAGGCACAGGCAGCAAACTTCAGAAGCAGACAAGTTAAAGAGCTTCCGACACTTTGCTCAGTTCAGCTTTCCATTCTCATTAAAAAAGCACCTGAAAAAGGAAACCTTCGTTCTCCTGGGAGCACATTTACCTCTCAACAAATGTTACTGAGAGTTGCACTATTGACGTCAATAAAAGCAGAGCAGTTTAATCACTGAAGCCAGCTCTGGGTTGCTGATCTGATGAGGATCTGCTGCTCAAACTGCTAATGGTTTGAGTCTAATTTTGTGGTAATCTGTGTTCTGAGTTACTATATTTATTCCCCATTCCCTGCTGCTGAGATATCTAACATCCCTGTACCTGTCAGGTACTGGGAACTGAAAATTGTTTCTCTGCAGTATTAAAAAGGCCAAAAAAGGAAAATGGATATTACTAATGGGCAGTGTCAGCGCTCATGTTCATAGAGGATATGGCAGTTCCATAGAGCTGAATTACATTACATATTTGCACATGGCAATTTGCACTGGAAAGGAAATACTCTTCTCCTTAGCTGAGTTCTGCTGTTAAAACAGATCAGCCAGGAAAAAAAGAAAGAATAGAGGTCGGAATGGAAAAAAAGCCAGTCTGATCTCAGCTGTCTGCAGAGCACAGACACATCCCCACTAAACCTCCTGCCACTGTGTAGGGCAAGCACCACACAGCCCTGCATGGCAAAGACTGAGGATGCAAAAGGCGATCAGCAGTTCTCATCCTCAAGACTAAAGGTCAAACTGAGCCAACTCCTCCAGTGGCAGCAAAGGCACATGGTTCCAGCAAACCCCCAAAGGCAGAGACACAGCAGGCCAGCCAGGCAGCACAGTGACACTCAACATGCCACTAATTCACCAGCAACAGCTCTGCCCTAATCTGTCAATAAACCCAAACATTTTGTGCATGACTGTTTCCCAGCATCAGTTCTCCTACTGCTTGTCCTCTGCAGACCTGAGGCGGGTTGGTGGGTTGGCCAGCCAGGTAAGCCCAGCAGCCAGCAGAGACAGCGGGCACAGCCTGGCTGTCCGCACAGAACAGCAAATGCCTCAGACATGCAAGGCACCCTGCACTCAGACACGCACCTGGTGATTCACAGCATCCCCTTCTGTTGCCAAAACTGTTTAATAAACCACTAGTAGACTTGAGGCTTGAAATTTCACAGGGATGTTTAGACTGAGAGCTTACACAGTGACAAACTTCTGGCTTTGAGAAAGACTGCTAAAACCTATCTTTGGTCGTTTACACATCCTCTCTTCTAGTGCGAGACCTGCCATCTGCCTGCTGCGATTTGCCAGTTACGCTGCCGTATCTATCACCACCCGCCATCGCTGCCGCCGCGCCACCACAACCACACAGAAACCTCTCATGGTGTTTTCACCCTTGTGCTGCTTTTAGACTGTTGCCTGAGAAGGAGCATGTAGCACAGGGTTAGAGGCAGAGGGCAAGAGAACTTGGTCATTTATCTCCCAAGCGCTGCCATACAAGCAGGCTTTTCCTCTCTGGGAACAGTGAGGAGCAGCAACAGCCCGAAGTCCAAGCAGGGAATCACAGTGAGCTGACACTGCTCTGCTGGCACTGCACAAAGACTGCCTGGCACCAGCCCCTCCAGCACGACTGCATCCACCCCTGCATCTCCTCCACCCTGCTTTTTGGACACTAAGCACTCTGAGGGCTAATAAAAATGCCAGCCCTCCACAGATCCCTTATTTGACCTTAGGCACAGTCAAATTCTCCCTCCTTGTATCAGTTCATGCACCTTCAAGATCAACATCACTCACATGATTTCCAATCCTGCCTTACCCAACAGAAGCTGATCTGTGGAAGCTGCACATGAAACAGCAGTGGCTGTGTGTTCAAACAGGGGGCTCATGCACTTGGCATCCAGTAAATTTATGTCCCCCGCTCCTCCCCTATCTGCCTGAACCCAAATGCATATAGCAGACTGTTTAAAAAAGAGGTAATTTGAATTAAATAGCACTCCTAAAACATTCCAAGAGCATTCCTGAAAACCAGGATGAATTTTATTCAAAAGCCTCTAAACAAACAGTGAGCTCTGCTGCAACACTGCTGCTTTCCCTTTGCCTTAGTAATTCAGTTTCCACTGTGGGGGGCTATTTATCTCATTCCCTTTGCAACAGAAAAGCCATTTCTCCAGTCGAACCTCTACATTAGAGATGGTTATTTTTTCTTTTATCATAAGCCTGCTGATAGTCTATTTCATATGGAGGCAAAGCACACAGCTGAGTGATGAAGGTGGCAGCAGAGAAGCAATCACGCTCATGCAAGGGACCTCTCCCAGGATTTTATGCTGCTCGCGAAGTCTGACTCAAGTGCCACGCTGGCTGTACATCACTGTGATTACACTGCCTGGGTCATTCTGATTTACGGGACAGGGAGAGACGCAGAGGAAGGAAATTGGCCCAGAAATGATGTACTAATGTGTACTCCTCTCCAGAAGCTCAGTGCCTGTAATAGGAAAATGTTAAAACCACGTTTTTGATAAGCAGGACAAATCACGTAAAGTCACTACAATTTTATTAGAGGAAACATTTTCAAATGCATTGATTAAATTAGGAATAATGACTTGGACCCAAAGTTATAAACCTCTAATTTCATCAGCACTAATGACCTCCTGAAACAGAAGGGAGGAAGTCAGCATCCTCATGGCTGAGACAAAGAGTGCAAGCACATGACACCAGCCCTTTATCAGCTATGCTGCAATGGATAAAACTGGGTGAGAAGACAAAGACTGTGGAAGGCCAAATCACAATCCATGTGTTAAATAGCTTCAGCTACCTAAGATTTCAAACCCTATTCAAAATTACTTATTTCTTTAGCTCCAGCAAACATTGAGACACTTAATTGTAATCAAAAAGCAGCCTATATAAAAGCAGTGTTATTCTGTGCATATTCACAACCAAGCACATGGAAAAATGAATGTATCCACCTTGTAATCATCTTCCCAATGCAAATGGCTTCTGACATGCATTTTCCAAAGCATAAGTTGCATGCAAACATCCCACACACCAAACTGCTAACTCCAAAGGACATGCAGCAAGGAGCCTGTCATCAGGTGGCATTCACCTTCCCATTCTGCTGTAGCACTACCACTCCTCTCACAGAAAGTCCCACTCCTCTCTGATACTTACACTGTTTTCCCTCCACAGTCTTACTAAGAGGAGGAAGACAAGGGCAGGTATGGACCTTCCACTGCACATAGAGACTAAGGATCAATCCAATTGTCCCCTACCTCCCTGAGACTGACTGAACAAAGAAGTATTGTCCCTGAGTGGGCCTAACAGGCAACCTGTACTCCAAGATGTCATTGCAAGATTGGAGAAATCTGAGCTTGATAAAGAGCAAGGAAATGAGCAGGGATGACAATGCATCTTCCTAAATGTTCCCCTGGGTCATGTAGGTGGAAAGGACTTCTTGTCATCCCTGACATGACTGAGATGATCTCAGGATCACATGAAACCTAAACTCGTCTCCAAATGCCTGCACACACTCAGCAGACCAGGAGGAAAGCAAAGCATGGTTCTCATGTCCTGCTTCCCAGGCCCCAATCATTGGCGTGACTGCTGCAAAGCCCAAGAAGACTCTTCACGCTGAAGGTACTTCCTCCTGGTGGAAAGAGTCACCTAAACCTAAACTGCTCGTTCACTAGTGCAGACCTAATTGGGGCCTTCTATACTGAGTCCTCCTTTTGTCTTCCCACAATGGCCAACATTATACAGGATGTTTTATCCATTTTCTTTTTTCCCCTCCAATGTTTAGCCCTTTCCTTTTAGCTCTATGAAAATCATAAGCAAGAAGGAAGAGTGAAATGAATGTCTATGTCTGTCAAAATACAATGAATGGGAAGAAAGCAAACTGTTCTTCCCTAAACTCAATTTTCATTACCTCACATGTCTCTGAAATCAGCAAATATAAGAAACTGGTGTTAGAGGAAAACTTGTTTTAACAAAGGTTGCACCTTGAAATTTAACATTAATATGGAAGAATAAAATAGCAAATCATGCAACACTGTGGAAAAAAAATCAGAATTATCTGAGTGCTTTCCCTTCCCTTCCCTTTCCTTATTAACGCAGTCTTTAGATTTATATACTTCTCTTTCTTGTAAGAACTACATCACAGGATAATGCATGATTAATTAATTCATTCATTCATTAAACTTCACCAGCTTTGTTTAATCTGTCAGATAAATGGGAAACACATACTGATACAATATAGCTGTGCATTAACTCTACTTCTGCCTGTCTCACCATGACACATCCAAAAAACAAGCCTCACCTCAAACAAGAAACAAATTTGCTTAATCTCCCTTCAGGATCCAAAACTCATGCAACATCCTGCCCACACCCCCTGATCCATCAGAATACCCTGTATGGTGAAAAACTTGAGTTTCAGAGCTTTAGATCTGAACCTCTGGAACACATAAGAAGCTGGGACCTTGCTGGCTTACATACACTTTCCTATGTAGTAGAAGCTAGAAAGATGCTCTTCTGTGCACCCTTGGAAATTCCAGGAACATAATACAGAAATAATCTCATTTGGGCATCCAAGAACAGGAGAGAATGATTCACCTTGCACATTGTAAGCAAATTTGGCCTAAAAGTCCATACAACTATTTATTAGGAGTGGGCCACTATTAAAAGATTTGTATTTTTTCCTTAAACTGAAATTCCAAATTCAAAGTATGAGTTTGGTTGCTCTTTTTTTCCCCCCTTTCCTTTAGTACAGGAGTAAGCTTTCTATTATTAGTCTGTTTCTGTCATTAAATTCATAGTGTGTGCAAACACTGATGGGTGTTTTTTAGCTCTGTCAAACTCCGTTCTGTTCTGACAACCGAGAACTACATCTTTTACTGCATTACACATAGGAAATATTTAGAACAAACAAAAAGAGAACACTGGCTACCCACATACATTAAATATCTGATAGTAAATTGAAAACAATACATGTGGTAGTGCAGCTGCACAACATTATGATAATTGAATCTGTCCTCATCTCTCGAGCCACTGAGTTGCAGCCTTTTTTCAGCATTCTTCAGTTATTTTTTTCCATTATAAATAAAGAGACCTCATTTCCAAACTCTTCCCATCTTTAGTTTTTCCCTTGAACTCACCTCTGAGAGACTTAATGAGGACAGAAAATTGATCAGTGAGTACATTTTATGCTTTATTTGAAAGCACATAATGTTTCTCACAAGTCCTCTTTGTAGGAAGATGTGTCTGCAAGTACTTCTCTTCTATAAATATATTAGGAAAGATGAAAGAGAGAGACACAGCAGTCCAGGACTTGGACACAAGCTTGTGCCATTCATCTTGCATAGGAAGATTCACTCCAAGTCTACAGGCACAGAGCAAACCACTGTAGCATAACATGAACGTGGCTGCCACTGCTGGAAACCACGGCCGGTCTGTCATCCCTCTGGGAATCACAGCTGGAACGCTGTTGTCTCACAGGCACTTTCAACCACAGTGACTGCTCCCATGATAAATGGAGTCATGGCCATCAACAGATCACCTCCAAAAAGGTCTTTGCTCAGCTCATCTGGACCTTTCCTGATAATCCTTCGCTTGGATAGTTCCGTATGACAACAAGGAAAACCCACCCATCAGAGCAACTCCCAAATCAGCTGTGCCATGAACTTCATCTGTGTGTTGTGTATGTCAAGCTGATGTTGGACAGGTTGTGTGCAAATCCCATATTTATGCTACTGAGAGCTCAAGGCATTTTGGGATGGGTGCTGTACAGGGAGAGAGTATTCTGCTTTTAATGAGCACTTTGGCTCCTACAAAAAAACACAGTAACAAAAGCTAACTACTAAACATTTCCTGATTTCAGTCTATGCAGAAAGGGGAGGGGGAGCGTGGCAGAAATTGTATACACCAGATTGCAGGCCAGGGTGAGCTCTGCCTGCTGTTTGCTACGTGCCAGCCAGTGTCTTGGTGCAAAACCTGATAAAACCACAGAGGACCCTCAGGTGACCACACAACTCAGCACACCATCACGAGGATCCACTGGCATGACAAACCCCAATGACTTGGTCAGCACAGATAAGCTCTTAAGACACCAAGACTGCAATCCCCCACCAGCTGTGCACTGCCAGCCCTCCCCAGTGGCAGCCCAGCTGGTTTTAGGACTAATCTGAAAGATTTTGCTCACAGACCATGAACCTCTAGTGCCCCAATGAACTCACCTGTGCTGAAACTGGGCTCCCTTCAAGATGTGTGAGGCTCAATCCTGTTCTATTTTGTTCTTATTAAGTAAAAAAATATTTTTATTAAAGTAAAAACAAAGCCACAAACATATAATGGTTGGTGCTCAAATCCAAACTTTCATCCATTTACGGACCATTATTTATACGTGGGGTCTTTGTCTCCTAGAGCTATCCAATTCAAAATTAATTTACAGCCCTGTCTTCATAAAAATAACATAAGCCACAGAATGACAAGACCTCAGCATGGGAGATATAAACAACCTCCAGCAGAACACACTGGGATGCAAGTGAGCTAACACACAACTACAAGAGTACTGCAAAACAAAACCAGCTAGTTACCCTTAAAACTACAAACACAATATGGTAAACATTTTCTTCTCTATTGCTGACTGCTGTACTTAGTGGTTACTAAATACTTGTGTGATGGCAGCAACCAGATGTTGCAATGAGATGTTGAACAGCACTGGCAGGTATTGTAGGAACAAAAAGAGGCAACAGTTGGCCTAAAGTGTTGACTGTTAATATTGCTTGCATTATTCTAATTTCTGGGGAAGAAATAATCTTACTCTGAAGGAAATTTTAAAAGGCTCTCAGAATATACACTGGCTCATCAGTTAGGTTGTTAACACACAATAAGTGTGTTAATAATAATTAAAAATAAATACTGTGTTAATATAAAGAAAAATTACTCAGAGCAGTAACAGTAAATTACGTAGTTTCAGATAAAGCCTCACAATAGCAGCAGTTTTGTTCATATTACTACATGTGCTGTTTGTTGATTGGGGTGCTGCATTTAAGACATTTCCCATGTTATGCAACAGCAATTTTTAAACTGAACTGGAAATAAGTTCGTGAAAAATACAAGTATATTTAATTGCAAAATGGACTCAAGATACGCATTAAATCAACTCATATTATCAGACTCCATTCATCTCTAATTCTCACCAGCAACAAAAACGGAAAGTGGGCGGGAAGCTGTTCCAAGTGCCATTCCATTAAGCTTCCCACTGATGTACTCTAAACAAAAGGTTCAAGGTTTCTGTGGAAAGAGTAACAGACCCACCAGGACTTCACGAAGGATGCATGTCCTCAGTTTTCCCACGAACCCCTCTCTGTTCTCAGAGCTGTGGCTGTGGGAGTGTGGTGGCTGCGACCCTCTCACTGCAGACAGCTCATGGAGTAGGAGTGTCTTTAACGTGACCAATCGCAGCAGTTCCCCTACACACTCTTCATGCCAGATTTAACATTTACACTGGGTCGTTCAAGATCTATCTTGAAACTGCCAATTTTTATATTCATTTGTAAGATACGAGAAACAGAGGTTTAAACCATTAATCTGGCTATGAGCATTAACAGGCAATTGTTTTTCCATTTAAATCTTTCCATGCACCTGTTACACTACACACTGAAACTCAGTCTCTTGAGCATGCCAAGTGTGCCCACCATTATTAACTCAGGCAGATAGAAGGTTTGCCCCCAGCTACACGGGGAGGTCAAACAGCACAGCTTAGGCACACACTGTAAATAAGTGGTTGAGGTCAACAAGGGGAATGTTTTAAGAAAGCACATCCAAGCCTCTTCCCTCGCCCAGAGGAGACAATGGCACGAGTAGGAAGCCTCTCAAGGCTAAGCAAGAGAAGGACCTTGCCAGCTGGTCATGCTGCAGCAGGAACACCCTGCTAGGCCGATGGCAAGTCCCAGCCCAAGGGCTGCAGTACAACAGTGATGAGTGAGCAACTGCAGAAGGACACAAGGAGGTCAAAGGTAAACAAGGATGTACCATTTCCCCTCATATGGGATTAACTGCAGGCCATGTGCAAAGCAGAGTTTCCCCAGGCATGTTGCCAGCGTGCGGCAAGGGAAGGCAGCACTCGGCCCATACAAGGGCCTGCAGGATTGCACCTTCAGGAAACATGGGCATCACTCCCACCCATCTGCTCTGGAGTGCACAGGGCCCTCCAAGACCAGAAGGGGAAGCAGGAGCCCAGCCCTGCCACAGTGCAGCACTTGGGTAACAGCTGCGGCCAGGCTTCCCAGGGGCTGCATCCAGCTGCACACACCGAGACACCCTGCTCTTGGTTCTGTCACAGGGAGGGCTGCCAAGGGGAAGGCAGCTGGCAAAAGCCAGTAAATCCTTCAGCTCAAGCAAGCAGAGATCCTGCTGTGACCCTGCCAGCTCTGATGGTGGGTCAAATAAAGGGCTCGGCACTCCAGGTAGCTCATAAAAAGAGATTAAAGCATCACAGTCAATGAGACAGTTTCCTTCTATTTGCCCACTCAGGCAGAACAATTTCCTCTCCAGATTAATTTCTGCCTTCCTCTACTCAGTGGAGGCCCCAGAGTGCACAGGTGGGGACGCAGGGGAAAGGCACACCAGGACAGAGAGGGGCACAGCCAGGGAGGAGGCCCTTGTGTCCCTCTTATGCACTGATCCTCCCAGCAGAGAACCCCTCCCACAGGATGAGTGTGCTTCCTGCAATGGCAGAGACACAGACCCACAGGCTGCAATGCAAATGCAAGCAAGTCATTACAAGAATAATGGGAAAAGAACTAAACAATTATTTTCATGGCATTTAGAGAGTCCATCCAGACCGACTGTGGAGGTCCATCAGACTGGAAGGTATTCCCTGCTCCTTGCAAATGTGGCTTTGACTGGTGAGGGAACATGAGACAAGCATTAGTGATTTGCCTTGTCAAACTTTAACAGTAATGCAACAAGGAAGCCAGAAGATGCAGCCAAGGTGTGAGAACAACAGATGGAAATTCTGATAAGATAATGCTGCTTTCCTCCCAGCACAGCCATGACCTACCCAGGCTCTGGGGATGGTCATCTATCATGTCAGCATTCCCATCTTCCCCCAAAAAGGGCAAAGCTAGCTCCCCAAGGCTCAATATCCCTTAAACCCCTCATTCAGAAGGAATAAAAGAGAAAAAAATAGTGATACAGCAACACTGTATATCAGTCATGCAATTACTGATTGTACACACAGTCCATATTGGCTATGCTTTTCCATAAAATTTGCAGAGCACCACCCAGCTGAAGTCTGTACCAACAAAAAGCACTTGGCCACATGGCAAAGGGAATCCACTGACCAAGCCTCAGCTAGAGACCTGCACAAACATTCTTTAAAAGATGAAGGTCTGCAAAGGAACACATATTCTCACCTCCATGTGCCTAACATCTGTGCTGTGCTTCATTCCAGGTAACTAAGGACAGCAGGACAGAAACACGAACACTTCAGTTCACCAGCTGCTTAATGAATTGAGATTTTGTGAGTGTTAGTTGACATTTCCATGGAAATACAGTGTACTTATGAAAACTAGTGTGTTGCAGGATTCTCTTCAAAAGCATTCAGTTTGTTTTTCCAAGCTGAGAAACTGATAGGATAACACCTCTAATGCACTGAAAATATGTGCTGTACAGTCCCCTCAGCACAGGCTGAGGCTTCTGTTACTGCCCCAAACCTCAAGAAAACAGCAAGATAAAGGATCTACATTCTCCTATCTACAGTATCTCTACTGTAAGTGCTGCTCACCACACCCTGCAGTGCCTCAACACACCGACACTGGGGTTTGCACTTACCGTAAGGTCCTTACAGATCATGATTCTGAACTTTGTACCATGTACAGAAACTTTAATCTCTCAACTGGTAAGTACAACATCTGAGCCCTAAAATCAGATTACTAAAATTTATTTCAAGATAGGGTATTACAGAAACCATCAGCTTCCAGCAGGAGCCCACATGAACAAACAAAAAGACAAGAGAGAGACCTTCCCATCTGTCAGGTGACTATTCACATCTTATTTAGCCAGTTAAGCATATTGCTGCTGGTTTGAAATGAAGATCAACACAGCTTGCAGACAAACACAATAATAATGCTCTGTTTTACATTAAGCTGTGCCTAACATCATGGTCTTCCAGCATGCACTTAACCTTCAGCTGCACTTTCTGGAAAGAGCTGTGGTGTTATTAATATACTTCTACACTTCACATGCTTCAGAGTTACTGAAACCAGCCACAGCACCTCCCAAATCATACATCTTTCAGCACTGCATCACTGTGAGAGCCAAAAGCAGAGACTTTGCCCTAAGCTGTCTCTGCCCCATGCTTATCTGGAGCTGCTGCAGTGCTTTCACAGCCACAAAATATCCTGGGTATAAGAAGGTCACTTTAATTAGCAGATGACACAATGACGGTTTCAGAAATGCAAAAATCTTCCTCTCTCATTTTCTGTTTCACATCCTATCCACAGGTCTCTAATTATATATATTCACACCTCTACATAGGATTTAATGGGAGTGGGAAGGGATCGTTAATCTGCAGACAACACATAATTTTTCTCTTAAATATGGAATGTTAAGTAAAATGTCACAAGGAAAGAAATTCCAGGTGACTTTAAATTATTTAATTGTCCACACAGTCCTTGCATACATCTTGAAACAAAAGGTTCCTTTCCATTAAAAAAGTACATATAATTTTAGGACTTTGGAATTAAAAATTCATCAAGAAAATGTTCTGTCTCTAAGATGGTGCAAATCTTCATAGTTCTGCTGATTTCAACAGACTGAAGTACAATAAAAATACTTTTAAGTGGAAAAAAGGAATATAAATAATATGTCTTCAAGTCCTTTATTTCAAGGTTGGGCAGAATTACTCTTCTCACACTTAACTCTCAAGAGTTTTTCTAAAATAAAAACAAAGAGCAAAAAAACAAAACAAAACAAAAAAACCAGCACCCCAGTCAAGCTATGAGGATTTAGAAAGCCTATTGCAGCCAAATTTCATAATATGTTTGGTTTTGTTTTGTTTTGCATCCATCAAAATCAAATACATCACTCATTCTTCTAACAAATAATTCAGGTCAGGTTACTTACTGATGTTTCTACAGCTTAGTACAAATTTCTTTTTTCATCTGGAAAAATTTAAGGGAAGGGGCACTTAGTAGGTATCTCATTGAACTACACGTCCATTTCTTGGTAATCTGCTAAAGGGGTTGTTCCTATCACTTACAGAAACTAAACTCCACTTCCTGAATGCTTTTCAAATTGGGCAGTTTTTTGCATCTCTGCCCAGTGCAGAGGAAACAGGAGACTTGGCAAGACAACATCAAGCAAACCAGGAAGTTTTATTTACCACAAAGTGGTTTCTGACATAGGCTGTTGAAAAAGAAAAGGCTACAAAGTAGGGCAACTTCACCGACAAATTCTATCAGCTGGATTTCATTGAAAGAGGACAGCCAAGGAGCCAGTACCAAACATGAGCCTGCTACCTCAAGCTCCACCTGGGATGGGGAAAGGGAGGCCTGAGGGCACTCAGTGACCGAGGGCTCATGGCAGGAGCACTGCCCAGGGCATTTCTCCTACAGCCAGTGCAGCACTTGCCGGAGGACGGGAGCCACCAGCACCCCAGGGGTGAGCCTGCAGCTTCCCAAGGGCCATTCCCCACCCTGCCAAAGGGTCTGCTTTGGTTAGCAGGTCCCCAGGCTTCTTCCTCACATAGATGCTCTGCACTGTGTCCACCCCACTGCATTTCTTTGGAAAAGGCCCCACAGCCTTGTGAGAAGAGGGGTGGCCTGGCCCATGGCTGAGAGCTGTAGGTCCTGGACACCCACAGAGGGGGTAACAGGAGGACACAAAGCTGACATCAGACTCCAACCACCTCAATATTGGGACATTCAGGTTTGATTCATAAACTTTGCAAGTAGTAGTTTGCTAGTTGTTTGGTTGGGGTTTTTGTTGCAATAGCAGGTTCTGTAGGGTCCACAAAAATCCTTCTGAAAAGCACATGTCTACCACTGAAAGCTGAAAAAGCTGCAACTGCTGTGACTTACGATACTCACGTGAATGCATGCTATAGATGGGACATCCTGAACTCTGCAAGCCAGAAATCCATTTCCAGTGTTTTTGTTTATTTAAAAAAGTCAACTGCAATTCTGTAAATGGAGCATACCTCCAGCACCAAGGGTATAAAGTCCCTGAGCTGGAATATGCACCTCCTTTGCAAATCCCTTAGTAATCCCAAAATCAGGAAATGAAACAAAAACCTACAAATAAATTGTTTAAATGAACTGTATTTCAATCACTGATCAAAATACTGGACATTTCTTCCCAGAACCTCTGACCCTTACTCAATACCTCATGGAAAATAAAGATTGGAAGGACTTCTGCTTAAGATCACATTTTCCTCTCCTATGCATATCTTCAGCCCTCAGGGCAAAGGAACCTTGGCAGCCAAAAAGAGAAGAAGCCACACTTCCCTCCAGAGCTCAGCTCGCACACATTGCTCTTGGAATTCCAGCTGCTTGGAAGGAGGCCCCTTCTCCCATTCTCTCATCAGGAAAGTGCCGTGTCCTGACCCCAGGGGCTTGCACCCGGACAGGGCGCTGCTGCTGCAACCCTTCCCCTCGTGATGCTGGCACAGCAGGGAAGGCAAAGGTCACCCAGACATCTCATCTTCTACCATGTTCATCTCATGCCACTCCACAACCATATGGCAGACAGCAAAGTTACCAAATGCATCAGGGTCTTCTCCTTCCAAGTAATTATGAGAATCATTTTACTTAATTCTTGCCAACATCTACACTGCAAGATGTCATCATACATCAATTCACAGGATAATTTTCCAAATGTTCAGTGATTAAAATGAACTTGCTCCACTGGGCTCGTTCTCAAAGACAGGAGTATATGAAGTATTAAATATTATCAAACCCAAAACTTAAGAAACTGAAAACTTTTTTTTCCTATTTTTTCCCTTTTTTAGGAGGAAGGTGAGGAATCCTTCAACTGAACTTAGTCTGGGCTTTTTCCTCCCTACTCCTGTTGCATATTCTCCCTCCATTTTAACCTTTACAGGAAACAGTAAGTACCTAGTGCTTTCTCTGTGTCAGAGCAGTCTCCCTGCACACTATTAATGCTGCAAGTTCACAGCAAGTGCCTTCCAGGACATGTCTGTAGAAAAGAGGAAGAAAAGCTTTTCTTTATGCTAACAGGGTTGGCATTCATTCCTCATGTTACCACTTGCTCAGAACTGCACTTCACAGATTCATCCCTCTTGCTCTTTTACTCCTTCTCACCAGTGCTGACTCTGAGACACATTCACCTACTTAAATTCTGCTGGAGCTCAAGTTGTGAGGCATTAAAATGTTTTTAATTTCCAAGGAAAGGAAGACTTAGAAAGACTGTTCTCACTTTCCCAAAGCACAAGCACACACAGAGCTTCCCCTGGTTAGTACATCATTAGTATTTCTTTCCAAGAATTTCACTGCTTGCAAATAGACTATTTTCAGGGATATGTGCTTGGTGTAAAATCTTGCATGGAGGTGTTGATTAGCCAAATGCTGCTCATTTTGCATGGTCTTTTTTGGTCTAGTTTGGATCTTTAGGCACATCCTGGGAGGCCAACGGCTGCATAAGACAGGTTTGTGTAAAATGAGCCATGTGTCTGCTAAGAAATAAAGGCAAAAGGGCATAAGCAGCAGCTGCCATGGAGGGCTCAGATAGGCTCTGACAGGCTGCTGGTGGCACCAGGCTCTCACCAGGGCTGCGATGGATGGAACCTCCAGGGCAGCTGCAACTCCTATCTTCAGCAGATGAGCAGGAAAACAGTCTGTTATTGGGCTGCTTCTGGAACAGATTAACACACATGCAGAGGAGAAAAGGAAGACTTGCAGAAACCTGTTCTCCCATGCTCATTCATGTGACCTTCTGACAGGAAATTAATCTTTTGACCCCATCCATTTGGAAATAGGGAAGAACAAAACCCATGTTTCACAGTGTTGACTACAAATACTTCCCTAACTCTGCTTCTGGAGAACTTATATATAGGTAAGCTAAGTAGTTCATTATACAGACTATTGCAGCTTTGAGGGTGGAAAAACCCACACACAAAAAAATTAGTTAAGGTTTGGTTTGGTTTTACACAAATGCAGGAAAAGAGTTAAGATGGACCTTTTCACATTTGGAAAGCCAAAGCCATGCATTTTAGCCTATGTTATATCTCCATATTAAAACCACAGACTACAGCTGGTGCTGCAGAGCCTTAAAAAATCAGGTCATTTATTCACATTTCCATGTTCTAAAACACCTTTTAAAGTGGTTTACTGCAGTTGCACTACACTTTAGAATTTGTTTTTAAAAATTGTTTGTTTCAGCCAAGATTAGAGTTGCCTTCAGACTCTGCTCACACAGCTAAGACCAGAGAACGATTCAAAGTTTGTGCCTCCCATGGTCAATCCATCCACAGATCTATAATTATTACACAGGCATAAAACATTTATTCTAACTTATAAGTCTTATCTGAGGTAACATGGTGATTGATGCCGAGTAAAGAAGTTCTTCCAAATTTCATTTGAGGTTAAGCATCTGATTTTCAGCATATGCAAAAGAAAAAAAAAGTGTTCTAGTTATAACATGAAGCTGACATTTCTGAAATGCCAAAGCAGAGACTGCCAATATGTTTTTGCTTCTTTCAGCATTCCTAAATTTTCCCTGTCATCATTTTGAAATAGTGGGAGTCATCCCTCACAGCACAGCAACCCCAAAGCCTCTCTGATACCAAAACTGACAACTACATAGCAGAAACAATGAAAACTGTTTTCCCTCTGCCAGATTAAAAGCAGAACACAGACATCCTAAAATAGGACCAAAATCCAGAGATATTTAAAAGATTTTGGAGGCTCTTGAAAAACACCTGAACCAAAACTTTGAGAACAGCCAACAAACACCCTAGTTCAGATACACTGAGTGTACGACTGACTCTGAAAGTTGAACTTACCCCAGACATCCTCTGAAAACAAATGGCTACTGCACTTCATATTCACAGAGAGCAGCAGCAAAATCCTCTTGAAATAAACCTGCCCTCAGAGACAGACACAGTTTGGGAGTGGCCAAATCCCAAGTTAATAAATCTTGCTCCATACTCACTGTTCCCCCAGCTGGTTACACCAGCTCACCCCTGTAACAAACAGCTCTTCCTCTGCACAGCCACCCACACAAACCCTCACAATCCTGGGGCCTCACAGAGGCTTTATCTGTAGAGTTTTAATACCTTTGGCTAGAGGAGTGCCATGTTAAGCAAAAAAACGGGGTTTAGTTTTGTTGATTTCCTTTGTCCAAGAGCAGAAACCATGTTCCAGCAACTCCTCCACCCTCAGGATGTTGCTCTCCTTGTTTCCTCTCTCCCTCGGTGGGAGCCTTTTAAATCACTTTTAATAACTCAATGAGGGTATTTGCCTATGAACCAGGGCAAGTCTGATGCTGCACCAAAGGCAAGCGAAGCCTTCAGTGTAGCTCAGAGAGTGAATGTATCTATCTTTTTAGTTTACCCAGTTGACAAGTAATAAGGGCAAACTGTTCCTATCCTACAGAAAGTAAGTGAAATTGCAGTGTTCAAAAGCATTTGAGTTGGATTAAGAGTAACTGAATGAAGCTGGCTGATTAGGAATGAGTTGTAATAGGCACTGAGGTGTTTAAACAAAGATTAACAAAGAGGACATGAGTTTCAGCTGGGAGAACTGAAATAATTAAACATCACTAGTCCCACTGAGTGATGCAGCACAGACAATAGCACTGAAACAGGAGGCCATAAATGGAGACTGAACTAGGACTAACCTGTACAGAATATCAGTTACTTTTTGGTGAACACAATATAGCTTAAGTTTTACCTGAAAGAACAGATTAATAGATCTTGCATGCAGGTCTAAGTAATTATTTTCCAGGACACTTTTTTGAGCATTTTTACACACATTGGATGAAGTTAAAGACAGTGGGCCTCGACAGGTTTCCTTGGGTCATGAAATCCCATTCCCTGCTACACCAGGTACCTAACACTGCACCTCCAGTCTCCCACACCCACCCCAGCAGCCCCAGGTCCTACAGTGCTGAGAGGAAGGTGAAGGAGCAGCAGTGAGAGAAACAAAGGCAGAACTAGAAGAGTGGAAGGAGAATTGCAGTGAAGGTAGAGGAAAAAGCTTGCCATCGAAGGGCTGCAGTAGAAGCAAAGTGAGCAATGGTAATGGACAACTAACCACTAATTGGGTTAAAATACACAAGAATCTCCAGGTTCCCAAAAAATAAACTGCAGGGGAAGGGACAGTGGTATGGAGGTCCCTACCACAGCTCCTTCTGGGACTGTCACCTGGGGATGGCTGACACCTCTATGAGTATCAGAGATATGGAAAACACCAAGAGGTTGAAAAATGGCAATTTACTCTCCAGAAAAAAGCTCATCAATTTCCATTCATTTGCCCCACAAAAATTTCTCTTTTGGTTTCCATTTTAGTATGGAAGATATGGAAAGAATATGGAAAGGAAAGATTAAAAAAACCCAATGAAATATGGGAAACAGGGAAAACCATTAAATTTAACTTAAAGGGAAAGGAGCTTAACTTGTGAAAACAACAATAGGAAGGGCCTTTCCTATGACCCAAAGCACATCCCCTATAGATCTCTCCCGTAGCCATAGTGAAGAACAGTGTGTTTTCCAGCATTGGCCATCAAAGCTCCTGGCCCAGTCTGTTCTGATACTGTAATCACTCTGTTAACCACAAATCCCCAGGGTAACTCTTAACTACGTAAGTTTGTTGTGTTTTTTTGTGTTTTTAAGAAGCTTTAGAAATAAAGACCTTTTCCATTTGTCTACATGGTATTTTAGTTGAACTGATGAGCTTGGTATTGTAATTCCTACCTCATTATGCAGCCTACACTCAGAACCAAGACCTGCTCTAAAAGCCACAGTTCCTGTACATGTAGAAGCTGCATTTAGCACAAGGAGGGTAGAAATGTAGAAATAAGAATAAATTTAAACCTTTCTGTATTCATTAAAACACCTAATGAGAAAATTGCTGCCTACAGCAGTTAATGGCAACTTGTTATTGCTGATGAAGACAGGAGAGCTCCTTTGTAAATACAATAAATGCTATTTCAGCTGCTTTGGCCCTGAATAAAAGAGCCAGCATATTGTTCATTCACAAAGAAAACTGATAGGATTTGTATGGCCTGCAAGTGCCTAAACATTGTATTTATCCCACTGAAGTGCAAAGCTGTACAGAACAGGAACCTCTTCTCACTAAGGTCAGGGCAGCTTTTAAATCAAATGGGAGCAAATTAAACCCTGAAACCTCTAAGCTGGTAGAACTGGTAGCAAGAGGACCTATTGTGTCTAGAGTAGAGCTTTAGGAGCAAAGACAAAGCAACCTGGCTTGAAAAAACCACAAGTGCATCACTATTTGTGCAATAACTGCACATCTCATCAGAAAGGTGTGTGCCACCACAGTTGGAAAGCACAGCTGTTCAAATTCAGACAGGCACCACTTTTATTGTTCTTGAATGCTTGAACCAACCAAACTTCAGAGAGAACATGAAAGTCATGCAGATTTCAACCACAGTTATTTCTGGAGCTGCCAAAACCGGAAGGGAATATCCTCTCCCCCACATTTTTAATCAGCTTAGAAACAAAACACAGGAGTATTTTCTCACCACCTCACATCACTGAACAAACACTAACCCTTTCTTCCCAAAACAAATGATGCTACAGGAAACTATTCAGTCACCAGGGCAAATGGGAGAAAAACAGCACCAAGCTGCTCCTCAGTCTGTCAGTAGAGCCTGTAGTGTCACATCTGGGCTCTACCACTCCAGTGCCCCTGGTACAGAGACACCACACACACTTCACACCATGCCAGTGCCCACTCACAGACAAACCATTCCAGACTGCATGGTGGTTCTTTATAATTTATGCATGCTGATACATCTGTTGCCCTTATTGCCATTCAGACCACTACAGGCAGAAAAACTGGAACCACCAGGTCCTCACTGGGACTTTGATGTGCTATTCTTTTTGTACAGAAACTTTTCTTCCACAAGTATGGTCCAAACTGGCAAGTGACAGCCAAGCAAGCTCTGAGGAACATTCATATGGACCCGCTCTAAGACAAAGACATCTATTTTACTACGCTGAGTTTAGTACATTGCATTTCACCTACTGCATTAAGCAAGGGCAAGGCACTTTCCCATACTCACAGCAATGGAGTTAAATTATGCATTCATAGCTAATTATGTTATATGCTGTTTAAACCCTGTCATTATATACGTCAAATAAGGAGAATGCAAAAATGCAGCTCCCAGGCAAATAAGACAGACGGGGCGGTGTGGGTGAAATCACCAAACTTCCTCTAAAGGACTGTTATGCCCAAAACACTTTTGTCTATCTCCACCATTGGACAAAATTCAGGTGTATGGCAAGAACAATGAAACCCTGATTGTTTAGGTCTCCCAGCTCAGGTGGAGGTGTGCTGGCATATATGGGTGCCTGTTCTCTCCAACTCCAGGTGTTCTCTTAAAAAAGCTTAACTGCTGAACCACCTTGCAAGGTAGTATGGCAAGCAGTTATTTTTCTCCCCTGGTTTTCCTCATTATGCACATTTTATTTAGTCTGGAGGAACTGCAAAGTTTAGAAAGCCATCAAAATCATGCAGCCCCAAACTTGCAGAGAGACTTACTCTGGTACGTATCAGGAACAATCAGCAGTGATTTATTTGGTTCCCAGCCACCCTCCTGCTCCCCAGGAGCAGCAGGAGCATCCCCACAACCTCAGGGGGCAGCATGGGGAGGCTGCCTGGCAGCCTCCAGTGGCCACCTTTCCTCTTCTGCGAAAGTCTGCAGGACTGCAGAGAGCTTTGCTGGGAGGAGCAGGCAAGGAGGAAAAGTCTTCTCTCCCAGCATAAACAGAGCTGTTTCCACAGATGCATTCCTCAAAAAATACTGCTTTTGTTTTAGGCTGGAGTGCAAAATCCGACTGGTCCTTCACATGCAGCCACTGCTTTTGGTAGCCAAGGCCAGGAATCTTGAGAAAAGAACAATTCCTTTTTGACCTGGAAAAGTTTGTCAAGAAACGATGGAAAAATCAGGCTTCATCTGTACTTAAGAGTCATGACTGGCTAGGACTAAATCACAGAATATCCTGAGTTGGAAGAGAGCCACCAGGATCATCAAAGTCCACCTCCTAACTGAGAACAATGAAATGCAGGAAAGCCCCCGTGAGCAGGCAGGAACATGAAGCATGGGCTCACCCTGCCATTAGTCCTGGGGAATCCCTTTATCCACTGAAATAAATTTCTGGCATATGACATAGCCATGGCTCCTGCTGATGGTTGCTCCTGTCAGGCTCCCTGCTGCTCCATCCCAGGCCTCCCAGCCAGCTCCCAGCCAGCACTGCTCCTCGCCTTAGAGAAGCAAGGGTAGGCTGGTCCTGTGGCACAGTGAGCCTGCACGCTCCCAAAAGCCCAGCCAAGCCTTTGGGTTCCCAAGTTTTCTTGGCACTTTCTGCCTTCACTCAGGCACATCCTACCCACACAGCCATTGTCCTCCAGCTTTGGACAGGACAAGCACCCCAATGTCCCACTGCAGGCTTCTTAAAAATGCTTTCCTGGAGGTTTGTCCAACCTGAATGAAGCCACTGCAGTCCCTCTTATTTACACCAGGACTGACACCAGGATAAAAATGGAGGCAAGCTTCAGGATAACAATTAACCTTCAGAGGTGTCCTTCAGAGGGATGAGGTTGAACTCCAAAATTCATTTCATCCAAGATAACGATTATGATTTATAACAGTCCAAAAGGATGTTTGTACCTCCAAACCCACACCCTTTTATGTTATTAGAAAAACCTGAAAACAGCTCTTTTTTTTGTCACAATGAATATGTACTTGATTAAAAAGCTGACCCAACAGCAGGGCACCAGAATTCTTTGCTCTGTCCTGGTTTGTACTATGGGTCCAAACAGCTTCAGCCAGTATGATTACAGACAGCTCACAGGGTAACAGGCACCAGGCAGAGGTAAAACTGCCAAGCAGCAAAAGCAGCCCAGTTCCATTAATCACTGACAAAGCATCCTGATGCTAAATCCTTCACATTCATCTTTTCCTGAGCTTTTCACTTCGCAGTTTATTACAAACAAAGCTTGGCTCCAGAACCTCAGTAAACCCTCACAGAGCCACATTTTTCAAACTGTCATCCCAAGCTGTCCTGTGCTCTCCTGACCATCCACAAACATTACTCCACATTTACATTATGTACATTAAGAGCACTTTTAATTATTCTTCCAGCCCAACAAATGAGCATTCACAACAAATTGGACACTGGCACTGTCTGCCTGGGGCAGGCAGATGCTACTGTGCTCAGTAGGAAAGGAAGCTATTTTTATTTTAGCATGAGGGAAGGAAAAGCTTCTCAGAATAAGCAGCCACTAGTGACATTTTTGCTCCTTTTTTTTGCTCCTTTTTTTTGCTGCTCCCTGCCCCTTGCTCTCTGGGAGAACAGCACCGCTTCCATTCATAGCAGGGAGTCCACCTGGGGAGCAGCAATGCCAAAGAACAGCTGCCTTTGATGGTCCACACATGTTTATATGGAAAGGACATATTCCTTACTACCTCTGGAAAGCCAGCCAGACCATACATGTTGTACATTTCCAGAATCTGGAAAACACTATTTTTAAAGGCTGTCAGGATCCTGTGCTCATATTGAAATGTTATCTATCCTGCAGATCAGCTGCAATTATCTTATGACTCACCTTCTGGCAGTGGTGTGAATTTTGAACAATTACATATTTTAACTAAGTGAGAAGGTAAGAAACTTTTCATTTTCCATGGAGCACTATGATTTCAGAAAAGGCTTCAGAGGTTTTTTATCTTCCCTTGCCTCCCCCATCACATCATTTGTAGCACCCTTTTCCCTGGATCTTACACACATTAGGAAATACTCACCAGCAAGCACTTAATGCTCTTTATCCACCCCACTCAACACTCCTCTGCCTTTCCCACATCCACTGACCTACAGTTACACAGCCTGGCTCTCCCAGGATTGCACAGAAGTGACCACAGCTTAAAATACAAAATCTCATGTAGGCCCTTTTCAACCTCAACTCCAGTGAACCATGATCTTCACCCACTTGAGTTTTTCATGTCTGCAAAATGCTCAGCAGTTATGTCCAAAAGCACTGCCCAGGAACACATTTCAGAGTTTTAAGCTGCTACTGGTGAAAGGGGAGCTGGAAAGACCCATGGATGGGATGCAAACACCTCACAATCCAGATCCCTGGGGCAAATTCAGGATGCATTCACCAGCTACTCCTTAGAGGGTATGAAGACAATCAAAATGGTCTATACAATAAAAGCCCCTGTAACTACAGTATTGCTTCATCAGCTGAGCCACGCACAGATGGTTCTTCAAAAGCCACTTGAGTTCACCATCACCATGGCATCCCTCAGCTTCAAAGAGCTTTTCTGAACCACTGTTATTGAATTAAATGGCAGAGCCCAGAACCATCCAAAGATGGTAGATATCCAAGCTGTCAGTAAGGGTGAAGCTGCAGCTCCGTTCACTGGAAGCTTCCGCACCATGCATGATAGAAATCCATTGCAAAATTGGTCCCTGAGGTCCCTGATAGGAAAAGCTTCCTGTGGATATTGGACTTAGATTAGGCCAGATCCCTCCTTAGAGTATCTCTGAACTGCAAAGTGAGATTGAACTGGAGACTGATTTACTATCATCATTGAATTATCATTTTTCGCCACAGTTCTGCTTATCCTCTTCCCAGATCTTCAACTGCTTGGTAGAGGAGAAGCCTGTGAGAGCTGAGGGAACATGAAGTACCTTACAACACATCTGTCTGTACATTTTCAAGGTGAGAAAGTCTTAAATGCTGGCAGTAATGTCAAAAAAATTACCAGGGATACAGCACAGGGCAGATCAAAAGAAAAGACATATTTCTGTGCCAGTGTTCAGAGGCTGATAGGATGCTGAAAGCTCTTGCAATTTTCTTGCCATTCAAATGGAAGCCTCAGCAGTGCAAGTTCAAAATCAGCAGACTGCAGCAACTGCAGATAAGAGAGTCAATGTACCTTGGTTTTCACATCATGGCTATTTAAATCCTAACTCAATGAACTACTTGTGCACTCAGCATCTTGAGATTAAATGGGCTGCTTGCTCTCCTAGGTTAATGCTTCCCCAGAAATAGCCGCTCACTCCTAGAGCAAAGGGGAGTGTATCTGTTTGCTCAGCTCCATAGAGCCCCAAAACTTCCTGGTTTCGCCAGGAAGATTCTCCAATAAGGACACTACAATAGGCAACAAAAAAATCCCTTTAGAGGACTTCTTATCCCCTGGCACAGCAGTCACCACTCTGGCAGAACAGTCTACTGCAATGCAAGCAAAGTCCACAAGGACTTAGGTGGTTCTACTTTCTGTACTCTGACCAGAATCAGCAAAGCACGAAAACCTCTTAAAATCATTACTATGTCATTATAAGTCTTCTTCCAGGTTAAAATTCAACAAAAGGCCTTTTAATTGCTCTCCAAACAAATGCCACAGGGCCAAGTCCAATGGTTCTCTGCTAAAACTGCAAGTGCAAACCACAGGCATCTTGCGTCAGTGACAGCTGAACCATTCTGCTGTGCTCTGAAGAGGCACTTCATATACTAAATGTCTCTGCATTCACTCTATATATTTACATATATATTTTTATATATATATTCATGCTATATATTTTTTCAGGCTGGAGGTCCAACACATGCAGCAACAAGCTGTAAAAACACGTCAGCAGAATCTGAGAGGAAGTTGCCAAGTGTCAAAATAGGATATCATTTAAACATTTGCAAAGTTTGCTGATGATACAGCAGCACAAGGCAAACATACCACCATTAGCATTTCAAAAATAGTTTCTGAATGAAAGGAGGATTTAAAAATAACTTTGTTTTCTCCCGGCATCCCTATGCTAATAGATTCTTCTTTTAATTAAAGAAGTCTCTTGTATGCAGGCACCAGGCGTCACCATCTACTTAGGCAATTCCAGAGCCTCCAGCAAAGCAACCAGAGCATGGTCCTCCTCTCACTTCTCCCCAACAAACCTCAAAGGTTTTGTGCAGAGGTTGGTGTCTCGTGCTGTTTCAAACGTCCACATTCCAGTCCCAGGTGAGAGTAAGCTTGTGGTGATCCCTCCAAGAGAGCCTTCTACATCTAGCAAACTGTATCTCATCACTGAAATCTGGTTAACTTCTCTTACAGATAAATTACCTGAGCTAGAGAGAAATCAATTTGTTTATACAAAAGTCTCCAGATTACCACTTGCACCATCATTAGTATCATAGCAGACAGTAAAGTATTAAAGCAACAGGAATAAACAAAGGTAAGAAAATAAGAAAGTGATATTTCTATTAAAAGACAGAGTGCAAGTATGTAAGAAACAAAAGCACTATATTGTGTAACTGCAGAGGTGGTGAATTCCAGTTACACAGACCCTCCTTATCTATAGGATGCTTTGCCGTGCAGTGCCAACACTTGTCCAGACCATTTTATGCAGGTGCTGCAAAACACACTGAGCTGTTTAATCTGCCTTTCAGTACATTGTTTTCTTCACTTTCCTCTCATTATCTTCTCAGGTATCCAACCCAGGTCAGCAGTTTGCAAACACTGCTAACTAATTCAAGAATTACCTACACAGAAATCTCATTAGCTAAGATACAGAAATCATTACTAAAATAGATAAAGATGATTCATTTTGTTTCTATTAGCTGAAAGGACACGACAAACAGCTGAAAAGATCTAAAATTACACACTTAATGTGAACCAACACTAAATCTGAGTACAGCACTGAAACAAAACCCCTGAACCACCAAGAATTCTGCCAGTAAGGTCCTCTGGAAAGCAAGTTACTAACCTGATTTTTAACGTGTTTCACCCAGTACCGTTTCAGTGGTAAGTACACTCTGTCACTGTTTTCATTCAGAATTTCTATAGAATTCAACACTGATTTTCCCAAATACCTAGCTGGTATAGTTAAAAAGATTCCATCTTACTAAATGGCTTTTTACACCTCAGCTCAGAATAAACAGACAGAAGCACTCAAATCCATCAGACTGCAGCATCAGTAGGCAGAAAGAAGTATTTTTCCCCACTATCTGAAGAAAGCAAGGTGACCAGCAGGAAAGGAAGCAGACTCTACTGTAAAACCAGAACTAAGATGTGCCCTGGTTATAAGGCACAACCCTTCCTTGCTACCAGTCACCAATTAGCACTACAAAACATCGTGCCTAGTTTTAGCTTTAAGGCTTCTCATAACAATATATTTATGCACATGTTTAAACATTTTAAGAAGTGGGTCCAAATAAATATATACTGATTAAATTCCTTAACTTCAAAAGTGATGGGCAAGTTTGGGCCTTTTAAGACACCCTCCCTGACACACCCTGGAGGGGCCTGATTTTCACGAAGTACCACTCACCCCCTCTCCAGGAGATCCCTTCCTGCCATGACTCAAACAGACCGCGAGATCTGCAGGTCACCCTGGAGAGTGTCAAACACCACATGTATCCAGTGCTCACCTTCAAATCTGGACCAACTCATTTCCTTCTCAAGTATCTGAGCATGGAAGGTGGTTCACTGTTCTATACAACAAGCCTACCTTGTGCTCCAGGGTGTGGCATACAGAGTTCTCCTCTTTCTGCTGGAGCACAGACAGTGAGTCCTCAAGTGTTCACAGGAACACACCGAGTTTCCAGGCTGCAGCCTTTCATAGCCTACACCTTGTAGGAAAACCATGCCCTGACACTCAGCATCCAAAGGTGTCCTGTCCTGCCAAGAGTGTGAGCTGCTAAAGGAAATGGCTCTATAGATTTGAAACCCTGAAGTTTCATGCTAACTGGCTTAGAAAAAAGAAAGACAAACCCTAAATCACAAAAACACACAAAAACAGTCCCAAGAAAGAAACAAAACGTAAGGAGGAAGACATGAATTTTAGTCAAATCATGTGGGCAGACTGTACAGACACAGAGGGATAAGGGAAACTTGTGTTTTGTGTACAGTAGGGAAGTAGCTCTGGGTAGCAGCACCATAAAGGAGTGCTGACTGAAGAAACAGTGTACAGCTCTAAACAAGTAGAGTAGGTTGTTATCAGTTCAGGTTATGGAGAAAGCTATGCCAAGAACAGGACAGTTTTCTTTTAAAGTGTATCTCCATTCTAGCTAAACTTTTCCCTTTTTTTGTTTTATTTTGTTTTGGATAGTTTTGCCAGTCAAAAAATGTCAAAACTCAAAAGGAAGCAATCACATATGCAACCAACAGCTGCAATACAGCAAATTCAATACAGGAAGGGTTTGTACATCTGTATCTTGTATAACCCAACTCATACAGCCAAAATTATGTAAGATACACATCAGCACTGCTAATTTTCTATTTGACTCATAACCCAGGAGCTAGCCAATTGATTTCAGAGGCCTGTGGTGCTCTTAACTTCAGAGCTTCCCTAGATTCTCCCCAGGCTCTGAGCAGCTGGTGGTGCCTGACAGAAGTGGTCACATTGTAGAGGCAGAAGGTGCAATTCCATGCATGGCTTAAATCGTGTTTGAACCCAAACTCCTCCCACAGAGGGTGTTCCAAGCCCCAAACCAAACTTTTCCACACACCCTCTTGTGTCAGCAGTGCAACCCTACAACCACCTGGTAAAGGAGGAAACTGATCCAGGTGTGTGCAAACATACACGTAATTGTGGATAGTCCGTACTTGTACATAAGAGTCAGCAGCAGTATCAGGGGACACTTCACCCCACAAAACTTGTCTAAGAGTTTCAGAAATTGTTCACCTGTAGTTAACTTATCTTCCTACATATTAATACTTACAAAACACATTGTCAGTATTTATTAACAGGTTAGACAGTTCTTTCCCTAAAGCTGACAATATTGTCATTGTCATCTTTCAGGAATTAGTACTAAGTAGTATAAAAGCAATTCTACACAGGACTCTGAGCTGTAGCCTTCGTTTCAGCAAAGCAAGTAGAAAAAGTGCAGGAGGAAGGACCTATAGTGTTACAGAACATGTGTAATGCTATACAATACTTAGGTCACACTGCACAACCACAACTATGCACAGCTTATGTAATTATAAATATTGTTCCAAAGGGTGATACAGAAATTTTAAATTGGTACTCTCAGAAATACTGAGATGTGGACAAGCTGCGCAGAGAGAGACAGCCCAGTACAACAGATGAGATTCAGTGTGAGGATTATGGCTCTGCTTTCATGTCTGGTCTTTAAAGGTCCCCAGACAACACCGTTCCAGTGCTGAATTGAGCCTCATAAATGTAGTGCTGAATGCATTTTATGGGCATAATTCCCAGGGTCTTTGAAAACAATGCATTCTGTCAAAATAGCATCTGAACGAAACAGGCTCTTTAACCACCCAACAAAGGCCTGTTTGATGTGCCACATTCCAGGAAGCACAGCTCAGTATGATTTTATCTGTGCGTTGTCAGGCCTCTTGTGCCTTTTGTTGAAAAACTAATAGAAGCTCCACAACAGGGGAGAAAATATTCCTCTCTAGAAGTATGCAGCCAGAACAAAAAAAGTTGGTATTAGAAAAAGAACCACCATACCAACTTTCTCTGGTGTCAAGCTTTCTGTTTTCTTCCTTCAATGATCTAAATGCTCACCTCCTAGAATTAGGGCCTCCTGTAGTGACCAAAACATTTGCACTAACCCAGCCAGTGAGGCAAAAAACAAAATGTGTTTTGTTCACGTGCATCCCTTTGAATCTCTACTAACTGTGCATCACCTGGTTTGCTTTTAAGTTGTTAGTCATGATGATCATCTCACTGAAGTCAGAGGGAGGCCTCACAAGAGAGGATGCTTCCTTTCTCTTGAGGGCAGGATGCTCACACCACAAGCTAAATTTAATTTTTCATATTCCATGTAGGCCCACACAAGCAAATAGAGTATGTTTTTCTCTAATGGCAGTGCATATTCAGGAGGGAAAAGTAAATACCAAAGAAAAAGAAGACCTACCAAACCTTCCCAAGCACTCAGAAATATCTGATTTTTCACAACACTAGAGCCAAAGTAGGTAAAAGATCCATCTACCTAATATGCTTTCTTTGACAGCTGCAAACGTGGAAGACGTAGAGGAGAGCATGAGGTGGTGACCAGTGACACTCCTCTGGTACAGGCTCTCTGGACAAATTCTAGGTATGTATGACTGAGAGACTTCGTGGGCAGCAATATTTTTAATAGTTCCCAAACAATTTTTTATCATGATTGTGCTTTTTTGAAACCAGCTCTGCTTTTAACATTCCTATTGAACTGTGTACGTATGGCTCAGTAATTAAACTTAGATACTTCTTGTATGAAAACAAGTTCCTCTTTGGTCCCAAAACTGCCACCTGACAGTTTCACTTGATGTACTTTAGCTTTACTATGAGCGAAACCAAGCATCTGTTTCCAATGTATTTTATTCATGCCGCTCACAGTTTGTAGAGTTCTGCATCTCCTTTCTGTAATTCTTTTTTCTGGGATGAAGAACCTTCACCTGGGAAGTCTGTAGTCATTTGAAATTCAACCATACCCTGCACAATTCCTGTCACCCCACTCTGGTGTTTCCAGTACCATTAAGAACAGTCCACCCTGGCTCAGATGAGATGGCCAGCTGTGCTCACTGACCGAGTCACTGTTTCAGTACATTTTAGAGCACAGTGAGAGCTGACAATTCATTTACCATCTCTCAAAGCAACATTTAGCAAAAGCCTTGTGGTCATTACTAATAGCCAAAGGCAATCAGCATCTGCCAGCACCTGCAGGCCACATTGTCTCCCAATCTAAAATTCTAGCCCAATTAATAAAAAGACACCCATGACAGCCTGGCTTGTTCTGTTCAATGATTTCATAGAAGGGTATTGACTAAAGCTTCATTCCCACACTGTGCAGAGTCACAGCATTTGCATATCTCAGCACTTCGGTGCTCAGTGTGGCAGTCATGAAAGGGTGAAATCATCATATTTTAATTTTCTATCTCTCTCTCTTTTTTTTTTTTTTTTTTAATTTTTATGTTTGTACTGAGTTCAGGAATGGAAAATTTAATTTGCCACTGAGGCACCTACTGAGCTGCAACTGCATCCCTGCCAGCCCACCAGCACACAGGGCTTTGCACTCTGCTAAAGTGGCTCCCTGTGACAGAAAGGCCACTGCTGTGGCAGGTGGCACAGCTGCCACACCAGGCGGGTGGCATGGGAGGAGCCTGCCAAACATCTCCTCACTGCCCTGCTAGCTGGCACACACGGCTGACATACACCCTTCCCAAATGTCCCCAGCCAACAAGCCCAGCAGGTTTATAAAGTAAGAACACACTCAAGACAGTTGTGACCATTTTGCTCCAGGGCAGCAAGCTGAAATTCCCTCACATGAGAGGGAGGAAACCAGGGAAGGGGGAAAGTGTTTAACAAAAGCTGGCACAAAAGAATGCTGCTCTTCCAAGAAGCTGGGGACTGCTATCAGGGCCTCAGAAACAGCCATTTTGAAGATAAACTGTTTCTAAACACCTTCCCCAGATCTTGTGCACCAAGAGAAGCCTTTCAGCCCATGGACACTGAGTCTGTTCAGCTAAACCACTGGTCCTTGCAATTCAGTTGCTGCTCTGAGGAGGGAGTAAAAATGGAACCACCTGCACATTAGAATTGACTTCCATGGTTCTCTATTCTATTGCATTTCTGTATGGTACAGATGTGATTCCTTGTCTAGCTCAGCACCACTCTCTCTGTATTTCAAGTTGCACTTCAGGCTTCACTTGCTGGACTGCTTAGAGCAGATTTTTTATAATAGCTCAAACTAGACCCAAAACCAGCTTGGTTAATATTAATATATATAACAAATGCAGAGTTTCTTACCTTATTTATGTAAGTGGGGCTTCTAGTTCCCTGCTGTATTACCTTACTTTTGGCTGAACGAAAGAAGCGATTTACATCATTCTGTCAGCTGACATCCTCATTACTTGCTGCACTTCTGTAAGCAAACTCTACCAACAAGGCACTATTAACAGTAGCTATGGGAAGACAAGAATGGGTCTTGTTGTTCATACTGTACATAATAACAAATCAATTTCAAAATCTCATGTTTTAAATCCACTTAGCAGGTTAATTCAATACAATGTGAGTTTTTTGGATTTTGCTTTTAATCACAAAGACAAGAGATGACTAGTTCAAATGATTTAGAGAAATCCAAACATATTATATAATCACTGGTCTTTTAATCATGAAAGCATATAACCCTACCAAAAGAAAAATTTAGACAAATCTACCAGTGGTTAAACCATAGTAAGCAGGAATTATATTTTTAGCCTTTAATACTTTGGAGTATTAAATTAATACAGAGTCCCAAACAATTTGTGCCATCAGCCTGTAGCTAACATCAAGCCAACTTGACCTACTAACAAGGATTATGCTTTTGTGCCCTTTTTAAAACATCCAGAAGGGCCTAAGAGTCCCACACACCTTTGGAATCTCCCCAGATTTCCAAGATTTGTTAAGAATCAACATTATTGTTTCAAGGAGTGCTGCAACCAGCTTCCAAAACTCTTCCTGGGCATTACTTCTCAGCACTGAAGGGTTTCAAAACACCTGAGCAGACACTGCCTCGTCACCTCTGGTTCCACACAGAACCACCTCCCCTTTTCATGCACTCCACCACACGACAGGAGACATCCCACCCTTCAGCTCGAGTGCCTGAGAGAAATAACCCCTGAGCATCTCTGCTGCTTTTGTACCATTATTTCTATTATATAATTACACCAAGAGTCTCCCCTTACATGGTCATTAGCTCTCTGGAAAGTGCCACTTACCCCATTCTCTCCTGATACTGAGTGGCATGTAACAAATTCCATCTCCATAATGTGTTTACTAAAATATACACCAGACAAAACAGTTTTCAATACATAATTTTTACAAATACTACCTCACAGATGCAGCCACTTGTGTATTGGCACATTATCTTCCTGTTTAGGTAGGGCATAAAGGAACAGGCAGTCGTGGCTTCTCACATACGGATATGGAAGACAAAAAACCCCAATGGTTGTTAAGTAAGGGACTACTTTGAAGTGTTTCATAAACATACTCAGCATAAAGCAGCTTGCATCCTGACTGGGGCTGCCAGCAACAACCAGAATATAAGCAAATTATAAAGATAAAGTTTCTAGAAATAATTGCAAGACTCATGTTTTCTGTTTTACACAGTGCCAGTATTTTAAACTCAATGACCTGGCATCTAATTTTTCCAAAATGTGACCTTTAATTAACATTGTTTCCACGCATCACTTCCTCCTGACAGCACATCAGAGAGCTGCTCTCTGCACAGGACAGCTTTAACCTCTGAGTGTATGTGCATGTGCACACACACCTCCTACAGACTTTGCAGGCATTAGCAGGGAACTCAACAAAAGGCATCAGGCCACCGCACTGCCATCCACGCAGTAGCTGTGTCTGTCTGTGCTGCCTCACCAGGTGCCTGGCTGGGGTCTCATGGGGCAGAGCTGACCCAGTGTGGGGCAGGGCACTGATCTGCCCCACATCATGGGGGACCTTGCCCTGCTAGGTGGGAGTTGCCTGGTCAAGTATTTCAAGCTGATTATGCCTCCTCCCCTGGGTATAGCTGAACCAGCTACTGCTATACGTGCTCACAGATGTTGCTGCCTGGTGCCTTTAACGGTCAATTGTGGACTAAAAAAAATGTATTTAAAGATAGCCAGAAGGGGCAACAGACAATAGTTAGTTTTACAGAGGAACAGAAATAAATAGTAAATAATGCATCATATTCCAGAACGATCTTTTTCATTATGCAAGCACCAAGATTCCTTCCTTGTTCCAGAAAACTTTCAGTCTCTCCTCTATGCTCTAAAATAGCAAGGAGTATACGATAAATTTGAAAAGTTGCAGCACAAACAGGGATATTTGTATTTGTCATTTTCCAAGATAGCAAGCAGCCTGCACATACTATTATCGTTGGCTAAATCTGTGCCTTCTACTACTTCTCACTTCCCACCCACTCTACTGTTTTCCTTCCTCTCACTTGGAGGAGGCACACTCGAACTCCTCAATGTGCTGAAGTAAAGCTGAAAAACCACTCAGTATTTAATAAACAAAAATTGTGCCGGTTTTATTTATTTAGGCAATTTCTCTGAACTCACTGATTGTATTTGCATGAGCGCTCCTCATCTGGACTAGCTGGATGCTATAGAAAACCCTCATAAATAATTGATACTGCATGAAAAACACAGACTTCAGGAGCTATTCTGCTCCTCAAGACCTTTCCTCTCTTTCTGTTCTCTTCTTTATTACTAAGGATATTTCTGGACAATGGGGTCATTGCTTCTTAGTGAACATCTGCTATTAAAAGCTATCTCCCAGGTGAGCCAAATCTTGCTTGCCTTGGTCACACCAATAGTTTTATTGACTTCAACAGAACTATATGTGCAAAGCAGACAGGACTGACCTCTGCCAAGAACTATGTGCCATGTCCCTGCAGGTTTGTCTTTATACTTCGTTGATGTCATTCCCCAAAGTTTTAAAATACTAGTAGTTTAAACAGAAGGACAAGAAAGAACACCACTTCCTACTGTCATATGTAGCTCTAAAGAAGAGAGTTGGAAGAGCAGTCAATAAAGTGTAAGATCTTTTTCGTACCCAAATGTTTCTATCACATTTCAGTGCCTGTTTTGCATAGACAAATTTCTCCCAATATTGTTTTTCTCCCCAGTGCTTAAAATAGGAAAATGCTACAAACTCAACCCTCTTGTGTGGGGTTCCTGATAACAGGTTGGGGATTAGTGAATAACAGTCATCACTGTGCTGTGCTGGGACATGGAATGGGAAGTTACTGCAAAAGGGAAACCGTAAGGTGAGGCCAATCACACCAGCTGGCAAATCTGCAATCTCATGAGGGGTGTTACAAAAACCAGGTTTTACACCAAACCCTTGTGCCACTGTGTCTTACACAGATGCCTGACTTCGTACATAAAAATAACACTCAGCAGATTTTTAAATGTCCTAGCTTGAAACTACACATATAGATCTTTCTATTGGCAGCCCAGGCTGCTGCAATGGACACGCTTGGGTAATATTTTTACTGCTTATTTTGCATTTGTACAACTGGTAAGTGATAAATCTAACGCTTAGGAACAAAGAGATTAACCACACAGTATGCAGTGCTGAACTCCTCCATTCAGCCATAAACCACAGCCCTCCTACACTGACAACTCAGCTGTAATGCCACTTCCTGTCAGAGCTGGATTCCCTCTCCACATATATTTTAGTCCAGGCCTGTTTTTTTGGTTAAGTAAATACTGGAGAGCAGCCCACTGCAGTACAGATTGGTACATACAACATACATATTTCACCTCTTTAAGTGCTTTTCTTGTATGGCTGATTCATTCAGAAATTATCCAAGGATTCAAATGTGCTCCAGTCACAAGAAGAGCCGGCTAAATCCTCAGAAGGTGACAGAAAATCCACTAAACAGCAAAGTCTCCCTGCTCAACTCCTGTGAAGGAGTGAATGTGTTGCTAATCCTTTTAAGACTATCCACCACATATTGACTAATAAGGACCAGTGTCATTACAATGAAAAATGTTACAATCTGCAAAGTGTTAGTTGCTTTACTTCTAACAGCTGTTTTCATACATGACACACAACACAGACTTTAGGTTTTTAAACCCTTCAGAGTTTTCTTTTAAGTACAGAAGTTAACATTTATTCTCAAGGGGTTTTTTTCTGGTAGTTTAAAGCACTTTCAATTTAATTTTCTTAATTTATGAACTGTGTCAGAAATAGCCATGTAGGACACATGCTTGACATTAGGACCTTCATTTGACTGTGTTCCTCCTGGGGACTATTGCACTGACACTACCTAATTGACACTCCAGCACAGATTTTACCTGCACTTATGTGTTTCCAGCAATCCACCCATAATAACTCCCAGAACCCAGAAAGCTCTTTCATTCCTAGGTAGAGAAACCTTATGTGTAAAATCACAAGAAGTGGGCTGGGCTCCAGTGGGGCTGCCAAGTGTCACATCCTTTCCACACCCCGGGCTCAGCAGGGGCTGTACTGAATTCCCTGGATCAGGGGGACAGAATTGCACCTGGCTTTCTGCAGGCAGGTGGTGGCCTCTCTGCATGCCCTGCCTGTGCTGCCTGCAGCCTGATGGCAGAGGCAGCGACACAGACACCCAGCGAGGGGAGGATGGCGAGTAAGGGACAGGAAGCACACTGAGGGACAGAGGTGATGGTGGTGTATTTGCAGGAGTTCCAATTATCCCATGGAATCAGTTGACTACCTCTCACCCAGCTCCTTTTATGGCTTTCTACTGTCCAACTGATACCAAAAACAGCAAATGAAATGGGAATAACTGGAACATGAGATATGATGCCACTAGTGGGAAATTACCAACTCCCTAACTTGAATTGCCTTTACATCTTTAAGGGATTACTGAGATCTTCTGAAGTCTAAAACAACTGACAGACAGTTGGCTTAGAAAACACATACTTCCTTGGGGGAAAAAAAATACTATTTATCACTTTCTCATCCACCTCCTTTTTCTCCATGTTAGTAAGACAGGGAGGCAACATCGCTGTCTGACAATTCATTTGCTCTAGTTTATTGATTCCTCACATGAAGCCATGCTCCCCAGACAGTGATGTCATTTATTTCCATAGCAACTGTATAACATCAGAGGACTATACCTAAGCAGGTGGAGGAAAATCTTTGGGGAACAAGAATATCTTATGCCCCTGCAAATCTGCCTGCACCAGAAAATGGCTTTTAAAAGATGCCTGAAAGCTGGCTCTGAATAGTCTTATAAAAGACCAAGCGATGACAGTATTACTAACCATTGTTGCACTGGCAGCGGTCAAATCAAACTCAGATGTGCAAAGCCTACTCCTCTCTGCTCTGCAGAGTACTGCTCTGTACGTGCCACTTTCAGAGAAGTGGCAGAAAGGCACAGCTTTTCACCAGCTCACTGCAATCACTGAAGTCCCCCTTCCTCCCACCCAGAAAACCAGGGCTTGCCAAGTTACCAACAAGCTCAGGCTGGTTACCAGCTTTTCAGAAGCAGGATTTACCCTTCCACATCAATATCTGACATCTAAGTCATGTGGGCTATGCCAGCCATCTCTGTGGCTCCATGACTTTGCAGCACGAACTTGTGCAGCAGCTGGCCCCAGCCACACAGTGGGCCCCAGTTCCTCATTCTGCAGAAAAGACAGCATGGAACAGGTCCAGGGACATAACTATTTGATTATACGAATCACTAATCACACTCATTACCTCTCCCAGGAGGTAATTTTTACCCGAAGTACCAGAGGTTCAGGTCATCAAAGCCTCCATGGCTCAACGAAGTCCCAGACGTGGTTTTGGCTCCTCTTCAGCACTCAGTATTGGAGCCAAATCTGATCTTTCTGGCACCAAGCTGGGCCGTTTCTCCCGAAAAGCCATGGCAGCCTCACTGACAACCACAAGAAAACAACTCAGCTGGAGCCCTTTCTTCATCAGCTCCTGAGGTGTGCTGGTGTCAGGAGAGGCACATGCCCCAGGTCAGCCCTGGGGGCAGCCGGGCAGGCTGACTCACCCCCGCAGCACTCAGGGAGTTAGCAGTGCACAAAGGGAAAGGGGACACAGAGGTGCTCAGAGATCATCAGGAGCTGACAGCAGCTGCCTAACATAGAGCCTTCTCAGCATCACTAGGTTGGGTACAGACCTGCTCCCTTCCAGTCCTCCTACAGGCAAACACAGTATTTATGACACCCATAACAAATGACCAGATGTGAGCAGCTCTTCCTACCACCAGTAAGTAACTGTAAGCAACTGTACTTCCACCACTGTAAAATACTTCTATAGTCCTTACTGATTGAGTGTTCCAGGCTGATTTCTGCTTTGCACAGAAAAAGTGAAGCACAATGATTCACATGGCAAATAAAAATGAAAAACTAATTGTTCTTACATATTTTTTCTTCTTGTGAAAGTCAGGAAATAAACACTTCAGATCAGATTCAGCTAATGAATCCCTCATACAACAAAAGCACTCCATGGTAAACAGTTGCCTATTCAGCAGGTTGCTAAATCTATTATCATTAATTCCTGATCTAGTTCATCTTAGCAAAGCATAAATCAAGGCTTTTGCTTTGGAAAAAAATTCAAATTGCAACAAAAAGCTGGTGTTCTCTTTTCCTATTAGCAAAGTATATAAACTGAGAAGAGATACTTTGGGTAAATTCAAGATCTGAATTATTCATCAGCTTGACTAATTAATCTGTAGAAATCAGTAGAAATAATATTTTCTTTAAAGGAGCCTCAGAACTCAGGGAGATACAGAGCAAATAGATTTTTCTTTTTTTCCTATTACCACCACATCAGTCTGTGTATAAAACTTTCTTTTGACATGCAAATACCTTCCCATTGAGGTAACACAGTATGGGTTTAGATTATTTCTGCCAGTAACCAGTATTTTCCATTTTTATGATCTCTGTATCCTTCAGAGACTTCCCTCTGCTTTATAATTCCATTGCCCATCTATTGTCAGTTTTCTCCTGCATTTGCAACCTGTTGCCAACCATGATTTGATTTTCTTTGTTAGCAATGCATCTTCTCGTGCCCTTCAGTCTGTGCTTAAACATAAACTATATTGACAGCAAGAGAGACTCGACTGACAGCTCTGCACGTTTCCCTTTCTGAGCTCAGCCTATACATGCTGGGTATGGTCTCACAAAGGCACCCAGATGAGGAGCTGACATCACTGAAGATGCCTCAGGGACAGGCAGCCTCCCTGAATGCACTGCATATACTGCCCCACTCTCAGATGCACCCCAAAGACAATGTTAATATTATTGAGCTGATGGTCCCTGCATGGTTGTACTGGAGAACACGTAAAAAATTTAAATAACCTAGTGACTAATCATGCCATAAAATGCTGTTCTTCCTGCAGAAGAATAGATAATTCTTCAGATAATCACAGGGCTCAGTTTAATGAGTTGAGTAACAGTTTTCTACATAAACTCCTCCTCTTGTATTCGAATTATACCAGACATCCTGCACACAGAGGTGTTTAGCCTATGCTATATTGCTATATTACTGCTATTATACGGCTACTTCTAGAAGGTACTTCCCTTGATGGAAAAGTTGGCAGAGCTGCATCCCTTTCCTCCTTTTCCCAGGTACTCCAATAAGTAGCTGTTCATCTGGGAGCAGAGACTGAAGGAATATTCTCCTCTTCTGACCAAGGCGCTGTTACAGAAAGAGAGCTGTTCCTCCCAAACCTGCAGCAGCATCAAAGATACTGCAAAGGTCTGTGCCAGATGACCAGGGCAGACAGAGTAAGGGGAATATCTTCCCAACTTCCACAGGAGGGTAGGTGTCCAAGCAGAATGTCGGGATGGACGCAGAGGCTCAGCCCCTGCTCACAGGGCCACTGCATGGCAGGATGCCGTGAGGCTGCTGGCCAGGAAGTGTTCTGTGAGGGGTAGGGGCTCTCCTCCATTGGGAACACATCTGCATTGGGATCACTGAAGATGTCTGCAGTGATGATATTCAGATAATCTGCAAGGCTGATTTTCCAAAGCAGAAACCTGCACCTATACAGGAAGATATTTATCTGGCTAGATTTTCAAGCTCCATTTCCATTAGCCCTATTGACCTGACACTGAACCCTGCCAAGTGCCCCCCTCTGTGCTCAAGCCATGCAGCACCTCCTGGCACAGCGTGGCAGTGGTGCCTGCCCAGACCCCTCTGTGCTACCTGCTCCATCTGCCCCTTACTGAGACCCACGGTGTTAAACATCGCTGTCCACATCAACAAATTGTTACCTAACAGGTTATTCCATATAAAATATCAGAAATTACTTCAACTAATTCTTACTTGTAATTCAATTTGAATTTAAGTGGATGTAATTAATCTGGAATGCAAGAACATACTGTCTTTTCCCAGCTACTCACTGTCTCTTACATATCACTTAAGTATCAAAATAATCTGGAATCTCTTTCTAACCATGACTGCCATTGGTACACATCATTATTACCTCTGCCATGTAATACCATCTGCCTGGGTGTTTCAAGATCATAATGAATTTTGCAGTCGTTAAGATCATCCTGATATTACCTAGAACAGGAAAGTGGAGCATTTGAAAAGTATTTTCAGTTCTCCATTTAAACTTCACATGTGGAAAGTTATTCTTGTTTGTGCAATTAGCTGCAACCCTAATATTTTCCTACTGTATTCACTAAGCAACAGCGAGAGCTCAGCCCAAACAGGAGCAAAAACAAAGCAAGCTGAAGCAAGTCCATTTATGTTTAGTTCTGTTCCTTCATCTTTTGTGAGAAGAAGGACCACATATGGTGGACAACTACCAGCCTCTTGAAATCAAATCAGTTTCTTTCAAAGAACATTTGTATTTTGTAAACCAATTAAACCACATGAATAGTACAAGCATGAATAGGCTTTTGTTTTATTCAAATTAAGATATTTTGGATTTGTGAAGATGCAAACAGATATGACAAAAAAGGTAACAAGGATACAATAGAAAATTATGGAGCAGGGAGAAATTTAATTACATGCCTCTTTGCTTGAAAGTTCAAGGTTCTTTTTATATTGCTTCAAATTTATAAATTCACAGATCCCATCCCTCTGTTTTCGAAATATGTTCAGGAAAATAAGTTGTTGAAATTGTCCTTCCATGGCTTTTAATTTCAGTTGTATACTGTTTAGATTCCTTTATTTCTATGGAAATGCAAGAGCAGTTCCAAGTCATGAACTAACACACTTCCTTTTAATGAAGGGTGGATCAAAATCTACTTCTGAGGAAAAAAAAAAAGTCCTGCAGAATTTAACTGTGCACAACAACCCTTCTGAAAAAAAGAGTTTTAAAAACCTCTAAGCCTGCCAGGCAGAGCTCTACAACGCTCTATCAGCACCTGAAAGAGCAACACTCTCCATCAAATACTGGAAGTTTTTAAGCAGTTTTTTAGAAGACTATTTCACTCCCATAAGCAAAACCCTTTCACTAAATTTAAAATAGGAACTCCTATTGACACTATCAATGTGTTCTGCTCACAGCCCAGATGCAGCCTGACTCTGAGGAGCCAAATACCTTCATCCCTATCACCTTCTCAGTGGTGTCCCAGCCTCCTTCAACACTACTCACTAATTCCCATTCATTTGAATTTACTGGGATTTTTTTCTGGGTTTAAAAAAAATAAAAATTATACTAAATTATACTGAGATGCCAGTTTACAAAAATATATGTGTGACAATAGCCTTTCTCATTTCAGAGATCATATTGAGGATGAGAATGATGGAGTTCTGCTGTATGAGTCCTGAACAAGGACTTCAGCCATCTGGGCCTTATCATATTCCCATGAAAATCAACAGGAGTTTTGTCAGTTTTACCAGGAACTGTGTGATGTGAGTGACACTGATGGGTGGGCAGACCTATGGGAAAAGGGGCTGACCTGGGTCTTTACCAACTTGTATGAAATACATCAACCACACTGAAATGCAGGGAGTCACTGAGGAGCCCTAAGGGGCAAGCAAGAACAAGTGTTAGGAACATGACTCCAAGGAATAACCCAGTGTCACAAAACATAGAAAACTGCCCTCTTCTTTCAGCAAAGAAAAACAGGCTTCAGCCTTTGGAAGTATCTGTTTTCATCCTGCCAGCCTTTTAAATGCAATCCATTGGTGTTTGTGGTCCCAGCTGTACAAACAAGATGCCAGATGACCTAAAGGGATCTGCACAAGTGGTAGCTGTATCCCTAAAGGTAAATACCAAAATATACAATTTGCCCTGTGTAAAAGGTTAAAAAAAATATAGGCCCCATCCAGCTCCTGATGTTTTCCTACCTCCTGACTGTCACAGGACACAAGCCAAAGAAGCCAATAGTGCAAGGCACCAAATATCTCCTGTAAATTAACTCCGTATGTTATCAGTCCTAAAAGGGGACACAGCAACACAGACTGGAAGGATACTGACACCACACAACTTTTTATCCATCCATGTGACAGAAGAAGGCTGTACAAAGAATCACTTACATCAAATAAGGTATATGAGGTTGGTCTGACTTAAAGACTTGTGCAGAGGTTGCAGGTAACCTGCCTGTACAGTATTTGCACCCAGGTTGCAGCAGGGACACAGCCCTGGTGTGCCTACATGTCATTTGTGCAGAGATGGTTCCCAGAGACAAGCTGCACTTGAAAGAAACTAAACTAAAGGAAAAGGGAGAGCACTGGGAAGTTAACTCGCCCATTGGCCTGCAGAGTGAGGCACTTTGTAATAGTTCTTGCAGGGTAATAAATGTGCTGCAATTAAAACCAACGAACCTTGGAATACAGTAAAGCACATTTAGAGCGAATTGAAGCTGGTGGCACCTATACAGAAGGCAAGATTCTGGTTTAGACAACCTTCTTCAAAATTCAAGTAACGGGTGAGGATTTGGCCCAGCAAGCATAAAGAAAACTCAACAAAATCCATCACCTCCAGCTTCACGACAGATGTTTGTGGGGTGGAACAACTGCAGTTCTTAGTTTCCCATTGGAATTTCCACGGGATAAAACAGGTCTAACAATTACAATCAGCTAAATTCAAGGCCATGATGAGGTGTCATGCTAGGAAAACTACGGCTGGCCAAGGAAACAATTCAGAAACTACTCAGTGTGCAGTTCTCCATGACAGGGCCTCTGGACTGTGGCTGTGTTCAGAACAAGAGGTTGTATATTCAGGCACAAAACACCAAAGACTTTGATTCCCGCAATCCAAGCTTTTGAATAAGCTCCTTTGATTCCCCCAATCCACCTGAGCCACTCTGCCTATCCCAGCAGAAAACATTCACATGACCATGGGGAAGACATGGGGCTACAACCAATACTTCTACAAGAATATCCATAACAAAAATCTCAGTCTGGTCATCTTCCACCACGCACAGACAGACAAATAAAATCTGCCATTTAAAGCAAAATTAAGTCATGCTCTCCATAGCAAGGAGGAACCATTTAAAATTTAAATTTCTTTAAGGTTTTGGTGTTAGTTGTTCTTATAAAGAGACACACTAGGAAAACAAGCTATTGCTAGTGTGTTCATAATTTGTCACCAGCCTATTTTCTCTTTTATAGCCAAATCACATAAGGTTTTTACTCACCTTTTAAAATAATGTTTTCCTGTTCAAATTATAAATATTCAGAATAGCATGAAAATCATTCTTTTACACATTGGAGTTACTCAACAGCATAATAACACAGCTGTATCACATACACATTGAGCAACAGATTCAAGTAAGAGAAAAAATGTCATACAAGAAGTGAGGTGAAATTTGTGTTTTTGGAGAAGGTTGTATGGTTTGCAGGGCTGGGTTTGGGGTTGCTATTGGCATTTGCTTGTGCTCAGACCTTATACTGGGTTTGAGGCGTGTAGTGAACAGAGTGCTCAGGCTTAGGCTGCCTTAGGTTCAGGATTGGGAGAAGATTGCATAAAAAACCAGATTAATCAGAAGATCACAAGGAGGCAGTTGAGAGCTGGGATTGATGCTGGTGCAGGTCTTACTGGGATTAAAGTTTAGGAAAAGAGAGATGGAAGAGCTCATGTTCTTGTTAAATCATGTTGGGCTGCAAGATTAGGAAAAACCACTTTTTGCTATCAAAGGCATGTAGATTATATGGTTCATTTTGTTCTGGCTGCTCTTTCACCTATTTAATGGAAAGGCAACAGTCCCAATTTTCAAACCACACCAACAGCATCCTGCACATTATGTAGAATTTCACCAGTCTTATAAGACTTGAAAAGATACAAACTTATATGAAACAGTAGAAACTGTAATATAAATATAAGCTTTACAAACTGTAGATTAAAGGTCTCAGAGATATGAGGGATTAATATTAAACTTTAGCATACTGATTTTTTTGTCAGTTCTGAATTGTTCATATGGTTTGATATCCATGAAGTTCTGTATGTCATATAAATATTTGCTACAAATTACTTTTTCATAAACAGTTTTCATTCCTGGCAACTAAGGATAGATCAGAAGCTTTCTCATAAAAACAAATTGATTACTTATCATACTGCTGTATTGGTTTAAAGAGATTAAAATGTGAGTACATGACATGATTAACTATTTAATTGAGTGTAATAGGAAACCTGAGTTTCCTAGTTCCCAGCCTCATTGCTGCTTGCTCTTGTGTTTTACAAGGGTTTTTAGTTATTACTATGAAGTTCAAATCACACTATTGTTTCAGCAATATCCATTAATTTGCTTTTATGAAAGCTTGAAAAACATCTTGGAACCTTAATGAATGTGTTTAAGTGCAATACTGTGGACTGCTTTTACACTGATATTGAAAGCATTATTCATCCTGTTTTTATAAATACAGCCATTTTTTTACCATTATTGCACAATTATTTGTGCTCTGTTTATGCAGATATGATATGTGTGTGTACATGGTGTCTTATTTCCAGCAGATATCATATGACCAATGTCTACTTTGAAGGCCTTGACTTTCTTTAACATCAGAGGTCAATATCCCCTTGTGCTGGAGGGTTTTGGAAAAGGAAAAAGCAGATCTTCCCCTATCCTTTCACATCCTTCAGTCTCCTTTGGTGACAAATAGTCTCCTATTACCATTTTTTTTTAAAAAATCACATTGATTTGCTGCAAATTGATTAAGCTTAGAGTACTAGAAATATGTAAAGATTTGGTAAGTGTTTCAAAAATCCCTTACCAATCTGATGAGCTGGGAGCTCCAGCCTTCTTCCCTCAGGGTGTTCAACAAGCTGTTCCTAAGCCCACTGATAGTAAGAAACTGTAGTTGAGCTAAGCCATAGTAAACCTGTCTGTGCACATACCTGTGCATTCTCCTGCCATTCTGCTGCAGGAAGGGACATTTGTCTCCCCTGGAGGTTGACAGAACAACAGTTTTCTTTCTCTTGCACAAAGTAATTTCCTACAATTCAAGACTGCTTTACAATGTACACATGTGAAATGGCCTTTCAGTATTCCTGTCTTACAGCAAGATACAGAACACAGTGCAGAATAGGGAGGACTTTGTCTCTACAGAGCCTTTGGCACATTTTTTATAATGTAACAAAATCTATGCACCACATCTGAAAACTGCTGAGAATGATGACAGTTTTCCCTCTGGCTTCAAGCCAGGCCTTTTGGCACCTTCACTGTTAAGGGATATGCAAGTGCTGGCTGAAAATGAAGAAAGATCATCACAACTTACCATCTTGACAAACTGTGTGAAGCCTTAAGACTTTCTGGTTGGTTCCAGTAGCAGAGTTGAAACTTCACATGTTCATGCAGAGTGCAAATACAGTGCCAAAGGTTTATGTTAAGGCATAGGGGCTCTTTTGTATATACAGGTAGGTCTGCACAGCAACAGCAGAGGAGGGAACATGGGTGTGTATGTGTGTCAGTACAGCTGACTGGATCATGGCTGCAGAGGGTAAGTTGGATTGCTTTGCATCTTCCATTGAAGAAGCAATTGATTCTATTCTCTGGCTTGTAAAACTTCTTTCATAGGATTCTTGGTTCAATTTTTGTATTACAGGAGATGAAGGAACCAAAAGTGTGTCTGCTCTTGTCACAGTCAAGGCAGAAAAACATTTTTCTAAGAGAATGCTGGATTTCACTGTCAGAGAGTCTGCCGGGCAGAGTGAGCTCTGGCAGGACCCTTCGTACTCCTCTGCCACCGCTGAGGCCCCAACAGCAAATGAACATCTGCTGCTCCTTCATCATGAGGTAATGGGGGAAAGAGTTATGGGTATGTGCTTTCTCAAAGAAGCTTCAGCTTTCCATGGTGGAAGGTGTTAGGTGTTCATCTCTGTGCATGCAGCACCTAGTGCCCTTCTGCAAAACCTACCTATTAATTCCAGAGAAGAACTAAGTCATTTTTGCTCATCACTAGTCTCCAAAACAGTAATTGGGAGACAGAGTTTTTGAAAGGGAAGCTTTAGAAGGTCCTTTTGTACTATAAAGTATGCAATAGCATTTCTTCTCCTATTAATTAAACCAGCCTAGGATTTTGAGATCATGTTGAAACCGCAGTGTGGTGTGAGTTGATGCTTCTTTCTAAGCTGTAGCTCTCTATTGTGCAAGTCCTCTTCCACAGAGAGGATTAACTGCTTTATTTGTGAGTTTGTCTTGTAAAGCTGGTGGAACATGGTGACTTCCTGAAGATACTCTGCTCTCCTACTGCATGCATAGTTTGGTTTTGTTTTTAATGAGGGTTGTGGATTTTGAAATTCATGGTGTCAGAGTGATTTCTACTTCTCAGAGGTAAGGCAAGGTATTGGCATATGTGACTGGCCCATTTAGCTTCTTAACAGACAAGCATGTTGGAGGCCATAGAAATAAGAGTTGCATCTGTTTCAGAATGGGAATGGCTATAAAATGCCAGAGGTACTGGAATGATGTTATGCTCAGCTTGGGAAGGTCTTGTTGTAGTAATTAAAATTTCCATCCTTCTGTACAAATGAGAAGTTTGAGCAGTCTGCTGGGGCTGGTGTAGGAGATCTGCCTCTAATTGTCTGTTTGAATTTGACAACCAACAATGATTAACATTTTCCTAGCAAATTTAGAAGGCAAACTGTGAGCACATAAACCATTTGAAGGACTGATGTTCCCTTAGTGTTGCAAATACTAGGTTTGTGATTGCTTCACAAAATTTCTTCAGCTGGTTTCAGTACTGATGTAAATGATTACTGTTGGTATTCCTAAATTATATTTTACCTAAATTATTGTATTTTTAATCCAAATCAAATGACAGCTTAAATGATGGAAGCAGCTGCATGTGCAACTAGAAACTGGAATGATCCTGAGCAATTTGGAAGCTAAAAATATGTGAATTCTGGACTCTGCCTTGCTCCAGGCAAGCAATGTAATTTCACTGGTACTTCCTAGATTATAAAAGCCAAAACGAAGTAGAGGAGATAATCAATATTTTGCTGACTACCCAGGTATTAGAACGTTCATCAAGTGGATGTGTGTGAAGTAACTGAGATGGAAACTATATGGAAGTGATGATGATATTAGGGTTGTCATTATTAATAGGAATGTTGACTAGAACTGCCCTTTTTGATCAGCTGCTCCTTTATTCAAAGAGAAGCTTTTAATGGGGAATAGTGAAGAGAGCTAGAATTTATACCCATAGATAGCATAAGACTGGCAACTTTTGGGCATGCAGCACTGCCTGTTGCATCACAGACTGTTTGGGGAATGTAAAGCCATTAAATTCTGCAGTTACTGCAGAGATTGTTTTGCAGAGGTAAAATATTCAGCTTCCACTGGGCATCCATCACGGCAAGATTTAATAGAGAAGGGAAAAAACAAAACAGAAAAGCCTTGTTGTCTCTGAGTTATTATGGAAATGAGGTAAGGGGAGGGCTTTGCTGCTGACAAGGGAGTGCTATCTCTTGCTGGACCAAGTCCTGCAGTACTCACTCAGGCAATGATTCCTCCCAAAATAGGTTGAAATAATGATCCCACTGGAGTCAGTGGCAGATTTCCCACTGACATTAGTGGAGGCAAGATTTCACCCTGAGGCTTTTGCTACTCAGAAATTTCTACAGAGAAATGTAGGAAGAAGAAAGGAAGGAGCAGTGCTTGTAAATAAGAAGTTGAACTGTATGGAGATAGCAACTCCTACCTTTACCCTGTGTAGAAATCTGTAATCAAACTGTAATGGAGGCTTTTCCCTTGCTATACATCTTCTGTGCTGCAGGACCAACCTTTTCCCAGGTAATCTTAACTCTATCTGCCAACATTATGTTGCTTCAGCTCTGGGTGACTTCATGCAGACATGGTAAAACATGAAGTAGGTTTTTGGTTCTTTTCAGTTTGCAGACCTTAACTGCTCTTCATCAGAGAGGCAGATGTGGACAGTGTAGGGGAGCTTCCTGCATCAAGTTTACATTTCTGAATAAACTCCTGCAGGCTCGCAAGCAGTCCATGAGGTCTGCAGAGGATGCATAGAGAGGGACACCAAGCTTCCACAGCTACTCCCTCATGTGCCAAGCATGCTCTATGAATCCTACTCCTAACTATCCTTACAACATCAATACCTTTGCAAAGTAACACATAAGGCATTTCTGTTTGATGTCACCAGCATTCACAATACCAATGTGATCTGTGCAGGATTGAAAATTGTACAGAATTGCCTATTTCTCTTGTACACCACAAGCCCTCATCTTCTCAATCACAACTCTGAATTTCCTCTGGAAAAAGAAAAGAAATGCCATTTATGTATAAATGTGTCATTCCCGGCTGCCATCCATGTCCCACCTGCTCTGGCATACAACTTAAGACTCAGACAGAAACTGAACAATTCTCTCACACAAAAATTAAACAAAAAGTTTTCTAACATTAAACACAATCACATGATTATTACCTGCAAAAAATGAAAATAGTTTCTTTGAACATGCCAAAGCCAGCCCAACACTGCAGCTCTGTAACCTGTTACTTTTACATTTGCTCATCCTCTTCTAACAAACCCGAACAGTAACGTAATAAATGCACAAATCACTAATCCTGGCTGACACCACTAACAAAGTTTACCACAACTCTTCTCCCCAATTCAGCCTGTATCCTAAAGCTGAGGACCACACAAGATTTAGCAAGAAACACAAAATCTCATCCTTGTGTTTTCAAAACTTAACCTTAGCAAACTTTAACTCCAGCCTGAAGGTATTGGGATCACCACCACTTATTGTTGAAGATAAACTGACCCCCAGCACCAGCTCTCATCCCACCCCATTGTTCCTCAAAGATACAGAAAGGGGCCTCTGCTCTTTCCTCACTAACACCGCCTCAGCGTCCACACTTACAACAAATCTGAACACCATGCAGTCCCTCCTGCCAAAACTAGCCCTTGTGCTCATGGAGGGGATTCAGCAAGGAACCAATTGTTGCCTTCTCAAGGGGAGAAAAGACGGCAGTTCTGACAGGAGCCTAGAAGGAAAGAGGCGGCCTCACAGAGACTGTGATGAATTTGTCATTACTTTAGACCTAAAGCAGCCAACAACTGTGAGATCCTGAAACGCTGACTGTTTAGAAGCTATGGCAATTCTCTGTGCATTTCCACTTGCTGCCAGGCCTTGGGCAGGATGATTAATGGCCTCTCTCGCAGCAGTGTGAATGGGAAGATAAGGACAGTGACAGATCACTGTGGCTCAGACTCTCCTACTTGCCGCTGGCCTTTGGAAAGTTATAAAATGCTGTGATTTCTTTAACCCGCAGGTGAGGTGTGTCAGCATCCCTGGCTCTGATCAGAGCCCATAATTACAGCTTCATGCAGGTAACTCTTGGCTGACAAAAGATCTTTTAACAGTCTAGCAAAGCACTGATGGGGTGAGAGAGCTAAAAGGTCAATCACCAACTAAGTCATAAATGTTTCATTTAAATTTAAAAAAAAACCCCTCTTTTTTAATAATTTTTTTTTAAACTCTCAAGCTGGTAGGACAGATCTGCTCTTTCAGAAAGGACTAAGAGCCTGTCATTTTGTCTCTGGCACATCCCTTCCTGATCCTAAAAAGCTCTGAACTCTGCTAAATCTCAGCTCCTAAAGGCATCCTGATAACTAACAAAAGCAAGTCATTCATGCTACCCTCTAGAAAAATCAAGCCTGCATTTAGATGTCTTCCCTGCTCTGAAATCCTTGCAAATTCAATTTGCATGCTTAATTAGCATCTATGCCCTCATGCTGCAGTGTTTACAAGAAGCAGTCGTCATTACACAGCTATGCATCTATATTCCCTCTGCTTTTGAGTAGACATTGTGCATTTTAATCCTTGAATCTGCTCACTTGCTGGTTTGGGTGCGAGACACACACTGCAACACTTTGAAGTGCCAGCCTACCACCTTCATATCTGTTTTGCTCAGTTATATTTATGATCCAGCTCTTGAAATTCCTTTCCATAAAGCTTTTCTCAAATACCTGAAATCCATCATAGCTTCACCTGTACAACTGTGAAAAGCCTTTTGATCTTAGAAGTAGAAATGACCCTGGAAGCTCATACAAACTCAAAAGGTAACACATCAAGGGATGGAGGGCAGGGAAGTTGAAATCTGATACCTGTATCAAAAGAAATATTTTTTTTATTAGCACGTGTAACTGTTTTCTACCCTGTCTATTTGGGCATGGATTTAGAGTGCCTGTCTACCTGCAGCTCTGCTCAGCCTCCAGTGTCCTCTCTCACACACGTGGTTCAGGCATGCAAGGGAACCACCACCTTACAGATGGGGAATGGGGCAGACACACAGAAAGGTGCTGGAAGAATTAGACATCACACAAGTAATGCAGACACCTATTACAAGAGGCAATTAAGAGCAGCATCAACATACTCTCCTAGGTATATATTAGCTGTCTATTTGTGTCCATAATGGATCAGTAAAGGTCATTTGGGAAACAAATCTAGCACAACCTGCAAATAGCCCAGATGTTCCTGATGAGACAGCACTGGAAAATCTTGTATGGCAAAGTCATCTGAGCAAGACTGGCAAACTAAGAAATAATCTTATCCCTAAGCTTAATACCTAACAATTTAAATTTGCTTTTTCTTAATTTGCTTACTCTTTGCATCTCCCTCACACAACAGATTTTTACTTGGACACATCCACACACCAAGCTAGTGCCAGAGCATGCCAAGGAACACCACTCTTGTCTGGTGAGCGAGAAACACCCGTTCAAAGAGGCTGCAAAACCTCAACTCATGACTCATTATAGGTGTCTCCACAGGGGCTGGTCAGAGGGCCTCAGACTTCTCCATTTTGTGACAACACAACCATTTTTGGACCTCTCCACACCCACAGTAAGGGCAGGCCCAGAACATCACTTCATATTTTGTTGTTGCCACTCTATGTAAATGCTGACCTGGAACTATCTGCACTGATAGTCTTTTGTTTTTACATGAAGTACATTTTTATTTGTTTGATTTTATGGATTCTTGACTGTTTTCATAGTCTTCAGCCACTAAAAAGAGACAGTATCATTTTAAGACTAGGCATAGCAGATTTCTGTTTCATCACAGTATAGTCCCTGAATAATAAAAAATTAGAAAACATTGTGCTAAACTGTTTTAAAAAATATTCATTCTCCATCTTCCAATACACAAAGCCACAACATATGGCTATTTGTGCACTGGAATGCAAAGTGCATATTGCTCCAGTAAGGGTGAGCTCCATCAGAAATGACCAGCCTCTAAATTCCTTGGTGATCACGCCAAAGTCACAGAGCTGTTAAATAAAAAGTACAGTGGAACACAAAGCATGCACTGAACCCTGTGTAATCCCTGAAGGAGTGTTGTCCCATGGGAAGAGGAGGTTTTCTTGCCCAGGAGGAACACAAGCTCTGTTGGGATTGCTCTGATGATGTGACACAGCACAAGGGCAATGAATGGGTCAGACTCAACATCCATCCATCAGCACACAGCTTGGTCTGAGTACAGACTGAACCTTTTTCTAGTGTACACCTTCCACTTTTAGAAACCCAGAGGTTGCAGGCTCCCACAGAGATTGGGAAAATTGCATCTTTACAGAGACTTAAAGAATTTTGCATGCAGGGGGCTGTTATTGATGCTCTTGTTCCTCCAGCAATCAACAAAATATGTTCCTCACGAGTAGTAGCACTTTTTAGACAAATAAAAGGCATGACCCCTGCCCCAAGCTGGTTACTGTGGGATGAGAAAACATGGTAAAAGGCAGAGAAGTGGAGCAAGAGAATTGATACAGTGCAGTGTCAGGAAGGCGCCTGCTTTCATGGTCCAACCATCCTGCTGTTTCCATCTTTTAAACCACTGGCACAAGCCCTCAGGACCATGCCCACCCTGCTATCCCCAACATGCCAGCATGGCAAGCCTAACTTTTACATGAATGAGTCCCTTCTCTGAATCCCTCTTTTCCTTTGCTTTCAATGCTATGGTTCCCATAAGATCTCATTACATATTAATAACCATTCATCCATTCATTCTGATTCCAGAAGGGAAACACCAGCTACAGAGTAGCTGACTGAATGAGATTTTATAACAGGTCTTAACATTTCACTCATGTTTCTGACTTCACCATGGTTTTTGAAACAACGAGAAAAGAAAGTCTGGCACTCAGACGTTGCCAACCATCTACTTGACTTTTTTTTGCTTAGCTTAGACAGGAGTTTGACTCTGCAGTTGTCACCTTATCCCTCTGCAAGCTACACTTTCCAGCCAGCTATCCCTTCATGACTTTTCATGTCCACCTGTTTGAAGCAGAGCCATTCACAGCCAGGGCAGTGGGTTTACTCACCAGGCAGCCTTCTGGGATGAACAGTCATGAAGCTCAAATAAGGATACTGATGAGAAGCACATTAACCACCATGTGAGAATTTTAATCATTTCACAGTCTTCTGCTTGGCATCTCTCAGAGAGCATCCAAAGGAGGCCCATGAAGATGCTGAAGGGCCTTGAGGGGAAACTGTATGAGGAGCAGCTGAGGGCACTTGGTCTGTTCAGCCTGGAGAAGAGGAGACTGAAGGGAGACACTCTCAGGCTCATGGTGTGGCTCTCGGGGAGGATCCTGTGCAGGGCTAAGGGTTGGACCCGATGATCCCTGTGGGGTCCTTTCCAACTCAGCCTATTCTGTGCTAATGGCCACATGGCCATCAGCTTTACAGCTCTGTTCACTTCAACAGCTTGCATCAAATACAAACATGTATCACTGCAGTTCTACACTTTCCCTGCCAACATTCTGCATCATGACCCTGGTAGCCACGCAATGAATAGAAACAGTATTTAGAGTTCAAAGTCTTCGACCTGAGTCTTTTTATACCTGCTTGTAGAGCCCCATAATATATTACTTCTTTGCCCTTTCTACTGTTCTTTCTTTGGAAATGGAACAATAATATATTTTCAACAACATTTAAGGTAAGTTTATGTAAACACAAATATCCAGCTCCATATCACAAGGCAATTATGCCAGTTTAGTGTCTCAGGTCCCCAGACAAGTTTCCCAACTGATAATAAGAAAAGATAATTACTAGCCATGGTTTGAACAAACATTTACACCATTACACCATTCCAAATTGAGATGTTATATTAAAAAACTCCACCTTTTTGAACTTAAAACAAGTAGTTACCAGGACAAAATGGTTATTTATGCAACAAATCACATCTTCAATATTACTTTGTTAAAATCACATGTTGTTGTGATTTTAAACAGCATAAGGTGGACATGCAAACAGATCCTGCTTACCAGTACGTGAGATGCATGCATGTGGAAACACATATAAGAAAGAGAAGATTCAGTTACAGATAAATATATTTTTCTTATATGATTCATTTTTATTGGCATCTCTTAAAATTAAAGCTTGAATAGAGGTACTTTCTTGCCTGTATTTGTAAGTAAAGGCTAGCATATCCTTTACAACTGTTATCCATCCTTCAACAGCCTGCAGGGTTTAGTTATTAGTTCATTACTAAGCTGACCACAAAAGCCACTTTCCTTCTCACAGGCACTGAACCCACACAATTCTTTTCCAGAACTGGGGCTGTTCATTCATCTCTTCCACGCTCCATCTTCAGCTCCACCAGCTGCTTCTTCCCCATTTCTTAAAGGCTGACCAACTTCTTTCACTTGATACCCAAAGATGCTGATCCACTTAAAAACCTGTGGGACCAATTCCATTGCTCCTGGGAGTGACTACACATTTAAAACTTGCCTTTCTGTGTTCAAAGCACTTCATTAATCTCTCCCACACGCCACACTACGCTACCTGCTCTGTTGATTTTTTTCAGAAAGATTTTTCACTCTCCCTGCTCCAAACCACCCTGTTTTTCTGCAGCCAGAAGGCACAAAAATCTTTCTGTCATTGTTTCCATTTTTTTTTCTGTGTATACCTCTGTCTTGAACTGTAAGACTGTGAGAGAATACTGTGGATACTGCACAGAAACCAAGTTGCCTGCATGCTCACACATGCATAGAACAACTTGACAAAAAACAAATGTGTCTCTAGAGGACATCAGTATTCGCAGTTCTAAATAAATTAATTTCTATATTTAGACACCACTAGATTATGCTTTCATGCTTCAGTTCATGAAGAGACTCAGAAAGACAAGGCCAATCAATGTCTTCTTTAAGTTATTGACAGGTGACCTCAACTACAGTAGCTCTCACTGCCAAGCAAGAGTTTGCAACTAAACTGTAAATAGATCTCACACTGAAAAACACACGAAGTGGACTACAAAGAAAGGCATATGTTCCAGAAAGTTTCCCTTGAATGTAAGTATTCCTTAGGTTTGGAAAAAACCAAACAAACATAACCCACTTTCTCAATTACCTATGCCTGGGAAGTTTCCTTTAGCAAGCCCACTTTTTTTTTTATTCCTGCAGAATTTAAACTCTGTCAGCAAACCCTGAGTCAATGACCTTAGTGGGTAAAACTCAGGCAGTTTCCAAATGATAACAAAGGCAGGGGTTCTTCCACAAACTTCTGGTACCTCTGGTACCCCCAGCACTGCTGTCCCCTTGTCAATAGAGCAAAATTGGAATGTCTACAATTCAGATCCAGCAGGATCTGGCAAAACTGCAGGGGGACAAAACACACAGAAATAAACAAAAATGACATCAACTTCAACTTCTGAGAACACTGAGCAGCAGGTAAGGGCAGACACAGGAAACACTGCAAAATAAGAGGTAGGAAGAGCAGAAAAAGTAGCACATTTTCCCCAATTCTAGGACTCTAAACCCACTCCCACTGAAACTGGCACTGCTGTCAGAAGGAGGAGAAGCAAAGTATCTCTGCTTTGCCTCCAGCTCTCCAGCAGCGTATTCCCAACCCCTGCACTCTTCCAGCACAAGCATTTATGTAACTGTACAGTGAGCTAGAAATAACTCAAATACACAATAACTAACTATGGATGGAGTCTCCAAGGTCAATGAATAAGAGCAGAGAAAAGAGGGATCATTTCATCCTCCTCTCCAGTAGCTGAAGAAGTTAAAATGCCTAAATTGCAACCCAAGGGCATCCACACTGTCCTAACTATGCCATTTCTCCCTATAGCTCCAACTCCACAGTATCATAACCACTGCCACTCACCAACAGAGGTAATTCATCAGCTATAAATTTGCCACAATTAGCCCTTTACATTTAAAGGTTCAGAGCCCATTTTCAATGTTTTGCATGCAAACTTACTGCTTTCAGCTGAATTTTCAGTCAAGACTTCTTTACATTAGAATGCATAAGAACAGTGATTTCATTTTAAATGGGGCTGTAAGCAACTGCAGATGAAGATACGTCTCTCCATCCCTGAGATAAATGAGCAGTTCCCACTAAGGGGAAAAAAACATAAATGAAAAATCAAAGGGCAATAACCTGTGTTATTACAGAGGTGAGCCTTTAACCTCTTTCTGACCAGTCCATCCCTTCTGACATTTAGCAGACAGCCAAAGCTTATAATGGAGGATTAGTGGAAAACTGCTTTTACACAGATATTGACCACCAGAGTTCTGGGACATCAACTTTCACCACAGTGTCAGAAAGGCAGACAAGCAGGTTTTAGAGCCAATCATACTTCATATCATCTGTTCAAACATTGCTGCATGTAAAAAGTAATAGGTAGAGGCAATTTGTATCTGCCAGTCTCAACAACGGCTTAGAATTTAAAATATTTCTCCTGCTCAATCAACATTTGCATTTCCCCCCCACTATGTTATGCTTTTCAGAAACTCAAGTTTAGTCATTTACAAGCCTCTACTAAAAATCCACTTTAAGACTAAAATCCACTTTATCTACTAAAAAAAAATAATCCAGCTTTAGTGACATGTGCCCAGTCATCTGTATACTCATGCCAACTTTAAAAAACTGAAGCTATTTAATACTTAGGTCCATTGGGACTTGAATACAAATAAATCCATCAGAAAGCATCATCCTTATTTTCCTTCTTCCTTATGCTAGACCATCTGTGCAAGCCACTGTACAGTTGGGGGGGGAGGGAACCCAAACCCAAACAGAAAGGAGATGCTCTAACATTAAAGAGATAGTTATTTGAGATAAGAGCATTTCTGCTGGTGGTAGTGTCTTCAGCAGACAACCCTTTTGAATTGAAGGATAAAGTAACACTTGGCTCAAGGGAGGTTTTTCTTTATCCATACCATGATGGAAACCTCCGGCACACAATTGCATCTCCAAACTATTTCCATCACTTTCAGCTCTTAAACACAGTAACAGATGTTTAGACCTTGTTCAAAGATGTCAGATATGGCCTGGAATGTTCATAAGGGCACAAGGCAGTACATTCTTTGAACCAGTCTCATCTTTGTTTTTTCTGGTAGAAACTGTATTATCAGGTGAGGAAAAGAGGCTGGTTTTAAGCTCTTTAATTTTGTTTAATGGTCTTAAAAGCAAAACCTGAGCACATGTTGCTCACATTAAAACACAGGGGGAAAAAGTAAATGATCCACGTTCTAAGTGGCAGTTTCGGTATCTGAAATTTACCCATATACTGAAGGCCTCCCTGAACAACAGCAGGTCCTGCAGCGACTGCAAGTGCCACAGCAGTCCCTGTGTGCCCCACGGCAGCCACAGCTACACGTGAACAGCAGCAACCAGAGGGATATCCAACCTCAGTGCTCCTAGGAGTGCCAGAGTGTGAAACATGCCCTGGGACTAGTCAAACCAAAAGGGTTTTACTTACCAAGGTCAATTTAATGACACCCTTTGTGCCATCTGTACTGAGACTGCTGAATATCTTTGTATCACCAATTTATTACTCTTTCTTCTTTCTACCTTGAATTTCCCATTTCTCCTCTTTGAAAGGTGTATCAAACTACAAAAAAGACAGCATGTTTAAAAAGATTTTTTCCTAGTAGGCTGACAGTCTTAGAGAACTATGAATTGAGGAAGCTTGACTGTATATTTAAAAATGTTTAAGCAATTTTTTCTCCACTATAATAATATTTTTACTAAAACAATATTTAGTCCAGTTTAAAGGGGTGGTGCTTTCCATGAAACCAGCTTTTAAAAACTTTGAATTTTAAAAACTTTTAATTTTAATCAGCCATTTACTCCCTTTTTTCCCAGCAGTTTAATATGAAACAACAATTCATTTTTCATGTACTGTTGTAAGTTGTCTCAAAGACTGCGTTATAGTAGGGATAACTCCAGCAAGCCATCCTGGTTTACAGCTGCTCCCTCCAAGGAACATGAGCCACACAGTCCCTTCCCTGCACACAGAGGACTGTCTTCTACAGAGCACAAGATTTCTCTGCACAACTCCCCACTGTAAATCAACTCCACTTTACTCCTCAATCTCAGTGAAACACAGTAAATCAGAGACCATCTTTTCTCTCTGTTAGTATTAAATCCAGTTGTTGAGAGACAGCACAGAACATTAGGCTTTAAAATGGTCAGTGAGTCATTTCTGCAAAGGCAGTTTGGGTCCATCTTCCTCATATGAGTTTTTCTAGATAATTCTATTTCAGAAGGAAAATAGCATCCTTTAAAATCTTAGCAAATGCACTGCAGGAGACAGCCTGGTTGCTCTCCCTCAGGACAGCACAAGGCAGACTTTGCTTCTAGATGCACACCCCTCCTTTCAAGACTCAACACTGGCATGATCTGCCCCTCACTCGTACAGGTAGAAAGGTCTGCCAGCCCTACAGAACCCTCCCTTTCAGCTCCCCAGCCCAGCTGTGAGAGAGGGAGAGGCACACAAGGAACGCCCCAGGCCTCACCTGCTTTCCAGGGAGGAATGGGGTGGAGGAAGAGCAAGATCCATTCTCCCTGACATCTCCAGGCTTGGCAAACAAACGCTTCCCGAAGCTGTGACTCCTCATGGCAGGGAGGAAAACAACTGAACTGCCAAATGGCCTGGGCAGTGCTTGTTCTTCCCTCTGTGCTTGTTACCTGTGGCTACACCAAGACTTACAGGAAACTGTTAATGGAAAAGATTCCAATTGTTTCATCAAGTGTTTGTCAGATTGACATTGTCCCTAAATCATAACATGTGGTATTAGAAATAAGGGTAATCTAAAGAAAATGGTACAGCAGCTTAAGCCTCTGCTGCCACTTATAAGCAAAACTGTTGACTCTTCCTCTAGATAGCAGTTTTGCAGATACATAAATTGCCACTGCAGAAGCAGTATTTTTTCCATATAAAACAAAACAACCTTATTATACACATAAAATATTCCAAGTTTCCACACTGTGTCACATTTGTGAAAGCTTCCACTGAACATATCTTCATTTTAGCATTTAAAGCCACAGAAAATTGGTTTTACATTATTCAAAAAACAGAAATATATACATTTCTTTAGTTTGTAATTAAAATGAAATTGTTCTTCACTGCAGTCATCAAATTAAGCTGCAGGTTGTATAGGAGTGAGCATCTACCTTATCAGCCTGTTTCAGCTGTTCTGGGTGTAATAAACATGGATTTCAATTTTCACACAGTCCAGTCTAACAGACCATGGATCTCACTCAACTAATATAGGGCAACGGATGAACAAATTAAAGCATGTAAGAGCAGGGGCCTAGGATGATGGGAAGTTTGCTTACCAATCTTTGAAACCATTTCCTAAGATTAGTGCTGTTTTTGTGCTGTCTTTCCCACAGGACACTGACAGAAGGGGATGGGCAACACCACAGCCTTAAAACCAGTTCTCCACATGCTCCTTGTGATCCAGCCCAGAAACATGTCAGGTGGACATGCAGCCCAACCAGGAGGCACCTGCACAGATCTGCACCTTGGGCTTGCTGGCTCTCTTCAACCTTTGTTTGCCACTCTGCTTTCTTCACTCCCTCCCTGCTTGTCACCTCCAAAAAGGCACCCGAGTTTCACATCACATGCAGATTACAAGCAATTATTATGGCACCTGTAAACAAGAAGCATTTGATGTGGCTTGCACAACCTACATCAAGATGAATGTCTGAGAGATCCCACAAGGTGACCTGACTCCAGCCCTCCCACTAATATGATAAATGAATCCTGTAAAAGAAGGTCAGACCAACAAATATTTCTACTTATAGGAAGCTCTGGAACCACTGTACTCTTTCTATCTGCTGGCAATCTCCTTTTTTTAAAAAGGAAATTGAAAACAAATTTTAAAACCTGCTTTTAAGAATTCCAGGCAACTGGGATGTGCTAGACAGTTCCACATTTCAACCCCAAATTAAATCTCGAAGCAGTTAGTTTGATAGGACCCTTACTCTATGTAACAGAATGTCAAGGGTGCAGACCTTTGCCCTGTCCTGGGCAGACAGGGCTGGCATTTTCCAGGCCTGGGAGACTGCCAGAAAATATAAAAGAAATAGAATATAAAGCATTCAGGTTTTCATCTCATTTAAATAACCTTGGGAGATGTAGGGGAGGCACCAACAAAAAAACATTCCTCATACTTTGTCACAGATGGGAATTTTCTCCCACGGACACCTACTCAGACAAAAGGTTATTTTTCTCCTAACGATGCCCACCCAAGGAGTGCCAACCATCTCCCTCGCCCTGTGCTCCACGCAGCTCTGCAGTTTTTGCAGTTCCTCAGTTCTGTTTCAGTTTACTGAGTCAAAACCAGGTATCTATCGAGTTTGAGCAGCTTATTAGAAAGATGTTTGCTTCATTCATCATAATTTTTTTACAGTTTCATTGAATCGTCTGCCTAATTAACTGTCTCATTTACTGCGCTCTATTAGCCCAAACTCTTTCAGTAAGTACCTACTAGCCAGACCTACAAGTATTCCACGCCACCTGGAAGACTAGAACGTTTGCTAAATACTCAGTAATTCAATCTCTAGTGAAATGGCTCTCCAGCCATGCTCAGCCTCGACAGAAACAGAGCTCTCTGTGTTTGGTTCACTCTTCTCAGTACCACTCATAAGAAATAAACAAAAAAACCCCAAAATTACTGTGTATAAACAACATGCAACCTTTTGAACTTTTGATTCCAAATAACAATTAAATTAAGGCATTCCAAAAATCAAGTGCTGTCCTCTATATACTAAGATGGGAAAAGGAACAGCAGACACTTGTAGTTTGGCCCACACTGTTATTTCAAACTCCTTTCAAAAGAAGCCAACCGTATGGATGTCATTTTTAAAAGCTTGAGTCATAGTGCCACAAACTCCTTGGCATGACCTACCACTACAATGAAAATTGCTGTCAAATGAACATGAATTCACTGTTTTGTTACAAAAAGTGAGAGACAAAAAGTTGTTTGCTCTTAAACTGACATCACCCAAATATCCTCTAGGTTGAAATACAGCTGTCCCCACATCTCATCATTACCTAGTAATGCAAACCAATTACAAAAGCATTTTAATTCAGACCTGAAAGATGCCAGAACAATAAATAGTAAACAAAAAATCCTATCTGAATAATTACATGAAATACATAGATTGTGTAATTATTTCAGCAATTGCAGACTAAACACTGAGTGAACATCTGTGCTTTTGTAGAGCCTGCCAGCCCAGAAGGACCTACAGGCTCAATAAGGCTACCAAAAAAGGACTGCCAGCCTTGGAATCTGAAAATACAAATTTAAAACAGCTTCAAAGGGAACCAGATTTAGGTTTGATTTTCAAGAACACGGTTCTGCACCTGAGCTGATGCCACATTCATTCCCTGGTCTGTGAGAATACATCAACTGGATCCTCAAGAGCAGCCATATGAATGAGCTTTCAGAGAACAACTGTCTGCAGATCCACCACAGTCAGTCCCTCCAAACACTCAGTTTCAAAGGTGTGAGCAGCTAACAAGCCAGAAGCATGTTTAGGATTAACACCATGTAACATATTTATGACCATTAAAGAGACTGCACAGTATTTTATGGCATATTCTTTACTATACTAATACTGCATTTGTCTGTCTGAACAGTTCTTTTTCCTTAATTTTATTAGTGGTGAGAAAGGGGGAAAGTCACTCATATATTGATAAGATGGGTTTCAAACATAAAAAATTGAGTCTTGCTTTCTAATCAAAGAGAACAAGCCCACATGTCCTCATCTCATAGCCTGAAGGTAAAAATACTGAGTGAAAATGGTCTCCTTCTACATTAATATGAGGTCCAAAGGACAAAATACAGCACAGTCACATCAGCTGCTATCAGGAGATATCTAAGGCACTGAAATATTTTTGTACACTGGGAGCAAAATAATTACAGTATACCAGATTTTGCAGTGTACTCTCTGCTGACATGGTAAACATGGCCTTTTCAAACAGTCTGAGGTTATTCAGCCCATTTTACTACTAGTGCTGGATTGCTCTTGACAGGGTTTTTTCCAGTACTTCATCCAGTTTAGTTTCGGATGCCCAGGGATGAAATGTGATTATTTTACTTGGGAGATAATCCCCAAACTGAAGGAGGTCTCAGTGTCTAAGAAGAAATTAAGCCACATGAACCCTAAGAGAAATTCAACCTGGCTTTCTGCTTTTTTTTTTTTAATTTCACCTACTCAGTCTTAGCCAGAGTCCTTGTAAGATAAACCGATTGTACCTGATGCTCTCATGATAAAGCTTGTAATCCATTAGAAAGTCGTCTGCAACCTCAAAACTCAATTTACGTATGACCTTTTAAACCACACAATCAAAATTATTCCAAGTCACTTTGGTTAATGTCAGATCTGACCTGCAGACTTAGGAAGCTCATTAAGTGACACACTCAACTGTACATGCTGATGCTTCCTCTGAAAAGGGAGCATATTTCTCGGAGGTTCCTCTTCCATTCCCATGTGAATCATGAGCTGTGTCACACGTTTTATCTGCAACTGTCATCTACTTTTGAATTACAGCATCAGGAGAGACAGTCAAGGATACAGCCATGGATGCATTAAGACATTCCCCTAAGCCAAACTGTGGGAAGATATAACTCCTCTGTGATGAGTAGCACTTATGGCTTATTTTGAAAAGTAAGAAAATAATGTGAAGGCAGGGCATATTGCAGACCAAGTATAGCATTAGACACACAGGAGGAATTCATAGGATTGGTTTACTGCCATCACTGGAAAATGCCATACCATTCTACTTTACACCTTTATTTACTTAACTTTACATCAAATGCATCAGACCAATCAATTACCTAACAGTATTTCTAATTCAGCCTCCTTGAAAGATGTAACTGATTTTCTGAGAGCTGTGGCTCACAACATACTGATTTGTACCTTTTGCCCCTCAGGTGAGAGCCCAAAGCAAGCGGCCAGCACATAGATCTGTTACATAACTGCCTAAAATATTATTAACAAGTGTTTATAGGGCCATAGGATCCATAAAACAAAAACTATGTGCTCTGAGAGTTTGTCACTGTTTAGTCTGGAAAGAAAGTTACTGTCATGCTGTTTCATTTGCTGAGAGGGGCTGTTCTGCTTGGCTAAAACCTGAATGGACTCCACTGGCAGTTTCTTATCTCATACAGCCACATCCAAGGGATTTCATATTTCCCTAAAGCAAAAAATCCCGGTCAATTAACCAAAATATCTTCCCAATCAAAGTAAGGATTAAGAAACTCCCAGAGGAGGGTTTTGTATATGAAAAACCCACAGCTGGGTTGCAAGCCCAGAAGGGAGCCATGGCTCCTGAGATCCAGATCATTTCCTGCAAACACAATACTTGATTGAAAACAAATAACACAAAAGCCTCCACCAGGAAGACCAGCCCATGCTGGGAGATGAGAGGAGCTCCTCTCTCCAAATAGACAGAATGGTAAGTAACTAGAGCATTGTGCAGACTTTTTAATTTCTGTTTATCCCTGCCTTTCTGCAAGTGCTGCCCCCTTTAAACTCCATAAATTACTACATTTCTTTCTAGCTGCTCTGAGGTACAGCTGGTTTCTGCTCACCAGTGAGGCCTTCTGGGCAAGGCACTCATTAAAACTGGGGCTGAAATACGTGAGTGGTGTTGGCTGTACAGCAAAAGTGCAAGAGGAGAAGCCTAGACTGAACACCACACCAAAAGGCTTATTCAGAGAGCCTGCCAAACCTGGAATGAAGCCCTGCAATCCCACACAGCTGCTGATACAGTCCACTTCACAGCTAAGACCCTCACCAAGTCATAACAAAACACAAAGTCAGCAGGCTGGAGTGAACTCTGTACACTGCTGCTAAACCTAAGAGGACTGCACCATATTCACAGTTTTAAAAGAACTGAAAC
>JAWWLZ010000177.1:28521991-28551722 GCA_035041345.1 Poliocrania exsul
GGCTGGAGTGAACTCTGTACACTGCTGCTAAACCTAAGAGGACTGCACCATATTCACAGTTTTAAAAGAACTGAAACTTGCCAATAACATTAAGTGTTAATTTATACAGGGGTACGTCTTACCTGAGCATGGGGGGCACTGTGAATGACGGTCTGAAGAGCTCAGGCACAGCAGGCATCAGAAGGCTTGATCAGAAGGCTTACAAGAGTTTATTCAAGATAGCTACACAAACAGTTCATAGTAGTAGCAGATGGTTCAAGTTCCCAGTAGATTGTTCTAGCAGTTCTAATCTCACTCAGCAACATCCACACCTTGTATATCCTCTCACATCCAACATGTCATGACATTACTGGTTAACCAATTCACTTCACATACACCAAAGCCTCTCACTGGCTACAAGACACCACACACACTCCAGGTAGCTCCTTCTCTTTAAGGGAGAACTCTAAATTGGTTTCCTTAAGGGATGCACTCACAGTTCCCCCTACAAATGTGGATAAAGCAGAGGATGCTTTTGAGCCTCTCCAGTATTTGAGGCATCCCTTTCCTGCAATCCTGCACTAACAGCCTTTCTGCCATTTGTAACTACCTATTTTCAGGCTACCAAGCACTGGCCTAAAAGGTAAGATGCCACCATGTCTTTCCCCTTCCCAGACTCACTCATCCAAAGCCCCTCCACATGCAAAGATGATTTTTCTACGGCTGAGGATGTAAAAAGGTACCCAGGCCCATTGCCCTCCCTGAGCTCAGCACAGCAGGCAGCATAAGGAAGCTTCTCTTTTGCTGCTTCTTAACCAACAGCTTTTCCCCTGTCTCTCTGCTCCAGACTGCTCTGTGCACAGGTCTTCCACCTCCTTCAGGCACAGGAGAAGACAACCTGTCTCAAAACCCAGAGCCAGCCCACGTGCTCGCAGCTGAACACACAGCAAGTGGAGCCCAAGCTGCAGTGAAAGGTCACTTTCTCCTCTGTGTCCCCAGGCAGCCGGGGCCACACTCTGTGAAACGAGAGCCAGGAAGAAACCAATGTTTCCAAGCGATTGTCCCTACACAGGGATGCAGATTAACCATAACCTGCTGGTGACTAATAGAGCCGGGTGAAATGAAAATAGGAGAATGAGAGGCATGTAGAAGTCAGAAAGAGAAAGAAACCAGGACAAAGGATAGGAGGTGCATTTGCTTAATTAGCAAAACAGAAAAGCAGGGCTATGGGAAGTCTAATAACAACCCTTCAAAATAGGAATAATCCATCCCCAACCTGCCTGGGAAGCACCTCCCCTCTCACTGCAGCATTTGCAGAACTCTTTTCTTTTATCTAATTACCACCAACAGGCATCTGCTGCTGTTTGCAGCCTCACTCTAATGAGCAAAAGCAGCAGCCAGATCTGGCTGGAGCTGGGGAGCAATAATGTGACCACAGAGATTATTTTCTCTTGAAGTTCATCTGAAGTACCTGCTCTTCAAGGAGATCCAGAACTTTCCCAAAATTGGGAAAAGGAGCCAGGACATCAAAGAGATTAAAGTAAGAAGAGTTTTAAAAAGGAGGAAATGAAGGCAAAAGCACAACATTGGCAGGTACACCCAGGGCTAAATGCTAAACCCCCACTGCTCAAACCATGGGGAGATATTTTGGTAGGTACTAAAACCAAGTGCTGCCTTTTTTGAGGCTGCCAAATTCAAGCAGGGGAAAATTCATGCACTACACAATCTAAGGTTGTCTTTTCTAGTACTCCACAAGGGAGCTGTATCCTATTTTCAATGTAAACATGGGACACAGTGCTCCAATTAAAGGCATCTCTAGCCCATAATGTGACTTTTAAGTGGCATTTCTGGTTTACTGACTTTAACAAAGCCTAAGAAAGTGTCACGATGCACAAAGCACTCTGAGAATAATCTCAGAACAGAAGCAAAGATGGTCAGATTTGCTCATTCAAAAAATTAAGTTTATTACTTCTTCACAAATACAGAACTAGAATGAAAAAATACACATGCGCTTTTTAAAACATATAGTAACTACCCCATAATTTTGTTCAAATGCATATTGGCACATATATTAAGGTTGCTTAAATTGCTGGGGAAACAGAGACGTCTAAAAAATAAATGCTTAGAAAAAGCTATTACTGACCCTGACAAAAAGGCACAGATGGTGAATTTAGTTCCAACGAGTCTGATAAAATGCTGCACAGTCAATAGATGGAATTACTCTTTTTCCCTTGCACGTCATTGAGACCGTCAGCCCCAGACAACAGACGTAAAACATGTGCCTCAAAAGACAATCTCTTGTAAAACATGTTTTCCTACAAAACAGAGACTGAGGTTTTAGGACAAAAGAGAAGTATGGGGATTTTTCTCTTTTATTTCATTAGAAGCATAAGCCTGAATAACCTGCGATATTTCCTCTATGTTTTGAGAAGCTTCCACAGGCCTTGCCTTAGCTGGAGTTTAATCTGAGTCACGCAGTTCCCTTGGGTACGACTATTCCCATGCTTATGGGAATTGTCAATCTCCCTCTCAATATAATAAACATCATCCATGTAGTACTTACCAAGCTAATCATCATTAATTCCTTTGTGCAAGAGCCTTGCAGAACTAAGTTGGACCACAAGCACCAACGTGAAAGGCTTTGCCTGTATTTATGCCCTTATTCTGATCACATGATGTAGTGGCACAAGGGTCCATCGACCATGTCAAGGTGAAGCCCTTCCAGCACCCAGGCAGACAACAGGAACCCAAGCTCCAGGGGTGTAAAACTGGAGGAATTACAGGGCTCCACCAACAGAGGTGTTGCTACAACACCTGCTCGTGTCAAATACACAAATACCAAAGGAGGGCTCTGGATGCCCCACACTGGGATTTTCACAAATCCTTTTCTCCAAGATAGTCAGCAACATGCCCAGGTGGTATCTGCTGTGGGCACGGCCCAATTCCACAAACAGTTAGGTGTGTCTGCAACGTCACACTCAGGCAATATGTATCTGGCATCAGCACGCTGGTTAGCAAAACTATCCTTCACTGATCCTTTAGGGCAACTTCCTTCTGCTCAACAACAAGTACAAAGGGAAAGCAGTCAAAATGCCTCCCTCAGAACACAGCAACCCCTACCCTGCTGTACTGCAGAGCTGTCAGTTTGCGGGTTTTGAATTTTGATGACTGTTCATACTGATAACAGATTTTCCCCTTCTGTCTACTCAAGTCAGCTTTAGTCCCCTAAGAATAAAAAAGACCTTTTTTTTATATTGCTGTATCTAAAAATCTAGCCTGAAGATGTTTTATACCTTGACTTGAATGTTTGCATAATGTTCCTCTAAGAACACTCTCAGACTGCACGCTCACTCATAAAAGCTGTCAGAACATGATGAAACTGTTCTAAATGACAATCCAAAAAAATGCAGAGATATTATCCTTCTAGGGCTGAACCATTTTATTTCCAAAAATAGATCATAGGCAGGAGACAGATTCTTTCCTGTGAGAAAGCAATGTAGGGGGGAAGGAAAAGTGCAGATTATCTATTCCTCTCTATTCCCAAATGAGTGTGCTTGGCAAGAGCTGTCTCTGTGAGGAACACCCCACACTCTCCCAGCAGAACAACAGAACAACTGGTGCAAATATTTGGCTTTACACTGCTGAGCAGACCTCCAGCTCCAGACCTGAACCAATCATACCACTGTGTTGAGAAGAAAGTCCTTAACACTGGGAATATCCCTAAATACTATCAAAATTATGAATGAAGTACAGATTATCAGCCATTCTACAATGATGAGACCTGCTCAAACTGAACGGGAATTTGGGATACCACTAAGGCAGGACACTTTTTGCTGAGAGATCAGCATCACCCCTGCCTCCTGCTGCTAAGCACCTGATCCTTGGAAATGCATGTGCACCAGTAGCTTCACACTGGGCAGTAAAATTACTTACAAAGTGAAGCCTTCATTAAAGGGCTGCGTTCACAAACATAATCCTTCCCTGAAGGGTGAATACATTCACTGCTTCCCAATGGCAACAGTTGTGACTGCAGAATATAACACATATTCACAGCTGGATTGCAGCCATGCCCTTTGGATATATTCTTCTCTGTGAAGGACAAGTCTGCTAATTAAAAGCACTACAGCTCTAAAGTAACAAATGTCTGTCAAGCAAAAGCTTCTGATGTTTTAACTACTTCATGCTTTTACTTTAATGCCCATTTCTCACTAACCACATAGTGTGCAATCTGGATGCAAAAACACAAGAATCCACTTTTTTAACACAGCTGAGACTCTTCCCTCCAAAGACATTCAAACAGTCTAGCCCATACATTTCTCCAAAAGAAATAAGATCTATTCTAAAAAACAAAAACTCAGGAAGTGTTCTTTACTTAGTTTACTAAGGGATCAGTGTCTGAACTTTTAAAGACCTTAACCACAAAGCTCCTCAAACAACCAACTTACCTAAGCATGTTAAGGTTTGACTGGCATGCACCAAGTAGAGTACCAGAGTTGCCTTAAGACAACTGTGTTTAGTTGCCTCAGTGAGCCTAATTTTAGGGCATAAGCTGAACTCTTCCATTCCTGATGTTTTGATTCTACAACCAAGAAGCTGTCACTTAGAAAAATAAAACAAGACCTTTTATTAAAAAAAAAATTGTTTTTAACAGAGCCAGTAGACATTGGTCTACCAACAGCTCACTCATTAAAAAATATTTTGAAATAAGCAAAATCTTTATTTTAAAATCATACTCCTTGCTAATTTTGGAAAAAGTGTCTGTTTTACATTAGGGTCACCCAGAGTCCTGTAGGCAATCCAACAGAGATGCTGGCATGTCTTTCCTGTTGCACACCAAGCTCCTGGTGCTCTCCCTCCCATGATCAACCGCAGGACCTTTCCAGAACCACTGCTTTCCAAGGCTGTTCTTTCATACAGTATCTGCATTTTGAATTATTTCCCAAAAAATGTGCCAGCTTGTATTTTTCCACTTTAAACCTATTTTATTTATTTTGTTTTTAAGCTCTGCAGAAACTTTCTCCCATTTACACTATTTCTCTGACTTGCCAAGCAGCATGAGCAAATAAATTTCCACTGCTGAGTTCACCCACCTCTGCAGGTCACTTCTGCCTTCACAGAGACACAGAGTTAAACAGCACATGCCATTTTATGAAATCATTCCCAGTCCAGCTCAGGACTCTGTACACAACATCAGGTAGTCAGTCTGGGAAGGAAGACCCAAGTCAGCATGTCTGACAGCCTCAGTGAATAATCTGTTTTTATTTTCCTCAGCTGAGCCCTTAGGGAAAACCTGATCCCTGGATACTCCTTCCAGAATCAGGTGTTCCCCACACTTTCCCCTGAGCTGCCACTCAGCCCTGTTCATCCTACAGCTCAGCAAGAAGCTCCTGCAAGACTAATCCCTCCATTACAGTGCAGTTTCACCCTTTCCTAGACAGAGCAAGCACTTCATCACCTACTTGTGTAATTTGATCTAAAGTTTTGATCAAATCTGCCTGGCAGAATTTGTCCTTTATAAACTGATGCTGTTTACTGCTCCTTGATCTTCTCCAGACTTCCCAGCTCAGAGCCAAGAAAGTGTCTTGCTGCTAGAGAGCTAAACATCATTTCGTGATTCTGACGCCTATTGATTTTATTTTTTCCCCAAACAGCCTCCTTCTGGGCACCTCTTGCTTCTTTTCCCCCAGAAAAGGCAGCTGTGGGTACACACAGCTCATCTGGCTGTGTATAGGAAGCATGGTTTATACTCATTTCTGTATTGTGGCTGCATAAGGTAGGGGGTTTTCACATTTTTGAAAGGAGGTAACCTCTAGTCTGTTGGTATGACTGGGTTATAGATCATTCAAGGGCCTGTTGACAGCTGCTTTGAAGCTCCTGCATTTAAGGGACAAAACTGCCCCTTTGCCTGTGTGAAGAAGAGAGGAAACACAGATTTTTATTATTACTACAGTTCCCTCAGGCCAGCTCTGCTAAGCCATTCCCAGGCCATGCCCCACTCCCAGGACCACCCTCCAACCCCAGCCCAGCAGGAGGAAATGAGGGCTCAGGAAGGTGCCTGCACATCCCCCACTCCCTGTGGAAGAAGGGTGGGGGTACCCCCACCAGGCCCCCAGAAGGAGGCAGTGACCCCCCCCCAGGCAGGGCACACTGTGAGCTGCTGCTGCCTCACCTGGGAGATAACCATGTCTGCAGGTATTTGTCCACAGGTGGGTTAAATTTCTGTAGAGCCCTCAGTGAAACAGCCCAGAGCCTTCTTCCCAAATAATATTTATCATTTAAAAACTGGCTCTTACACCACTGGCAAAGGTGGGGTTTGGGTACAGATGAAGTGTTTCCTGGAGCTTTTCCTGAGATCAGTTCATGGTGTAACTACTTTTGGAGACAAAGATAACTTTTACTACTTCTTTCCACTGTACTGGGGATTTTTTTTTAAAACTTACCTTTTGGTTAAAACTTTGTCAGTGGAAAAGATGGTAAAATGTAAAAGCTTTTACACTCTCAACTCTCCTTCCTCAGTGTGCACATATATCCTCCTGATGACAATGAGTGATATTGCTCACATATTTAAAGGAAAAGTGGTCCTGTTTAGAGGGTTAAAAGTGCTCTTAAAAACAAGGACACTGAGCCAATAGAGAAATTAGGAACACTCTTAAGGACAATTCCCAGAGAAATGTCACAAAATACACAACTTTAGTATTAATTGTGTCTCATTCTGAGTGTCAGGTTAGTACAATACCTATGTCACATTTTTATTTTTCCCGACTAACAAGATCGAGAAAGACTGTTCAATGCCAGTAGTACTTGGTGTTAACCACAGGAAGCACCACTCCATTCTTGCTTCATGGGCTGTGGCTGTGCTGAAAACAAGAACTATTGGCATGTGTCTGAGCTCAGCCCCAAATGTCTCCTCTTGCCAAGACTCATTTATCAGTTTAAGTCAATGATAATGTAATTTCAAACAAAAGTTTTTTGAACTAGTAGCTGGAATATTTGAATCAATAGTTGGACTGTTTTCCATGGATATCCTGTAGGAGCTGTTGAGGCCAAAATTAGTACAGAATATATATTTTCTACATAAAATAGTCATCTTTAGGGAGCTCTACTTTTTTCTGAGATTATTGGCCTCATAATTCGAGTGCAGAGAGTTGGCCCATCCCCAGTAAAAACCAATGGAGCTATGCAGCTTTACTCCTACTAAAACCCCCACATTAGCTCTGCTATATATTTCATTGGTTAGCATGTATTGCTTTGGATTAATCACAAAAACAGGGTGAACAAATGCATTACTACTGTTAAAAAGAGTCACATGTCCTAAACATCTCCTCAGTCCTCTCCCATAGCCCTGTTGATCAAATTGCTCTCTCAGAGCTAAGGCACAGCATCTGTGAGGGTAATTTTCTTCTGAAAACATATGAAAACTACATTTCTTGGCTTATACTATACAGTGAAGGGGGTCACATAAAACACTGAGACTTCCACATAAATACAGGTGTTCTACCTCTTCCCTACAACATTAACTTCTTCTAACACACACTTATGTGAATCACAAGAGTCAATCTAATAATTTATGCCTGCTGGTAGCAGTTACTTGGAAAGCAACTATTTCAGCAAAGCCAGTATAATTACTAATGATCTCATGACTAGTTACTCTTTTCAGATGCTCCATAAACCACCCATAAATTCATTCCACCTACTATCTGTTTAAGTTGTCAGCCAAGCTTACTGACAGGGAGTAAGAACAGCTTTTAAAAGGCAGGCACCAAACCAAACACATCCGCCTTTGCCCTGAGGGGTAAGTGTGGCTATTGAGGCAAACCCAAAACCATCTTTTAATCTACTGGTTGCTGTAAATGTCTGTACCAACAGCAAACATTGCTCCAAATAGGCGTGCAGCCACATGCAACGTCCACATGCACAGTAGCTTAAGACAGTGGGTTTTTTCCATTTTTTTGCAAACTTGACTCTTTTCCCACTATTCTGCCTCTGAGCCACTCCTTGCCCTGTGCAACCTCTTCTTCCTTTTCCTTGGCTCAGCAGAGCTGGCAGCAGCTCAGTTCCTCCAGAGCAGGGAACCAGAAGTTACCTGCAATTATGAGCTGCAAGTGCAGCTACTCCCGAGCTTCTACCAGATGGAGTGGATGAAGCCAGTTAACAACAATCTGCCCTTTCCCATTCAAACACTTTGTGAACTCCTCTAAACTTTCCCACAGCTCTGCTAGAGGATAAAACTCACTTGGGCAAATGCAAGCCTGAGGCAGTACTTCTGTCAGTTCACAGAGCAAGCTGAAACACACAGCACTGCAGGGAGGCAGAGCAAACCCCCTTCTCCTTCAGCAATCAGCTGCTCACAGGTTCTGCCCTTCTGACTTGCTCCAGACAGGTTCAGTGCCACTGCTCTGCCAAACACGTGCTGACCTGTATCTAAATCCACCTTCATGGACGCACCCAGGTGCTGGTAGGAAACAGAAGCTCTTGAACGAGTGAAGTGTGTTGTCTGCAGTTAAGCCAGTTGAATATGAAGAAGACACAACCTCTTCTCCACCTCAAAACCAATCCCATGGTAGTCATATTTGGTTTTAACTAGATTTAAGTCTAATATTGTGTATACTCTTCTCACCAGAGCTACAACCATCACTTTTCCAATCACTCCTGAAGGTTGCTTGAGTTGTACAACTACCAAAAGCCCCCCTAACCTTTTAGTTGCTTAGTTTCCATATTTTTTTGTGTTTACTTTTTAGTAATTCAAATGCAAGTTCTATGGGGTTAGTTTTTGTTTTGCTGGGTTTTTCAAATAACCAGCACTGTTGCTCCAAGAGTTAGTCACAATGGACTGCTCATTTTTTGGCAAGTCTTCTGAGTATTTTTCAGCACATTCTCAATGGCATTATGCAATCATTTCATTAGTCTCTACTGTTTCACTTGGCAGTAAGATGCATTATAAAATGATGTCAACTCTTGGAAAAACTGAGAAGTCAGAGGAGGTGACAGTTTCAGAGGTACACAAATCCTGAAATAATACCCACTTGGAATTCATAAATCTTCACTTGTATACCTGTTACCTCTCTTTTTCATGAGTAAGCCACATCATTATACCACAGTTATCAAACACATAGAGCTATAGAGCTGCTCCCACCACCACTCCCTACTCCCCCAGAAAACCACACATTTGGTCCCACTTTTAGAGAACTTTTTTGACAACCAGAGGTGAACTCACATCCAGTTCAGCACACAGGACAAAGCAATGACACACAACCTGCCTTTCCATGCCCTTCACTATTGCAGTATGATGTGATACGCATGACATGAGTCACCACAAGGTAACAAAGCACAGTTTGTCATCACCTTGCCACCTGACAACCCTGCTGACTGGTTTTTACTCCAGAAATAAAGATCTAATTAGACCTTCCAGATGCCTGAATACAGGTAAGTCTTTCAGAGAGCACACACATCACGTTCTTGCATTAAGTTACTCAGTGGCTTCTTAGTGGAAAGTCAAATGTTTCCAGAGTAAACAAAAACTAGCATAGTGCTGACAGGAAAAGGTGTTTCTTGAGCAGGGTGTTTCCTTTGCCCCCATCTCCCTTGAGGTGGGATCCTCTCTTTAGGAACTGGATAAAATGGCAAAGCTTTTTAAAATTTGATATTTGCAGTTCTGATTTCCCAGACTGCCTCTATTATCTTTACAAATCTCCTGCCTCCAGTTTCACCATGGTCATAGAAAAGTCAGTTACCTTCATTTTTGCTCAACTTCCCCTCTCTGTGAAACAGAGCAACGGCCACAACTGTAAAGTGCTTTAAAGAAAGTCACAAAGATGGTATTTTTAAAAAGCTATGATAACTAACTAGTCAATATATACAATATGACAATCAAACTAAAGTCTGCCTATCAGCAGTAATAGTGGAAGATGGTTGTCTGTAACCTTCCTTTTCCCCACCTCTCCACTGAGCCAGTCACATGCCTGTCACCACACATTGTGACCCCTCACCACAGTCACCCCTGGCACATGAGCACAGCATTCCAGCCTCACGTTCCCTTACTTCGGATGCTGCTTTCACATCTCCAGATACCAGACCCACGCCCATCTGGGAGGAATGGAAGAGCCAGTCTGACTCTGCAGAAATCTGCATTTTAAATAAGCAACCTGGAGTCCTCAGGTGCTCAGAATTAAAAAATAAAACGTGAAAAACTTAAAATAGCTGCATTTGGATAAAATTAGGATCACCTGACACATTCCTGCAGTTGCTGACAAGCATGAGAGACGGGAATTACATCTTAGGCCTGTTATCTACAGACATTGCAGAGCCTCCCTCTCGTAGAGACCCCCAAACCATCAATACAACTGCTGTTGTTGCAAAACAGGCTGCTCCGAGCATTTGGATCTTTTCCCAACTCCAAAGCAGCTGGCACTGCAGTCTGGGGATCACATTGCTTCTGTCAGCATCAGGGCTTGTCATTAGCTGTTAGCACACCAGAGGGGACACGGTAATCTTCACAGGAGGTAAGGAAAAAGAAAGGGCAATGTGGGTGGGGGAGAGCCTCTCACCCCCAGTTCAGCCCTTTCAACATTGCCTGCCAAAGTGTGGCAAAAAAAGGATGAGGAAAAATCCTATTGTCGGGGAACAGCCACAAAATGACAGCCCCCAAAAACGTGTTGTGCCTTCTGATACAGCAGAGCACACAATTTTATAAGGAAGAATTAGAACAAGGCATAATACCCAGTGAAGCAAAAAATCATTGACAAAAGCTATTTCACCTATATGTGTCAATATTTTCTAACAAGTATCTACAGAAGTCTCAGTAAACTCCTGTCCAAATAAAGTATGCCATAAACAAGAATTCATATTTTTAAACAATGTTACTGAAATAAAATATCACACATTAAGTGGATAAATAATAATTCAGAGAATCTACAAGTAAAATTTGGGGAGTAAAAGCAATGAAACTAAAACCAATGACTCATTTTGTAGCTAGAAAAACTATTGTTCTTTTTCCAATGGTTGCATTCCATTCTTAACATGTTTTAGACCTGAAGAAGAAACAATCCTGAAAGCCTTTAAAAATAAAATAGAGCTAATATTTGTACTTTTCCTCTAAGCTAAGCTCTGCTTTGCAAGCACTAGTGTAAGTATTTGCATAAATCAAAATCACTGGGAGCACAGAGAAAAAAAATCAATAAGTATCTACAAGGACCACAAAGGTTAAAGTAATAAAAATGTAAGTAGTTAGGCTTGGTTTCAAATGCACCCTGAGATACTGTAAACATGAATACACAATTAAAAAAAAAAGCATACTGTATGAAAAGCCAAGAGAAGATGTAGAAGTTATTTATGGCACAACAATAGTATTCTTTGTCCTTGTTTCTGTGGTTTTGTTTTGGTTTTTTGTTTGGTTTTTTTTTTTTAATACAGAATCAGTACTGAGTGAATAGTCTATGCTTACAGTGTCTGTTGCACCATACAAGCCACTGCCAAATCTGCTGGAGCCACACATTCAGCACACATATGCTGACCTGGATTTTCTTCTTCAAACTTTATCCTTCTGCCTCCAGGGCATTTCAATTCAAACACTGTTCAGAAAACCACTACTCAGGTAAGCATCTTTCCCTGTGTTTTATACAATGCATGCTCAAAGGAGGGCAAAATAAGCTCCTGAGCAGGAACAGCCAAGAACTTTTACATTCCTGGAGAACCTGAGCAAGAACCATGACTTGGTGCTCATGGGGGAATTTCAGTGATCACTGTTGCATTAAGCTGTGCTTTGCCAGTTTAGAGGCACTCACTGAGTAAGTCCACAGGCAATGCCCAAACTAAGGGAGACAAGTCAGGTAGTCCACAGGTGCTAAATTCATGTTACTACCCTGAGCTGGTTACCATGGTATGCAGGTCTCTGTGATGGGCTTCCCAGGAAGGTCACAGCCAGCTGGGGATACTGCCAGAGCCCTCTCCTTGCAGGAAGAGGAGGCAGCTGTCAGAAATGGGAGCAAAGGGATGATCTAGGGTAAGGCAGAAATAAGGGAAGGAGAAGACCCCAAAATACTCCTCAGACGCCTTGTTCCTCAGAACTTTCTTTTTTAGGGTTCATGTAAATGGAGTCAGCAGACACTTCTCTGCAGGCACAGCTTTGATAAGCTCTCACAGTCTGGTGGCTTCAATAAAGCAGAGAAACAAAGAGTGAGCTTGCCCTTATTATGGCACTATGTGGTACACCATAAATAGCTGCTTAGACAGAATAACTAGACAAACACTTCAAAATATATTTGTCAGATGAGCTGGGTAGAATACATTTGGTGACCACATCAGCCTTGCTATTGTATCTATTAATTTGCTTTTTAATCCAGCAAGCAATAGCACCGACAGCATGTCTCTTAGTCATTAATGAAGTCTAATTATTCTTTTTACTCTTCATCCCCCCCAGAGGGCTAACAAAAAAGAGCAGGGCATTAGAGAGAGGAAGGCTTGCTAACCCTACCAAATCCAGGGAATGCAGCCCAGCCAGCAGGATGTGCTGCTGCAGCCAACCTGGGCTTGATCTCTGGGTCAGGGTAGCAGCATGCTGGGTTTTTGGTGCATGGGCACACCTCAGGCCTGGCACAGAGAGGAGGAGACAACTCCACTGAACACTCTGCAGTCATCACGAGGCAGTGCCCAGGGCTATGGGGACAGCCGCACAGAAGGACTTGAACCTATTTGTAACTTAAGCCCTGTACAGAACTCACCATGTAATAACAGCAGCAGCACAGCTTGTATAAACAAATATAATTGCCTGAATGTAGTTGCTCTTAGCTGTTTAAAATTATCTGAAAACATGCAAAAAAAAAGAAGACTTTTCAATAATCAAGTCTGCATAGCTGGGAGTTTATGGGGAAAAATCTATGAACAAAACAGTTGTAAACATACCTAAAGCTTCTCAAAACTGAATCAGCTCTTTGCACTGCAGGCAGCATCACAGTGGCTCTGCACTTCAGCATGAAATTCATTTAATATACATTGGTCTTAAATACTGTTTAAGTTTCTGAAAAACACTTTTTAACAGGAGTTCAAGAAAGCTAAAATTAAGCACAATGACATTCTAGCAGAAACATCTGTGTATCTACTATACTTCTCCATTGTCCTGGAGTGGGATGTGGTGGGGAAGGAATTTTTCCTAAAAACTGATCCCATAACCTCTATTTTTAAGAGTAGACATATCCTTGGAAATGTGAAGTACTGTTATGAATAAGGTAACATTCCATCTTTTGTCCAAGCATCCTAAAAGATTTCTCCTTTCCAAAGGGAAAACACAAGCCACATAATCTATCATGCTGTATTTCTGAAGTTTCATCTCTGATGGATCTAAGCATTACCTCCTTCCTTTTTGCTGGCTTGTGTTTTTCACTCATTCATATCTTAGAATGAAAACAGCATCATAGATTGATTGTTGAAAGTGGCATTATTTCTTATGACTTCCTCCTGTCGTACAAGTCACTTGGAAAGCACAAGAGCAAACTCCTCTCTCCAACTGCTTTTCAGTAAAACTGCCTGGGTGCTTTAGCATAAAACTGTTTAAAAGTGATCAGACAAGATCATGGAACAAGTATCTATCAAAATATATCAAACACGATGGGGAAGACAGTGTTTAGCTTGGAGAATCACAACACTGCAAGAAGACAGAAACTTTTAAATGTCCTCATTTTACACCTTTTTTACTTGTAAGAGTTGTTGCTCTTCCTCATTCCCACCGTCCTCTGAGGAGTGCATGGCTTTGCTTTCACACTGGTTAAGTTGCCACATCAGAGGACTGTGCCATCAGCAAAGCAGACGGCACAAAACCAGCACCATTTTTAAATTTTGTGACAAATGTGCTGTTTGTCTAGGATTTTCTAAAATGGAGTCAAGAGCAGTATTAAATAGGAGGGCACAAGGAGGCTTCTTTTTCTTTTGACACCCCAGTGTCTATGTTAAAGCAAACATAGAAAGCAAATTGCAGTAGAGAATGACTTCTCAAAACTGTGCAGCTAGGGAAAAAATTGTTTCATTGCCCTGTATTACTCTCTTTCAAGGTAATTTTGGCGGTGACAAAGTGGTTAACACCATGCTGAAACCAACTCAACTGGACTTTCTCTACCTGAGAGTGCAGGGAGCACCCAGAGGGCAAAGAGTGGTGTCAGCCACCCAGCACTCCCAGGGCGCAGCATTACAGCTCCTTGCACAGCTTCAACAGTATCACAGCTCTCACGAGGGCTCAGCTGCACCTTTTTCCACTTTGAAGCATCTACTCTGTCACTGTGCCACAGCTGTGGCTTGGCTTGATTTGAGTTGCAAGTCGAGTAAAAAAATTAACAATGCTACCAAAGCCGAGATTTCTCCAAGGCAAGATTTAATGTTAACGATGGTTAACAAAGTAACATCTACCCACAGTGTTGCCTTGGATGAAAAAGGACATTTGTTTGCAGAGTCTACTCCCTCTACTGAGGTTCTCAGCCATTGTAACTATTTACTTAGCATCAAGTTTCCTTATGAAACAATAACTTTAGGTCTCATATCCATCTCGTGGAAGGCGCCATCTGACCACACTGTAAGCACTAAGGCTTGGAACAGCTTTACTACCCCGCAAAGCTTTTCTCAAGGCTCAGCCAAAGAAGATCATCTTTGTAAACCATCCCAGAGACATAAATTTCAGCCACTCAAATCTTTTTAAAGGCTCATCAATGGTAATTAGCATCTTTATTACATTTTAAGTAACTGAAGCAGTGGCTTGCAGTCAACTAATTATATGTTCACCTAGAAAATAACACTAAAGTTTCTTTTAATAATGCATCACTATTTATTTCCCAGTAGCCTGATAACAATAACCTGAATATTATACTTTTTAGAAGCTCTTCCCATCGAAAGAGAAGAACTGTCTATACAAAAAAAAAAAATCCAGTAACTTCTCTCTTCTAATGGGACTCCAAGAATTCACACGTGTCCTGCAAATTCCTACAACAAGTATAAAATTTTATTGCTTCAGGAAGAGGAAAAAAAAGAATCACTCATGAAGTTAAACAGCCATCATTTCTGCTTGGCATTTCCAAAACAATAAATAAATGAGGTAACTGCCTGTGCCTTCAGGCCACTGAGCTCTGACTTGATACCACTAATTAACTTACATCATAAGAAACATCTCAAAACAAGCATAGTTTGAATTATTTCAAATACAAAATGGGACGTAACAAATTCCCTTTATTAAAGAAGTGAAAATAAATTATCCTTTCCAACCTGGCACAACAAATAAGTTATTTGCCATTTTTATAGCTAACAGCATTAGCTGAAGGATGGGAAGGGCTAATCCTTGAGCAAACCTTGGAGTTGTCCAGGCTGCCTCCAAGAGCTCCAGAGCATTTAGAGGCATTTAGCCACAGTGAAAGCCCTGACAGAGTGCAGTGTGCTTGGATTCTGCAAATGCCATGGCAAAGTTGTTCTCATCTGGGGGAGTCTGTATCCTCAAATGAAAATATTTGGACCGTGGTTCCTCATATACAAATGCAGAGCAGTGGATGGGCTGCACTCCACGAGGCCTCCCTCAAAACTCAGGTTGGCAGAAATCCCCAATCCCGCAGACTCCTTCAGCATATGCATAATTTTAAAACACTCTACAACAACATTTAAACTATGGACATGCTCAGTTTATTGGATGAAGGCCTGAGTATCTATGCCTATGCCCCTATACAGATGTAACACTTTCTGTTGGTCTTGCTTTGAGTAAAACTCCTAAGCTTTTGCATTGAAGTTATTTTTTCCTGTGCTGTTCAAAAACAGTAAAAGCAATTGTAAAATAATAGTACATAAACCACTTCTCCCTACTTCCCCTCAATCACCTTGCAAATCCAAAAAAGATCTGAACACAGTCTGTTCCAACGTGCACAAGTGGTTGGGGATTTTTTCATTATAAATATTTGTTTAGACAGCCAATCCTTATTTGGTACAATTTTCATGTGATATAATTCTCTTCACTTCTGGTCTCTGCCAACATTATCTTCCCTTTCTATTTTGCTTCCACTGAACAAAGCATTTAAATGAAGAGCACACTAATTTTTTTATGCTTTAAAACACACACATCTGTTAAAAATACCTAACATGCACCCTCAATATACATATTTCACACACTCCAACATCCCTAGATTTCTGGCAATATGCAGCAAACCAAACTGAACCAAGCTGATCCTAACATGGGAAGTTACAGTAAACAAAAATGTTCAAGTTCTTGAGTTTATTCTTGGCAGTTTCATCAGTACGAACTTTTTACACCCACTAAAGAAGTCAGAGATTGCCAAATAGCAACACACACTGGAAGTCTCAGCAGAGTCTTTCAGGGTGAGGCAACATCCTGAGGTCATCTAACTGCTCCGTTTTTGAGGAATGTGAAAAAAAATGTGTGTACAGACAACAGGAGTACCTCCTGCATAGCACACAAATAAAAAAGCAGAGGGGGAAAAAAAACCAAAAACCCAACCCAAAACAGTGCAACTAGCAGTATAAACTCTTTTAATCCAAGTTATTAATGATTTATCATTTATCAGCATAAATGATAGGCAGTTCTGCAACCTCCCAGTTAGTGAATCTCTAAGTACATAACTATTACTGCAACTGTTATTTTAAAATAAGAAAACTGAGTAAGTATTAGTTCTGGAGGTCAAAAAAACAAGCAACTTGCAGAAAAGGCCAGATGAGTTCTCCTCTGTGCATAAACGACAAGTGAACTTTATGGACTACTGGATCTACATGTCATGTTACGGCAAAGAACTGTGTTGGTTTATAAACCATGAGAGTGCAACATAGCCTAACTCAGAACTGTTGGCTCTCCTGTGAATCACCAGATGCTGGCAGCAAATAGCACATATTCTTAAGATTTTGCCAATATTTCCACAACTATGCTGAGATGTTTCAGACTTAGAGCAGCTCTGTCCCAATATCCTCAAGGTGCCTTTCCCCTCACCCTTACCCTGTCACTCACTAAACACATCACAGACACAGAAAACATGCATAGGTTACCTACGGTGGTTCCCCAACAAACATCCTCCAGATCCAAACCACAGGCAACTGTCCTCAATGGTTAATGGCACTTAAAACCATGCAGAGTTTTCAGGACAGCCTCAGTTTTACAACCTGAAGAGGGGATATTTATGGTCATGATGTTCACTGCAAAACCTTTCAAATAGGAGAGGTCTTGAGGCACTGCCAGTTTAAAAAAATCCCATTTACGCTGTCCCCAGATTGATCCCAAAACTGTTGTTACTCTAAGACCTATTTTCAGTGCTAATACTACTTAGCTTATCTAAGTCAGGTTCCCACAAGACTAGAACAACCAGCATCTCCTTTATAACCTCAGCAAAGGGGCAGATGATCGATCAAGTCAATATCTCTGCTTCTTCCTGCCCCAGCCAAGTATCCAGGGAAGCCCAGGTAGTGCTGGTATTAGCACTATGTTTACTTGAACTGGTAAATATACAGTATAAGGTCTCACTTCTACATCAGTCTGACAGGAGGTACCTACAGAATCTCAGGCAGTTCAGCTACATACCCAATATGGGTGTTCAGATTCACACAGTGCTCTCTCTGCTTTTTCAAAACCAAGCGTTTTTTTGTTCCCCCTTCCCCCCACCCCAGTTCTCTTTATTCTTAATAGATGACAACAGTGTAGGGGCTGTGGCAGACAGACAGGTGTTGACTCAGTCTTATCTTGTAGGGTAGGTTAGCCAAGAGTCACTGCTTTTAGTAGGAAAACACACTTCAAGATGTGCTTTCACCAGCTTAATTTCAGCTGTTCTAAATGACATTTTTCAATCACACAAGCAGCTCCTTATCTTGACCTGGACTGCAGGCAAGAGATGACTTCTCTGAGCTTCAGATATCCTGGAGAGCAGAGCAGGGCTCACAGGAGTGTGCATGTGAGGCAGCATTACTCAAGCCCTGTACAGCATTACCAGATCAAGGACTACTGCACTGGTTTAGTTTCTCTGCACAATCAGATACCAAGTTAGAGACATACACACAAACCACAGGTTATCTGAGGATCTTGCTTCTCTTTCTCCTACTGAAGTTGCAGGAGCCTCTGCCATGAGGGTGCAATGTCAGGGACTATGCCAGCATCGTGCCTTGCAGGAAGGAGCTATGATGTGGCTGTAACCCAGCTCAGGGAGTCCCTGGAGAGCAGGTATCCCCCGGCAGTCCCTGGACACCACTGGCTGCTGGCTGGGTGGGTGCAGGCAGAACCCTGCAGGATTCCCCAGTGTGGCACAGGCACCCTTGGCTCCATCCTGGACAGGCATCAGTGAAGCCAACATGGTCTTTGGAGCTGGCAGAAAAGCTTGTTTGCTCTGGAGCTGGATTTTTTAATTTCTGGGTTTTGTTAGGAAACAAATAAAACCTTACCAGTGGCAAACTGTATGCAAAACAGAGGAAACCTCTTGGCCTGCCTCAAGACTCGCTGTTTCCACAGCAGAAAGAGTTCTAACATCAAGATTACTTACATTGCTAATTTAAATCAAGATTTACTGCTACATAATAGTTTGAAAAAAGCAGATTTAAATCACTGTGCTATTTTATCAAGTCTGCTTCATTCCTTAATTACTTTCCTAAGGAAAAGCCCATTCAATCTGTGAGAGCACAGCTCAGTTCAGTAATGAAATTGCAGCTCTGTACATTCAATCTAGCTCTGTCCTTTTTCTAGCTTATAAACAAACAACAACAAAAAGAAACACACAAAAAACATCAGGAAAAAACCTCTTCAAAAATTTAAAACACCACCAAGTAATACCTCCAGTAGTACTGTGGGCCATATTGCATATGCCTCTATCAGAAGAGCAAAAAGAAAGGCCACAATCTATCTCCTGCATCTCCCAGTTTCTACTTTTTGGGTTTGTTTTTTTAATCCTCATCTCCTCCACATGATTCTTCTCAATATTTGGTATTTTATCATGCTCCTCTAGCCTAATTCTAAGCTAAATCATTTTAGGCAGTAGAATTACTCTCATTTCACTCTCTGGCAGATTTTATCCCCTGAGCTTCGCATCTTGTTTGTTGCCTCCATGATTTTTCGTGCTCTTGTTTCATGCAGTCCCCACTCCTGCAGTCTGACTCGCACAGGCAGAGCCCTGCAGATCCTGCCCCACAGAGCTCCATCACAACCAGTGGCCAGAGGAATCTGCTCACACTATCCCACAGCAATGCTGCACTCCGTTCCTCACTATTACTCTCCAAGGGGTGTAGATTTATAGCTTTCCACAGTCTACACTTTGCCAAACTTAATCTGTACTTCCTTCTTTTTCCAGACTCCCCTACAGCACTTTAATTATTTATTGCTCTCTTATCTAAACTCCTTCCAGTGTCTGTGTCATTCTTACACTGAAAAAGTACAGAAATAAACCAGCATTTTAAATGCAGGTACCACAATTTTATAAAGCAGAGCTGTAACTTACAAGCAGATTCTCATTTAACTTTGACCTGTCTCCTTCACCATTATTGCTTGTGAAGTGTCTTTCCCCACTGAAGTGTTTGCTTTGGCTTTCTTCTACTGCATACAGAAACACACAATATACCTGATTACATACAAGGCTGAATGAATGTTTCTTATTCAGGTTTTTCATGTCTCAAGCTGTCATAATTTGCTATTTTCTCCATCTTTAAATGCATTTGCAATTCCTGTCAATATGCGACATTCTGCAAGCTGCCTTGTTTCTGATGCACCAGCCTGTAAGCCAGGTCTCTATGCTTGTTTGAGACTGTGGGAAACATCAGCCACCCTGAGGACCTGGAGAAAATACACAACAGTTCCCTCACGTTGTAGATGTCTGTTTTTCCTTCCAACACACATCAAGCATCACACATGGAGGTTGACAGCCATTTCTCTTGTTACCCCATCAGCAGGTCACCCCCACTTCAGACTGACTGACTTTTGCAGAAGTCCTGTATAACAATAACACCTCCTGATGACATCTGTATATGTAACCCAGGGAGGGCAGTATTCCAACAACTGGGATTCCCCTGCCCTCACCACGTGGCACTTGTATTACTCCAGAGAGCTGGGCACAAGTGCAGGCAGAGGAATTCTTCACAACATCATTACCTAGAAATCATTAAGTCCCCCACAGTAATTTTGCTGTGCTTTTCCAGACTTCCTCATTTACCAGTGTTGAGAATCTCAGCCCACATCAGCAGCACCCATCACTCTGTAGCTCTGCCAGCACAAGCAAATACCAGGGCTGATGCAATGCATGGGCTCCACCGCTGCTCCATGCATAGTTGTGTTTGCCCAGACCTTCAAGGCGAGAGCCCACATCTGCTCCCTGAAAGGCACAGGACACAGAGGTCTCCACAGCCTGTGCTCAGCATCTCTTGCTGAACAGTCTTGTGTCTGACACCATCATTACTCCCCACTTCTTTTAGCATGGCCACAAATCCCAACCAGACTCTTGCACGCTCCAAATAATTACAACTCCAGCATGCAAAGCAGCTGAGGACCTGTCCCTCAAAGTGGCAATGGTTTGGTAAGGAAAACCCAGCCCAGCAGCACGTGCACCTGAGACTGGTCAAAGCAGAGTGCTGTCAGTGGCCGTGCCTCTTGTGACACATCCAAAAATGTTTAGCAATCCATGTGTCACACCATATAACCTGCATTACCTTTTCTCCCTCTGTTCTACAATCACTCCTTAGTGCACTAGCTGAGTATTTTGTGAAAATCAATGCTAGGAAAGCCCCTGATGCATTAAGGGAAGCCTCTGGCACTTCTGTTTTGGGCAATAATTACTTACCATGTAGGATGCAAAGCACTTATGTTTTAATAACAGCAGTTTCTCATATCTCGGCTACATTTCATAAATTCATTTTTTTGCTTCTCATCTCCTCAATATACTTTTTTAATAATCTTAATAGCAATTCTGTGATTTTAATTTCAGCTGGAATATAGCCAAACCACTAAATCTACTCGGGGGACCTACTGATTTATGGTCATCTTTTAATAAGTTGCTCTTGGTTTTATTGAAGCACCTCTGGGTGCTGTTGCAGTGGAACTATTTGCAATTGCAAATGAACAATGAGGCACATTTTCTAAGAAAATAAAGTCAGAAGGCTGCAGAAAATACACACAAGAGATACAGCTTCGCCTACATGATTGCATATAATTCAGTGAAATGCCAAATTGCTGCGTACTGTGTTTAAACTAGACTACAACAGCCTTTAGGAAGAAATGTGGTTTTTTGATTGCTTCCACAGACAAACCTGAACAAACCTGTGTCAGAGAGGCATTATTCAGAAGATGAAAAACAGAATTATAATGCATTAACATTTTAACCCCTTAAGGTATTTTTAAACAAAAAAGGGGTTTAGTACAGCCTGTGAAATTAAATCAGCAGTGAGGAGAAAGGAAGCAGACTCCAAAAAGCAAAAGGCTTGTACACTAACAAAGAACTCCAAAAAACAAAGGGCTTGTACACTAACAAAGAAATAGTTGGTACTGAGCTTGTGTAAAATATACCACAAGTAATGGCCTTACTACATTTAACATTGACTTGTAACAACTCAGAGGAGGCTATTGTTAAAATTGGATTCTTCCCATCCTAGCATTTTCTGTCAAGCTACAAGGAGAAAATAATAAAGGAAAGGGGAAATAAACACAGAAAAAATTAGCAAATAAAATTCACACCATGGATTGATTTGGTCTATTGTGACCTCCAGGGTTTTTGGTTTTGTCTGCTTTTCCTCATGATTAATTCTTCTGCAGACATTATTGCATATTATAGTACAATGGGGATTTCAGAATCAAAACCAAACTGTTGTTGTAACCAAGTAAACATTGAATGGGATCATACAACACATTTCACTGTATTTTGAAACTGCAAAATCAAGACAACCAACTAGCAAGATGATGAAGAGGTCAGACAAATAAGTAGAAAGGAAAAGCTGTGAGCTGTGCTATAAACTAACCATCTCACCTAATAATTTAATTTTGATCCTTCTCTGAAAAGGCTTAGCTTCTCACCTCCTCACCTCTGAAAAAAAGCACTCCAAAATCAAAATATAAAACTGCTAGTCAGCTATAGATGCCTTTGACTCTTCTGTTACTGTGCAGAGAAGGTATTGAAGAAAATTCAACTTCACTCTGGGATTCAGTAAGATTATTCAGGATGGCAAGAGGATATTTCAAAAACTTAAGGCAGGATCTCAGACAAACAGGCTGTTTCTCAGGAACACAGCACTTAAGAGCTGCTGGATAATTTCCCCCTGCCAGCATGAGAAGCCTGGCACCACCTCCAACATGATGAGCTGTGCCAGCATCTGTCTCGGGAGGATCAGGGCACAGCTCTGAATGCAGCCACATTCTGACTTCAGTTCACCTGCTGCTTCCTGGTGTGAATAAAAGTATTTGGCAAATAATTATGACTACTAGCAAAACTGGAATCTCAAAAGGCAGAGAATGTGGGAGAGGGAAATCTATCTGGAATTAAGCTTCAGGCTTCTCAACATTTACTGCAGCATTTGAATGACCTCTCCTGTTTTGCAGGGAATCAAAGGCTGTACCACCAGCAGCTACAACACATCCACAATCCAGTCATTCTTAGCCTGTGGAACAAGTTAGTGTTTGACATAGGTCTTCAAAAACATCTTGAATGCTAAATTAAGTAGCACAGAAATTAAGTCTAAATACAACCTATGACACTGCTTAGAGCATAAACCAGATGCCCAAAGGGGGTGGAGAAAACAAGTAGAAGTAAAAGTGCTGAGTCAGATTGATCTTTTATTCCTATGAAGCAAAACCTGATTGCATCCTGGCATGTGCCCCACTCAGCCCCCTGGCAAGAGGAACAGATTTATTCAGATGACAAATAGGAGGGAGCAGCAGAAATGGCATCTCCACTCCTCTCCCTGACAACGTCTCACCAAAGGAGAAATGGGTGTTTTTTGGATGCTGATAGGAAAGCACCAAGCAGAACAGCTGTGTATGAACAGTGGTTTTCAAACTTCTTTTAACATCTAGGCTCCTAAATTTCCTGTCATGGCAGAGTGAAGTACTCTAAAGTGTATTTTAGTCTGACAAGGAAACGTGCTTTTCTTTTCAACAGATCCCTTAGAAGTCCATGAACAGGGTGACTGTGACCCACATGCCACCCTGGCTGAAATCAGGTCTTCAGCCTAAGCAACTCATTCACCAAGAGCAGCAAAATCAAAAAGCAGGGAGGAGGAGGAGAAGAAGGAGGAGGCAGCAAGAAGGTAATCCATCCCTCACTCCCAATTTGTTCTGTCCTTCTGCAAAAGCTGAAGGAAGCTCCTGGCCTGCCACTCTCTCCCCAGCTCCCTGCCCTGCTCAGCTCTGATCACTGCCAGCCCCACAGTCCCCTTGCTCCCTCACTGCCATCACAACTTGCTGCCCAGACTATCCAGGAGGTGGTGAAGCCAGGGAGATTTACTTCTTAAATAGAGTTTATTTTAAACGGATGGTGCTTTGACTGTTTCTTTACTGAAATACATTTACAATGTTTTTAAACAGGCAAGCCCAACAAGCATGCACTCCCCACAGCACTTTCAGGCCATTCACTCCTGATTTCCACCAGCCTCTGCTTTAGCCCTTCTTGCCACAGCAGGCAAGACAACCACTGCTTAGGGCAAAATCAAATAACAGAGCTCAGTGATGAAAAGAAAAGTTTGAAAGGTTGTTTCCACCTCCACCTCATAATGAATACATGCTCTACTCACTCTGGGACAACATTTGGAAACCTATTCTATACAGTTCTCCTAAGCTTTATTACCCTGAGAGTTCTGCATCACAGCCTTGACCCCTTTGGGCTTGTCCAAAATCACAGCATCTCCCCATGCACAACAAATTCTGACAGTAGTAGCCCATTTCCTTATTTAAAGGAGTAACTTTAGTGGATACAGCACAGTATATAAAGGACTTTCAATTTTATTATAGCTTTCATAGAAAGGCTTTGAACAATTGCTGCCTTCTAATCACTCTAATCTCTAATGTTTGTTTCATTGAAGACTGTTTTGTGGTTCTGGCAGAGGAGGAAGGAGGATGAACAGGAACAGAGAGCAACTCAAAATCAAACTGAAGAGACACACCAGCAAATCCTACTCTTTCCTGTTAGCCCTGGAGAAGTATTTAAACAGCAAAAGAGCTTCCCTTACAGAAAGGGCAAACAAGAAAATAAAGTGAAAGAATATAGTAAGGTTGTTAAGAAACCCTTCGAGGAAAGGAATGAAGCCATGGGAAACCTTCCCTGGATGCAGATCAGCCCAAACACTGTTCCCTTCCTGCAGACTGACAGACACTCGGGACTCTACACTAATTTAGTGCCGGCCATGGTCTTTATCATGCTCAGTGTGACTGTGGTGACTGAGGAGCCCCACAGAAGGGCCATGTACACACAGGACTCCTTGTCCATCTGCCTTACCATCAGCAGTGTTTGTTACAGTCAGACTGGCTGGGCACCATCACAGCCCCCACACAGCACCTCCTCCAAACACTGTCTAGACTCAGGGTCCATTTCTACTGCAAGATATGCCTTAGTATTGGCACCTATTTCATGTCAAAAACTAAGTATAATTTTTTGAATAATATTAAGATAGTTTTACTCCCCATAAAGAACTTTTTAGCTCAATTTAGAGCACATAATCCAAGCCCAGACTATGGTATGTTCATTGTTACTAGTTAAAATGCACAACATGTATCTGACATGACCATCTAAAGTCTGTATAGCATCACATAACCCCACCTACCCAATTCTATTCTAAAAGAGTTTTGCAGTAAAACATTAAATGTCTTTAATTCTTTAGCTCACACTGTTGGTTACATGAACCCCTGAAGGGATTCATGCAACAACAGCACAGCCAGAAGTAGCATCTTCTTCCCTATAAACTCACTGCAGAAGTTTTGGTGCTTTTTTTCCTGCTCTCAGCTAGGGCAGGTTCTGACTGCAACAACAAACCACATTTAGGGGACTGAATACCTTTCTCTACAAAAAGTAACTGAGTTCCAAGCACTGAGCTTTGGCCAGGAGTTGGACTCGATGATTCTGCTGAGTCCCTTCCAACTCAGCATATTCTATAATTCTATGAGTTGATTTAGGGCATGAACTTTTTGAAAAAATGAGACTATTCATTTTTAACCAAGAAAAACAATGTAATCTGGACATAAAAGATGTTTCAGAGATGTAAAGCCAGAACGAGATGTGCAGATTTCTCCTCCCTCTCCCAGACTAAATGAGTACGAGGTGATGGCACAATGTTTGTAAGCAAATTCACACATGTCCCAAGGCCCTGGGAAAGACCCAACATACACAGGACTCCACAACTTGAGTATAACGGTGACAAGAGAGCAAACAATCTGCACACCTTGATTTATGATGAGAAGGAGTCAAACTTTTCTTACTTCTTACTGATTTTTATACATCAAGCTCCAAGCAGCAAATATTCTAATTTTTTAATTATTTTTTTAAAACTGCAAACCAAAAAGCTATATTTATTTTGGCGTGTTCCTGCACCTGTTTGTTCTCATAACTTTACCTTAACTTTGAGCCAACTGTGATTTTCAGAACACAGGTACAGAAGCAATGCTCTAGCAAAGCGCGCTGTAAAACAGACATCATGTCCTCTATTGCTCCTAAGAGAGAAGTCCAGACAAGCCCTTATATCCAGTGGGAATCCTGGTCTGACAAGCAGGGATAAATACAAAAATCATGCAGTCCCTGAGGTTATAAACAGTGTGCAACTGCTGCTTGCAAAGCTCCAGATACACAGGACACTGACCATTAACACTGTGCTTTATTTCCCCCATATGTGAAGGAAGATAAAACAGTACCAGGCAAAGAGAGGTGTGATATCTTCAAGGACAGGTTAAATCCAACAGTGCCATAAAAACACCGTTTTCACACATGTATTTTTAGTATAATCCCAAGGATATAATTTTATCTTCTCCCACACAGTGTCTTCTTATCAAGTCCCACAGTCTGTGTTATAATTCAGGGCAAACAGCCCTGACTGCTGCACTCTGCTGTTGCAAAGAAAAGCCAGTACTATTTACTGGCTCTCAAGCACCACAATCAATGTGAACTGCATTGCTCGCATGAAAAACGTTACCAGAAATGTTCACTTCTATTCCAAATAGGAAAGAAATTGCTTCAAAGAACTATAAATTTAGAGTGGGAGGATCAAATCTAAGGACAGCTCATTAAGTGACGTGATGATTAAAAAAAACAACCACAGAATGATTTAGGCTGAAAGAGACCTTAAAGATCATCTATTCCAACCTGCCTGCCACTGGCAGGGACAGCTCCCACTACACCAGGTTGCCTAAAGCTCCATCCAACCTGGCCTTGAACACTTTCAGGGATGGGACATCTCAGCAACTCATTCCAGAGCCTTAGCACCCTTGTAATCTCAGGTTTTAGTTATAAAAATAAGGCGTAGGCCTCCAACTAGCAAATCTGAAAGTGTAACTTGTGTGAAATCCCTACAGAAATATTTGCCCAAGTCCACAGCCAGTCTGAAGTTGCTCTAAGTAGAGTGTAGGGCACTGTGTATTTGTATTTCTTTGAGTCAATAGTCTGGGTGACAGGCAGAGTCTCAAAAACAGTCTTTTTTTTTTTTTTTTAAAGACAGACTATTACTGGGTTGGGTGGCAGCTCCATTCCTTCTTCAGATGGGCTGATTTCTACAAAATACACTTATAGTTTGGATTGAAACAATAACTAAATTTCACTTTGCTGTTCTGGTTTCTAGAACTGTTTATAAAACTGGATCTTTGTGCTAAACTGTGTAAATCCTTTACACTGCAAATATTTGAGAATTACACTGCATTATGGCAGATCCAAGAAACAAATCCCTGTAGCAGAGGGCAGGGGCAACATCTTCCTCCCCCACTTCTTTTAACTGTACATGAGGAATTTGGATATTTCCATAGTTCTTTCGCTGTGGGGAAGTCCCTGTCATTGACAAAATAAATACAAATTGTAACCTTAAAATAAGGCTGCATAATGAACAATCTTAATGTTAAAACTTTGGAGAAGGAAGAGGATGCAAGTTTTGGATTCAGTATTACAAGTGACAGCTCAGTGTCACAATTATCTAGAAAAAAAAAAGTCTAAAGCTCACCATCATATTACCTGAGTAAGTTCTATTGCTCTGGAATGAACTGATGAGATCCCAGCATTTTCACTGCTGATCAAAGATAAAGCAGAGTTCCCCCTTAAAACATTAAATATAAAAGCAATTAATAACCGCGTGCATGGGAATAAAAATGACTGGTACATCTGGAGATCAAAGAAGAAAGCAACAGCAGTAGAACTTCAAAGTGTTTCCTAACTGCTTAAGTTTTTTCAAGGACATTTCCTTTCTCTTCTAATCCCTGATTAAATGTGTGCCAAATGGTCTGGCAGAAACTCCATCACCAAACATGGAAAAACCATCTGATGCAGGTCTCTGTATACACAAGTGAGCACACACACATTTCTGAGAAATGTCTCAGTTTTATCTTCTCCCAGAACCAGCAGGGCCAGTCCCACACAAGACAAATCTGCAGATAAAGTGCAGCAATAGATTGCTTGCAACATTGCTGTTTTGTCTCGTCCAGACTTGGTTTATGGCGGTTCAGGAGTGTTGAGCCAGTGTCAGCAGGGCATGCACCTTCACCAAAAGAGGTAGCTTGTGGGGCCAGAGAGCTGGAGCTGCAAAAGACAAGCTGTCATACAGCAAAGTAGACCTGATAGCCTTGGTCTCCACTTGCTTCCTTTGAAACGGGTAAAGGAATTTTCAGAACCAATACCTTCCTAATACAATTCTTTGCTAAGACAGATTTATACAAGGGATGCTGATGGCCCAGAACCATTGCTGTACTTTGCAAACTCAGGCTTTGGATGAGGCTGTGGGAGGCTGCTGATGAGCCCAGCACTGCCAGGCACTCAGACAGCTTGCCTGGGTTCTGCACTGGGACACAGAGGCCCCTTCTGCTCATCAGCGTGGCAATAAATTCAAAAGCAAGTGAACACTTACTTGATGTCTGTGAAAAGTCAATAAACCTGTCACTGCAAAACCAGCAGTAGGTAAACTCCTTTTATCTCAACACTACCATTTTTCAGCTCTACAATACAGAAAGCCAGAGCTCTTCTACTTAACAGGGCTTTTGGTCTGTGTAAATCCCTGCCTTCTTCGTTCTCAGTCATTTGAACAGGTACATGCAAGTTTAAAGCATCCAAGCCTACAAATTGTGTGTATGGTTCCAGTCACATTTTTCTTCCCCACTAATCTGGTTTAAAAAAAAGCACAAAATGTCAATGCTAACATTTTCCTTTCACATTCAAGATATGGGTCATCTAAGATGTGTTACCAGATGCTTTCCTTTTCTCTGCTCTCCACCTACAAACAGCAGTAGCCTCCAGGAACTTGCTGGGGGATTTGTTCATTTTGGGGTGTTTGGTTGGGTTTTAGGAGCTCAGCAAATGTTTTAGTCAACTGTCTTATCTACTTCCAATAAAAGCAGAACAAGAAAAATGAAGGCAATACCTTCCCTCTTAATCTGGGAGTTCACATTTTTCAAGTTTAATTTAAAGACAATTATGCATTTGTCTTTTTTTTTTTAACTAGATCATTGATTTTTGGGTCTTACTTTTAAAGCAGTTGTCCCAGCATAGGAAATCCAAGCATACTTGATTTTAACAATATGTACAATAACATGAACTCATTAACACCCAGAGCATCACATTCATAAAGCATGAATGAATGGAAACCAGTATGTGTTATATACACTATAAAATCCAAAGAATTTAATTAATTCATTACTACATGTCAACCTGGTAGTGAAGTGGCACAGGATATTATTGGACTAGTACCCCAGCTTTATTTTGATTAGGTTTTAATTTAAAGGAGCTAATTTGCAAGGGGAAAAATATGCAAAATTCTGTGATCACAAGTGTATTGCCAAATTTTTGATGGCTGTCTTACATGAACACTTAGAGATGAAAATCCAGCAGATGGCAAGTTGTTCTGAGTAATAGCAAGGCCTTTTGCTGATCAGTGTTTAAGGTCTGAATAATGTAGCCTTTTCTACTGCTCAAAGTTTTCTCTTGTCATAATTGGAAAAAAAAATAACTATTTCATCTGGCTCTCCTGTTCATTTTAACTATTAAGCAGAATATTAATACTAACAGTTATTTTCTGCCACCTCTTAATACATTCTTTGCCTCCTCAAAGACTGATATCAAGCTGGTACGAAAAAAGAAGTGTGAGTGTGACTACCACACACACACACACACAAATGTTTAATCTGGGAGAAAACTAAAAGCATCATGCATGGACACTCAGCCAATTTACCTGAGGAGGTTTCCTATTCACACTTTTCTTGACAAACACTTTTAAAAACTTACAATTAATCTGAAAGTAGAGCAGTATAACCGGAAAGGTAAAACCCACCTTCAGTTATAGTTAAAACACCATTTTGCTACTTTATCAAAACAAGGATTGGGTGTATGTGAGGAGAGTTAGAGCCTCTCTTTCTCCTCCAGCTGCTGGGCTCTGACTGGACTGATAACCAAGTAACACTGCTCCAGCAGTGGGAATTGTTCAAAACACTGCCCCAGGCTCACTTCCAAGGCAATACACCCCAAATGGGGCAGTTCCGTGGTGTAAAGGAGAGCACTTCAGACTCTGAATTCCAAGGACCTGAGTTCAGTCTCAGTGGGGACCGTCCTCTGGCAGTTCAAGCCTCCCTGCCATCCCATCCCGTCACATCTCGGATGCTCAGCAG
>JAWWLZ010000177.1:28551822-28573528 GCA_035041345.1 Poliocrania exsul
GCCAGTTCTGTGCACGCTGTGCCTCACCTAAAACATCCACTGTGCAGGCTGGAAGGGCACGTGGGGAGAGCCCTGCCTAAATCTGAGTTCGCGAAGTCTGTCCATACATTCACCCCAAACAGAAAGAAAAGCCAAGTGGTCAGTGCCCCAACCATCATCAGCTCTCCCTTTGGTGCCTGAAAACCCTGCTGTAAGTCTAAACTTCAGCCATCTGACAGCACTGACTATCCAGATTCCAAACTGGGTTGAGTTTGAACTTTCAACCCAGAGATAAAAGGCCCACTTCTGAGCCACGTTGTCCCTAGGGTTTTCCTCTTGTAAATAATTCAGTCATGCGTATCTTAAGTGGATCATGAAATCATTTAACAGTGTATTAAACCAAAAGAACAAGCAGTTATGGCTATTTTTATACCTTGCCCAAACAAGGAACTATCTACCTGTTGCACTATAGTTTATCCACATTTACGTCTAAATAGCTTCTACTCTCATTTTCATGCTAAGATGATGTTGAGAGAAGTATGTTATCTGAACAGCTAAATGCAAACATATCTGAATCCAGATTTCAGTGGAGGTAGAAGGGGTAGCAAAACCAGAAAAAAACCAACATGCTAACCAAAAATGTATCAAGTTCAGCATTCATACAAAGCATGTGATAAAGGAATGCAACAAGCTACTTTCGGGAGCATAGACTTTTCAAATGTCTATAAAGATGGTTTTTGTAACAATCAGTCAAGGACCAAACTAAGCATTGCTGGAATTCCTGATCCTACTATTAACTGTTGCTTCCCAGTGTTTTCAGAGATCATTAGCTCTCATAGCCAGGAGATGTACAGGGTACAAGATAACTGGGTTTCACAGCTGAGAGGAGCATGCAGGAGGTTCGTGTTTTCCCTCAAACTACAACTCAGCTAATTCTAAAACTTCTTTTTCCTCCCCTAAATGAAAAAAAACCCAAAAAATTCATAATAAAATGAAAACCATCTAATTTCTTCTCCCACATTAGTAACAGTAAATACTACCCTCAGGAGTAAAGGGGCAACACAGCAACTGGCACTCAGTGGTTAAATGCTTTCAGGGAGAGGTCACTGCCATGACCTGGGTGTTGCAGAACGTCACCCCAGGGCTCTGCGGTGAAGGAACCGACCACTGCTCCTCACTGACAACAAAGGTATGTTCTCCTGCAAGGTCATGTTTGTGTAGATGAGCCACATTAATTTTTATTTCAAGGTAAAGTAAGTAGGGAGAGTGTTCAGAACTAACTCAGAAGCTGTCTTCAATAGCATATAAATGGTCTGCCTTTAACTGCAATTTCACAGTGAAGTTCCCATCATTGCATTTCTTACCTTTTTAGAGGAACCTTCCCCAAGGTTTTGAAGAAAATCAACTTTTTCCAGCTGTTCTATACCGGAAGTCAAAAGGGATTATAACTTCACAAGCTAAAAATGACTGTGTAGAATACCCCTCCAGGCACTCCCATTGTACTGGAAGTGTCCTAGGGATAGCTGGAAGAGCCTTTCTCATGGAGCAATCTGCAGCTGTTACCTCTCTTGCACGTTCCCACAACACTGAGCTATTTTAGCTGGGACCTGCAATAAAACCTCTTAAATGTCTTTGGCCCCAAAAGAAGAAATTGAACCCAAGAGGTTAAAGTCCAGGCAAAAAAAAAATCTATACGACTAGAGCAAAATAAGCAGCAAGTTTTCAGACAAACTTTTCTCCTGGTTGAGCCAGCTCTGCTTGCCTTGTACAGTGAACAAACTAAGCCCATGGAAACAAGTTTAAACCATTTAGTTGTGACAACAGGATCGACTGCACCTTGCACCAGTAGGAGGTTACGATATAAGTCATTACTGGCAGCACTGAGTGTGTGGGTTCCGCTGAAGTCGCTCCATCCTTGCTTCAAACACCTGTTTTGTCTGTTCTCTTGGACTACAAACCCAAAGGCAATTCTCTGCTATATATAAATACCAGGTTTAAAGTGATGTTGAGGCCTTTGGGCTATAATTAAAATGTCAAACCAAAATAGTTACCAAGGAACACTCCAGGAACATTTTAACTTCCCATTTTTAGGTCTTTGGGTTGGTTTGGGGGGTTTTTTTGGCTGCTCTTCTTTTTAAAGGACATGCAGTACTATGTGCCTTAAAAAAAGTAGTCATGACTGTAGAATAGAAAAGTAAACAACAGCTTGAAACAGTCTTAACCTTTTTTAATCTAAAACTTGATTAAAATCTCCCCATGAAGATAAAAGTCTGGTTTTTGTTAGGAGACTTATCATCTGTACAAGTTTCCTGCCAAGAAGAATGCTTATGATATTGCATATCAACAACTTGATCTACTTTCTCTTCCTGCTGTCAAAAATTAAATCATTTTATTATTTCACAAAGATGAGTATCATCACTATGACAACAAACCTACGACCTGGAGAATACCATAAAATAATGCGTCAAGAAAAAGCAACGAAAGGAAACAAAGAATGAAAAACCCTTCTTGAAGCCTTCCTCTCTCTGAAAATATTCCTCTTGCAGGAAGCTCACTTCAGGAAATCTGCAGGTCCTCTTAACAAGGAATGTTCTCTTCTCCCAAGTAACAAGTGATAGGATAAACTGTGTCAGAGGTGCTTTAGATTAGCTATTAGGAAACATTTCTTCACCAAAAGGGTTGTCAAGCACTGAACAGACTGCCCAAGGAAGGGGCAGAGTCACTAACCCTGAAGGCACTTAAAAGTTGTATAGATGTAGCACTTAGGGACATGGCTTGGCAGTGCTGGGTAAAGGTTGGACTCAATGACCTTTTCCAGCCTAAAGGATTCAATGATTCTGTAACTTGACTTTAAAGCAGTCAGGTCTTGAAGCAAAAGGTCACCTCTGAGTTATTTTAGTTTCTCAGTTAAAGCATTTTTCTGTGTGCTACAGTGAAACAAAGCCTGTACTTTGCACATGGGTATTTTTAAACTCAGAGCAAAGGTGCCTTGAAAACATTTGACAAGTCTGGAAAGAAATCAAAGTGTCTTCCCTTTTCATTCAGAATAGGCTTTGACTCCATTTATGTTAATGTAGAAGAAAAATTTGGCCCTACTTTTTATGCCCTAAACACTAATTATCTTCACATTCCACCTTCTTTTACTTTTCATAACTTAAAACCTTTTCATATCTTTTTCATACCTTTTTTTAAATGGCAGACTGAAGTATTTCCTAAGGCTATCTAAATGTAATAAAGCATCTTTATCATCTTGAGCAATTCCACTTATTAAATCCTAAACCAGTGTCAAATTAATATTTATGGAGAAGTGGATTTCCATGAGTATTTCACAGCCAATGCTATAAATGTCATTCCCACTCTCTATTTCTAACTCTTCAGTCTCAACTACTTTGTGAATGATAATGAGCTCACCACAGTTACTATTCAGTGACTACTGTGCTGTGTGTACCACAACCAAGGAAATGAAATGGAGATGAAAAGGTTTTCTATATTATCACAAAGTTTTATGTCGACAGACAGACATTTTTAATTCATGCCACCACTGAATTAATTTATAAAATGCATAGAAAAGAAAGTTGGCACTTCTCAACAAGATTAGAACAGACTTAATATCTTTCAACTTTTGTTTTGGACAGTTCATTTTGTGAAAACTGGGACTACAGAGTGACCAAAACAACAGGTGTGTGTATTTTTTATATATATATATGTATATGTATGTGTGTGTGTATATATATATATGTGTATATACATATATATATTTATATATGTATACACACACACGTGTGTGTGTGTGTGTGTGTGTGTGTGAATTTTGCTTTGGCCCCAAGAAAAGAAAAAATGTTTGCAAACTGTTGGGCTTATTTGGTTCAGGTTCAGCAAAACATTATGCAAAGGAAAAAAATCTGTCAAGGTTATTTCAGCAGTTCCAGAATAAACTATAAACATTTTCATAACATGAATTTTTCAAGTTCATGTAATAAGCACAAGCCCACTCCCAAACTGAAGTCAGATCTGCAAACCGCTGTTCCCTTTTACCCTCCAGCCCTGGTCCCTCTCTGGCTGTGGAGGATCTACATGATCCTGTTTCCAATGCTCTCACCCCATGTGAGAAATCACGGGAATGCTGATTTCAATTCCTGGTCTGAACCAGATGAAGGATGGTGGTTGCTCAGTGGTTTGCCATTTGAGTGCTGGGAGCACAGCCCCTCCAACAGGAATGAAAACCCTGCAGGTGCCCTTACTTCAAGCTTGCACAAAGAGGAATTTTAGCTCCCAGCCCTGATTCAAGAACTTCACTTCCCCTTGTAAGGAGAAGCCAACACATTTTTGAAAATGCCAACACAATTAGCTTCACATACATCAGAATAAATTACATTGACACATCAGAAATGCATTTGACCCAAAATTCAGCTTCCTTTTATTTCAGTAAAATAATCTTTGAGTATTGATCAGACTAGCCCAACCTCACTTCTTTTTCCTTCCCCCATCCTCCCAGTTTGATCAACAGCTGGAAGTATAGAGTAGATGCTTCTGATCCAAAATAAAGAGAAAAACCCAAGAAGAGGAAGATCAGTAGTTAAAAAAGTAGCAGCAGAAACCAAAGAACTTTCATGGTCAATGACCATTTGCATTACAGTAATACTTGGATGACCAACCTAACTTGAGCTTTCCACTGTGCTCAGTAAAAGATACCACTCCAGCTAACAAACAAGGGCAAAGAGCAGGAGAGGAAACAAAAGCATGAAGTTATTAAGCAACTTACCCAAGGTGACCTGATCTTATTGGAAGAGACCATGACAAAGAATAAACATGCTGTGCTTCCCATGCATCAGCTCACACTGAGCCTAAAAGCCTCCTCTGGGAAGCTGCTCCTGAAGAAACAATGCCAGATACAAAAACTACATCCAAGAAATTTAGAGAAAAATATGTCACCTGTCCCCTTGCACCAGCACTGCTACAATGCAACTTCCAGCAAGAGGGAACAATGCAGAGAACTGCTGTGCTGCCTTACAAACCTCAGAAGAATAATTGCAACCAAGGACAGGCTCTGTACCTACAGCAGCTCCCACAGGAGTCTCAAACCTACCGTAACACTCCAGTCTTAAAAGATGGTTAAATCTTGCTCAAACTCTTAAATGTAAATAAGAAAAAGGTGATATCTCTGTCTAGTTTTCAGAGTGCCTGTAATAAACCAAGGAGACACTCCTGGAGACACTTACATTGCCTGGGATAAGAGTATGTATTGAAAAGCTAACAAACATCCAAACATAGTATTGTCTTCATCAAGGTACCTCCTTTTCTTGCATAGAGTTGTGCTTCTTAGGTAACTCCATTTAAAGAAAAACTCAGGGTCCCTTGGACAGCAACCCAATTTTGATTACTGAAATAACAACTTTAGAAAATCAGCTCAAAACACGTATGATTTCATTCATTTTGAGTTGCACACTCAAATAAAATAATGAAGCAGCAAATCTGGGTTTAAGTTACATGAAAGAAATCAAGGTACAGTTGCATGGGCCAACAAAGCACAGATCAAAGTGTTTGTCTTTCCTCACTACAGATCAGCAAAACACTTGGGAGAGACCTACAGGCAGTTTTCCCTCTCACTGAACTTTCTGAATGTTCCTTTTCATTAAGCCATGGTAAGAAAAACATTAGTACAAAACTGAGTTTGCTTACAGATATTGAAAGAGAACACAAAAATTCCAATTTCTCTTTCAGAGAGAAAGTGAAAGCTATTTATGTAGCTTTGATTTTGTGAAATGCCTTTATGGCAGTATCTCAAAGTTACGTTGATTCTACAAGTAAGAAATGCTGCCTCTACTTACAAATACATCTCTGACTGAAGTAGCAATAACTTGGTATTTAAGAGGAAGCAACCAATTTTCTCCTCAGCCAGTAAATTGTTCTACAGCGTGAACTTCTTTTATAAATATACACTGATGTTGCTATTAATCATTAAATACAGCTTCAACACAATCAAACATTAATCATTAATGACATTAATTGCCAGTTTGTCACAGCCTTAGTAGTCTCTTAAGTGAGCCAAAGCTTCATTTATTGTAGGTTGTATGCACTGAGTTTCTAGATGATGAATACATGGTTTTCCTATTATACTAGCGAGGCATTATCAAGGTCTTCACTGACAACTGTCTTCTCTGCAGATTATAAACCAAATGCATCTTGCATTTTTCCCTCTGAAAAGAAAATTGTTTAGAGAGTGTGATATGCATTCATTCATGTTCTTCCTTACAAGTCAATTTGTCTCTGGATTTCCATCTTGCAAGACTTGTAGAACTTAAAGGGCCATGAGGCAAAAATTTGTGCATCCAGTTTATTAATTTTGTAGTGCTTTCCTTCTCCCCCTATATACCAAATCACCAAGAGCCCTCACTCCTGTGGCTGTCTCCCATGTTACTTCTATCTCTCCAGACTATCCTTCTTGCCATATGTCTTTCATTGCACCCATTATTCTCTTTGGACAGCAGCAGCAATTTTCCAAGATTTTGTCTTTTTACCTTAGTACTCCTACCTCTCTCCAAAGCTCCTCTGTCACACTGATTCCATATGCAAGTGGTTTTCCCTTCCCAGCACCCAGCTGAGTAACTCCTTATTTCAGATGACAGGATGTCTATGGTAAGACACAGCTCTATGTGCCACTCTAATCAGAGGCTTTTCAGTACATTAATGAAGCACATACTTGATCAGCTTGCCCCCATTCCCCTGCTTCTCCAACACCCTCTTACCCCTTCCTTTCTTTCTCTTGCCCCTTTTCTTCTGAGAAACAAAACCAATGGAAAGTAAAAATGAAACATAAGGGTTTCTGTGAGGACAGATTCCTTGTGCCCAAGCAGCATGCCTGGGTCGTGACAGCAGCACAGCAAAACATGCTGCCTGCCCTCACTGCTTTCCCACACGGAAAATACAACACATGGCACAGGAGTCTCAGGAACTCCAGGCTTCCGCACCACAATGTGCATCTTCTGTGATTCAGGATTTTGGGATTTTGAGTCTAAAATTAAAGGAAAGCAGAGCAAAAACAAGGAACGAAGATCAGTCCATCCATTAATCAAAATGTGTGACTGCACACCAACCACTTACCTACATGCAGTATCTACAAACCCTAACAGCAATGAACAGTAACAAATGGCACAGCTACGTGCTTCTGGTTCACTTGTTTGGGTGCATACATTAAGAAATTTTGAGGAATGTTATTTCTTATAAAAAAATATGAGAGTAGTCTGCAGCTCTACTGCATAAACAGTAACTCTGGAGGAGAAAAATTATTGCAAATACTTCTATCTTCATTTAAAAAAAAAACCACCAGAACATCCAAATGTTGACCCATCTAATTAACACAGAACTATTTAAGATCCAAGTTGGTACATCTGAACATCCTTCCCATTTACCAGTAGAGGACATTTAAAAAAAAGTCTAGCTTAAGTCACACTGGAAACCAAGGATCTCTACTTAATTCACAGAGGGTTCTCATTTAAATCAGAAAATCAGTCAGAACAGCCAGTGACTTGAATCCTATCAGGGCAGAGGGGATGTAAAGGCAGTGGACAACACAGTGATTTTCGGCTACAGCAGTCGCCTCCCTGAAGGGACAGCAGCCCTGGGGGGCTTGGCAGAAGGCAACAAGGACTGGCTGGGGTGCATGGCAGGCCTGGGGCAGTAGCTCCTGCCCCCTGGCTCCCTCCTGTGCCCACCTAGCCAGCCCTTGCTGCCTCCTTCCTGTACCCAGGTCAGGGCACCTCAGGAGCCATCACTCGGGCAGAGGACAAAGCACCCACTTGTGTGCGCTTGGTTTTGGCTTTGTAGCCACCACCTGCACTGCAAAGATCTCTGGGTTACCAACAGCATCGTAAGTAATAAAGTAAAATTGGGAAATGAGAAAAAATAGCCTTCTTGTTAAGGGTTATTTTTTCCCTCTTTACGTGACAAAATATCAAATGAGGTCTAAAGTACTCTTTCACTACAGAGTTACCCATCAGGGTTCAATTTAAAAAGCATCCATATTCAGAATAGAAAAGGACATGCTGAGGTTCAAACAAGGCATTAAATCCAGTTCTTATGGGGTTTAACACTAGGAAAATATTAAAAGGCTTGCCTTGAATAACAATATCCTTAAGACTAATATTTAACTGCTTTCTTGAACTAGGGCCATGAGAGAACCATAACCTTGAGCACTGGGCAGGTGAAATAGGGAGTTAGGATAAAACCAACTGTAAATTACTATTAACATCAGTGGCTGCAGGAGTCTATTTATGTGTTTTGCTTCATTTTGTTTTCATTTACATGTCTTCTGTAATCACCAAGAGAAGAAGTGTTCATGCAAATGAGTGACTTGACTCTGAAGAGTTTCAGTCCTGCCTGCTAAGAGAAATTACACCATGCAATGAGTAACAGTGAGCTTACAAAGGAATAGAAAGAATAGATGTCAGTGAATTAAAAAAAAACTGGCACTGAATAAATATGTGCTAAGTACACATCCAACACAGTTACACAGGTACAGGTGCTGTGAAATCTTGACACTAAGGGATATAAGCAAGGAAACTGTTGAAACAAAACACATATGCTTAATTTCTTCTGTGATGTAAACAGTCTTCCTTACCTGCCCAGTCCACATGAAAAATTAATATGTTCATAAAAAAAAAAATCTTTGTATTACTGACATCTCAGCCTACTCACAAGGACTCATGCTAATATAGTCATGCCATTTGCACTGGCCTTCACAGCATCGTTCACTGAGAACCACGACTGATGTTTCTGTACTGGATTGTGCATTATACTGTAGTCAGAAGGCATTCACAACCAGATGAGCCAGATCTTTTTGGCCATCACTCTCCTGACACTAAAGCCCTTTACATTCCTGTGGCAGCAAAAAAGAAAAAAAAAACAAAGCCAACTGTAAATCCAACTGCCTTATATCAATATGAAAATACCTGATGTCACAGACACAAAGCTGGACTGAGACACACTACCCCCACCCAGACCTCAGGCTCTTTTAAAAAAACAAACCAGCTTTATAAGGAAAAACCTACAGTCAAATGTAATATTGCCCTTTTATTTTAGGTGCCCAGAAAACAATTCAAAAATGCTACAATTGGTTGACTGAATTGAAAAGTTAGTGCAAGATCACATGAAGCAAGACAGCAACACAATTTCCCTAAAAATGCAGTTCAGAGGAACACCGGGCCATGGTGCCATCCTGCATCACTCAGGGACTCTCAGGCTGCCTGAGAGGTGCCCTGGGCACCTACCCCCACACCATGGGCTTCCACACCAGCCTTGCTTGGTGCCACATGCCCACAGAGTCCCAGCACCTCCAGCAAACAATGTTCAAAGGAAAGGGGGGAAGCATCCTGATGCCACCTGTTAGACTTCATTGCCTCGAGGACTGTAGTTGTTGTGGAGGAGGTGGCAACCATCTGCCACCCCACAAGTGAGCATGCAGAACATCACCAGTCAGAGCAAACAGCAGAGAAAGAGCAGGCATCTTCCTGATAAAGCAAACACTTAATTGTTGATGAGACTGATTAGTTTTACGGTTACTTAACAGTCTCCACTGTGTGACCTTGTGTAAATTAATGTTGTCTTTCACAAGCTCAATTTCAAATCAGCCAGGTCTGCAATTTACACAAGTGACAAAGGAGGGGAAAAAGCCCAGCTCTTCTTGTCTTCATGGGTCAGAAAAACATTATGACCTTTTCTCTGATCCATTCTTACAGACAGGTAATACTAAGGACTCTTCAAAACAATGTCCTTTTAAATCAGGCATTCTAAGGAACACCATTTTCTCCAGGTCTCAGTTACTATGTCTATAAAATTAAAGATATGCCCTCAGTTTGCAGGTGTGGAAGGCAAAGTAATTATTGCCTGAGCAACACTAAGCTATTTTACTAATGAGAACCAAGGGAAAGCTCATGAGTTAGTTAATAATCCTGTCCTGAATGCATTGCTTCAACAGCATATAGGAAATACAGCTTGGAGCACAGACGCCAAGAGTGACAAAACAAAGAGCTGATCAGCAGGCAAAGGGCCCCTCCTGAGTGCTGGAGAAACAGGAGTCTCAGAGAAAGCACTTTGTGTGGGCAGTGTGACCACGAAGGAGACTGTTACAATGCATGCACATGGTAAGCCAAGGCATCACTGCCTGGGCAGGCTCAAACCTGTCGTGTCCTCCTTTCCTAGGGCTGACTTCACCACCACACTGATGACCTCTTAGTGTAGGAAAAGCTGTAATGCCTATTGAAGATAAAGAAAAATAAATCCATACACAACTCTTTAAGAGAGTTTTAAAGAAAAAAACACAGATGGCAAAATGCCTCATATGCAAGACCTCCCGAGGCTGAGACCTGCCCCCCTGAGCAAACAGGAACAATGACCATGCTGGTTCCACAGCCCCAGAGCAGCTCTGAGGACCCTGTGCTGCATCCCCCAGGCCAGGCCAAGGACTGGGGCTGCTCAGAGGCTCCATAAGGCAGCAGCACTTCTTTCTTGGGTCTCACAAAAACAGAAATTAAATGGAAATAGTAAGGGAGAGAAATAGCCAGCATGTTGTTCCAACTCACACAGGTGGCAGAAGAGCCAGAGAGGGTGCACTGTGTAGAGAACTGTAAAGGAAGATGCCGAACAGTCCTGGCACAAGTTCCCAGTAATGCAAGAGAGCACAGCCAGCAGAGCTCTGGTACACAGAAAAATGCCTCGAAACTATATGACATGATGGTGGGGCACAGTGTCAAACAGCTCCACTACAAACCTGCTTTGCTTAAATCAGTGCAACAGGAATGATGGGATATAACCAACAGTCCAAACTCATTCTGCAAGATTTAACAGCATACAATACAGAACAGAGTAATTTTTTTCAGGGGATTAACCCTCACGTCTAAAGAGGTGTCAGACAAAGCTTAGACAATAAATAAAATTAATCTGAGCATGCAGCAATTCTGACCAGGCAAAAGCAAGCCCTAAGCAGCAATATTAACTTTACTTTAGGCTATCTCTAAACACTGCTTTTCATTCTTCTTTTAAAAAGCTTCAAGGAAAGTTATTTTAAATACATATAAATGCAAAGAAAAGAATCCACATTTATCTGTTCCTTCCTGTGATTTCAAAACTGTTTCATTATAGACTACCACAGCTTATATTGAATAGTGGTTAAGATATATATCTGAGTCTGATTCACTGTGGCCATATAAAACCACTGTATAAACATGTTCATTAAACTTCCAGGGGAGAGTGATCTCCACCTCAAAATAGAAATTTAAGGTAAAGCACCTTAGACGATTGAATTACTTCAAAATCCAGCCCAAATTAATTCCAGTAAGATTTTGCTGATAGACTTAAACGGACTTTGGATGCAGTGTTTAGTAGCTGTGCTCCTGGAAACCAGCAGTGAACATTAATTAACAAACGTGTCTTGATTCAGAGTAATCTCATTTTCAGTGTACTGTTCAGCTCCGTTGCACTGTTCCCCCCATGAGTACTTACAACCAATTTTACACTTGAACTTGCCAACAATCAGAGCTTTCCCACTTAGGCGATCTCAAACCAAAGTCTTTTAGCAAGTTAAATATTTTAAATCCTGGGGGGAGGAGGGGCAGAAGTCATTAGAAAGCACACAGTACTCAAACAGTCCCTCAATTTCCAGAGGCAAACAAAACAACCACAAAAGACTACTCAGTTTTCCATTCATCTCCCTCACCACCAGGAACGGTCTGGGGCAGTGCCTGCTGACTGCACAGTAATCCACTGAGCAAGAAAGGTTGGAACATTGTCCTTTGTGTGTACAGGATGAAGGACCACAAGGATCACAGAGGTGACAGTGCCACGCTATTTCTTTCTTATCCATAGCTTTTAATGAAACAACAAGTGTTAACAAGCCCTATTTTCGCTACCCAAGATGAAATTAAAAAAGTAAACAAGGCAAAACCCAAAAGGTAAAAAGCTTTCTTTGTCCTTCACAGTTCAAGCTAAATTGGAGAAACAAGCAGCAGCTGATAAGGTACACAGTGATTACTTTGTTCCTTAGGAATATGTGTACACAACTGCTGCAGACGATGCTCCTTTACAAGACTCGATCTTAAGAGTTTCTTCAGGAGCTGTTTTCAGTAAATAGCTTGGCTATGAACATACAGGTTTGCATGGTGGGCACATCAGGACCATGTTGTGCATCTTCATGTGGTGCTCCCACCATCAGCCCAGACAGAGAATTTCCACAAGGTGAATCTTTGTGCCAATGTCAAGCCTGGGGCACACAGGCAGGCAGGCAGAGCACAGAAGAAGCCACGATGTCCTATCTGCCTAAGCTTCCAAAGCCCCAGTGACTCCAAGGTACTCCCCCAAATTTCAATCATTTGGTCACTGCATCTTTGCTATGTTTGCTGCACTCAAGGAAGATAAAAATACAATTGTAAGGGAACCGATTTAATAAATATAAAGCTGGAAATGCTTTCTATGTATCTTTGACTGGGTTTAAACGTGGTCTTACCTCAGATGATCCTGAAGAGAGCCACAATAAATATTTAGGATAGTTATTGCACTCAGGTTTGGAGGCAGTCCTAAACCATTATACTTTGATATACATGCTCTGCCAGACTGCAAACAAACAAAATACTAATACTGTGGTCTCTGAAGGCAGGAAGGATCTAAAAATCAAATCACAGCATGTGTGCTGCTCTGCCAGGAGGTTCTCACCAGATCCTGAAAGCTGGCACTGGGCAGAGGAACACATTTGCACAGAGCTCATGTGGTCCATCCACAAACTCTACATTACCGTGAGAAGCAAAGATTTCTCCCTCTATTCAGCACAATGAAGGGTCCCTTTCTACCCTGAAAAAGGAAAACACCAAAATAAAAAAAAAAGGGAGGGAGGGGGAGGAATTTTCTGAAGTCTGACTAAATAACAATTCAGATCCCTGGTGTATGCCCAGCCTTATTAAGCCCAACCAAATCCTCATGGGGACATGGGGACACTTAGGAGAAAGAAAATGCTAAATCAGATAGGAAGAGTTGAACTCCATTGTTCACAGGGAAAAGCAGCTGCACTTCCCAAATAAATTCTCCCAGACCAATGTGCATCCTACCACCCTTACAATATCCAAAGTAAGAGACAGTATGCTAGTGCAGCACTGATAGGAGACAATGCTCTATTAGCTTTAAATTCCTGCCTTTTTTGGGAAAGCTCTCATTGCTATTACACAGGTTTTCTTTCAATTTTCCCATCAAAGAATGATCAGGCAGGTAGGAATCCTGAATTTTCAGTTTGTTTACATTTTAAAACAGTTTATTCATAGCCAGAACTACTCCCCTGAGGAGCATTTATTAATTTCCTTTGCTGTATATCTCTTTTTCACACAGCTCACAGGCAGAAAAAATACTTTCAAATTAGATAAAGTGATTGCAAGAAACCCCACAAAAATAAGAGAAAATTACTTAGATGTCTTGCCTCTTTTTTTTGTTGTTGTTGTTCATTTTTATGTCTAGTATTAGGAAAGAAACCCTGACAATATATTGCTATATATCTTTTGCTTCTATCCCAGCACTTTTAAAGGATAAGAAAGTTGTAAGACAAGCCCAGGCCAAGAATAATAAAAATATTCTTTTAAAGAATATTCTTTTAAAGGGTTTTTTTTCCATCAAGGACACTGAGAAAGGACTTGACTAAGTAGCTTTCTTGCCCATGTGTACAATACAAGTAACAGAAAAACAGGCTTTATGCCACATTAGCACTTAACCCACTAGAACACAATTTTATTTAAATTCTACTGTGATTGTGAAGCATTGCAGAACAAATAAAAGTACATAATAGACTAACTGATATCTGCATCACAGCAGTTAGCTATCTTCTCCCCTTACATACACAAGTTCTCTTAAATTTTTGGGATAGTTTTGCTCACTTCACGATCTCTCTCTTTCCTCCTCCTTTGGAAAATTGACTCAAGGTACATGCAGGAGTGAACAGCTTCCTGACATTGCAAATTTATTCCTTATACATCACAAAATAGCCTGTTGCAGCCACCACGTCCATCTCATCAGTTAACTCATCACTACTCAAGAAACAGTCTGGACATGGAGCAGCATCATAGAATCAGAGAGTCATAGAATCGATTGGGTTGGAAAAGACCTCCGAGATCATCAAGTCCAACCCTTGGTCCAACTCCAGTCCCTTTACCAGATCGTGGCACTCATGATAGTGGAGGTGGGAACAGTCTCAGTCATGGAGCAGCATAGTGGAGGTGGGAACACAACCAGGTTTCAGAAAAAGAGCAGCAGAAGAGTGGAACTGTCATTTTTCCCCCCCTCTTACACAGAAAGAAAAGGCATGGGGAAAAGGGACAAATCCAGCCAAGGCAACACTGTGATACCCTACAGCCCTTTCTGTCTCATGGCTCGTAGGGCTGGGCAGAGTTACATCCTGCCAAAAGGAAGGCTCCTGGTGCTCCCAGCTGCCTTGCAGGGCACAGCTCAGGAGCAGGATGAACAGCAAAAGTGCTGTCTCAGCAGCTGCTTCGGCATTCCCAGCTGCACAGCCTCAGTTTCAGCAAGACAGCTCAATATTGACATAACTGACTGTGCAAAATCCTATTATACCTCAGCAGAGGAGGTGGTGGCACGTATTTCTCCAGAGCTCCAGATGTGATGACACTAAACAAGATTAAACTTTTGATGTGTAAGTGCTTGTAGTCACATTAAACTCATCCAATCGCTCAAATTTAGACCTTGGTGACACTCCAGGATCACCCAGGGATCAAGTCCCAGACCAGAAGAGTTGAACACTTGGTTATCCTTTCCCTACTGACTGGTATTTTGGCTTTCATGGTGTTGCTTCTTTTCAAGACACCACCACACAACAGCTACATCCTGCAAAGCACTGAAGTCCCTGCCCTGAACTTGGCATGCATGGCTTGTCCAAGATCTCTTCAAGCAATACTGCACTCCAAGACAGCTTTGGTTTTATGTCAGCAGCCTAATAAGTGTCTAATTAGTTGAATTAAGCCAAAGAGAGCAAGCAAATCTATTAATAAACATCATTTTAAAACAGAACTTTGCATAACTCAGTTACTTCATAAAACTTCAACATAATTGAAGAAGAAATTACACTCAAATGACTAAGTTTGAAAAATGGGCTGTTCAGCAGCACTTCAGAAAAATTACCTCAGATTTTTATTACTAGTGAAAAGCGGGATTTAATTTTTTAAGTGCCAGTGATTATTACAGAGTTTCTATGCTGAAAAATAAAAATAGCTTCTTGCAGATAATCATGCACACAGGATCAAAACTCTACCACAAACACCATCTGAAGATTTTGCTGTAGGTATTATACTACACTAGCATCTCTTAGTTCTGCCCATCTTTTAAACCCTTCCAACGCACAAACACAAGCCGTCTGAACATCAGCAGAACAGCATGGCCCAACTAGAAGGGCAAAATCGTTGGCATTGCAGTCTTGCATCACTTCTCCTTCTCCCACCCTCCTCACAGACACAGCAAGGGCTTTGCTGGGACCGGCTCTAACCTGTCCCCAGGGTAGGCACTCAACAGGGAGCAGCAGAGCAGCCTCATGCACCCCTCTCCTCCCCAGAGCCTGACCGTGTCCCCCCCAAACTCTTCTGCAGCAGAGTCAAGGCTCAGGAACAGAACAATCCAGCCCACTGCCTCCTGCTCTGCACTGAAATTCTAAGACAAATGCACCCAGAAAAGGCTGTTGCTTCACAGAAGTGCAACAAACTGAGTACATCCATCTATGTGCAAAAATATTGACCAGTTGTTGGGGTGTTTTAACCAAACCATGAGAGCTTTCAGAGGAAGAAGTCAGTGCATTCTCCCTCATTTCTTAATCCAATTGCTTGTATTTGTAGAAAAGCATTGGTGCTAAGAAGATGTATTGTCTCTGTGTTAGTTATCTTTGCTATAGATTTTGGAAATTCTGTAAGAATTTCACAGTATGTCTATTCCACCGAAACAATACGTGCTTGTGAAAAAACACTGAGTGCTGAGTGGGTAGTGACAAGGTACCACATAGAAGTACTTTTTTTCTCCCAAATTATTAAAAAAGAAACAGCTCTATCCTTAAAAGTAAGACAGCTCCATTCACAGGATACCATTCTCTGCTGTGGACAAAGCACCGAGCTGTGCTTACACATCATCTGACTCCCCGTCCACTGCCCCCAGAGCCGCCCAGCTGACCCTGGTGATGCCTCTGAGAGACTACATTCATTTGATCCAGTAAACCACAGCCTGTTGCTGACAGAGCCACAGCTCCCAGAAAAGGTCTGGAAGACCAAAGTGACTTTACAAGCTCAATAGCATGCTTGCTTTGCTTTTTTCACAACTGAGACTTGTGTCCAGGTTGCTGCCTACGGAATAGGAATCAAACAGCAAAATTACTGTGCATGTGAGCAAAATTACTACCCCACTCACCCCGAAAAGTTCCATAGAAAACAGAACTTTTCTGAGACAGGATCGAATGGAGCCACAAATACTCCACTAATGCTGAGATGATGGGAGGGGCTTTCTGCAATTGAGTTTAGATGCTTTTTATTTCATTTTCTTTTCACAGTGTAAAAGCTTTATGATGTTAACTGAAACCCATTACTCACAAAAGTGAGAACCCAAGGGCATTGGTGTGACCTACACAAGCTGTGAGCAAACTGAAGGAGAAAAACGGACGCTGACTTTCCTGTGATTGTCATCAAGATTTTTTCAGCAGATTAGACTGCTGTTAGGTAAACTGACTAAACAGTGTTGAGAACGTGTTTTTAGCTCTCTTTGAACTGTATGTTCAGAAGTCATGCACAGTGAAGCCAAGCCATCTATTGCTAATTTTACTCATTAGCAAGAGCTCGCCTTTTTTCAGTTGCTTTTACACTTGCCAGCTTTCAACTCTTTGAGCTGAAATTTTGCGTATCAGGTGCATGCCTTTAAAGACTAAAAAAAATTTTAAAATATCAAAATAATTCAGCACGAAAGCTAGGGGAAAATAAGTTGCCTTGACAACGTTTGAAGACAGGTCAGGAAAAAGTTTCAAGGACATAATTGCACACAAGCACCTACACTTTGAGTGCCTGACTTTGCGACCTCACTCAAAGCCTCTTTGAAAGAGCTTTTTGTGGTTCATGTACCATTAGATGGGGAGTCATGTACTAGTTAAGCTCACTTCAAATTGTAGTCTAAATGTCAAAAGCATATGCTGCTGTTCTTGCAAGTTGTCCTTTCCCATAGAAGTGGACTGGGGCAGGGCAGTCACTTGTAGAAAGCTTGTAAAAATCAGACCCTGGAGCATTTGTCTTTGCTTTCTGGAATCTGTTTCTATGGAAAAAAATTTATTGCACATATAGCCAAAGAGTTAAAGAACTCCACAGCTATTCATGTTACACAGCTGATACCTGCCCTCAATTGGAGAATACAAGGCAGAGAGTATGTCTCTGATGTCCGCCCTTCCCTGCAGTCTTACAAGATCATCAACATGAAACAACACTCACACCAAGCCTCAACAGCAGTGCAAGGGATAAGGAAGTGAAGAATCATCTCTCCTCATCTCTGAGCTGTAGCAAACCCAGCAGAAGTTGAGCGTGTCAAGAAACAGAATGAGTAAGCAGTTAAGTGGGTGGTTCAATATGTTCATTTTCCTCCACTATTTCCATTTCAAGTGTCAGCTTCCCAAAATGCATTTAATTTGTACTATAAATTTTGATTCCAAACCTCTTATCATGCTGTTCAATGAAACAGTCTGTACATACACATGTAAAAGGAAATATTGCACAAACCCTAATGCCAGCAAAGGCCCTTGTATAAAATCTGTTGCAGCTACATTTACTTCCAGACCTGAAATGAAATGGTAAAATGCTTTTTGGCTGGATGGCTCTAATGACAAATAAGAAGTAACTCCCTACCATTTTTCTTTCACTACGCAGTCTGCACCAAGCTGTCATCCAGCAACAGCAGCAAACTGCTGACAGTGTTACCAAAGAGGTTTCTGTGGGCTCTTAATAACAATTGTAGCCTCTATTATAATATCTGACTCCTCATTAAAACACAGTGTTATGTTGGAATAACTACATTCCACCATTCCAGTTATTTAAGCTTTGCAATGTCTTGAAAATGCAACAGAAATAATGAAAATGCTGGTTTTGAGATAGTTTTGCATGTTACAATGACGGCTCAAAGATGGGCTCCCTGTTGTAAAAGCCACATGAAAAATCACCTCTTGTGGTCCCAAAAGGAATGAGAGCATTGATAAAAGCTCTCTCCTCTCTGTTCCCTGCCATGGCAGGGTCTCACCAGCCCCACTGCTGCCTACACTGGCAATACACATTAAGTAGTTTAATCAAATAAAAAGGGGTCAAATGTCAGAAAGCATCTGCACCTGAGTGAGAAGGAGAGAAGCAAAGAGGAGGGCAGAACATGGCATACAGCACTCAGTAAAAAGTCACAGCAGGGGAATTTGCCAATTAGTGCCCCTGCACCCTTGGTGCCCACCTCAGCACACTCCCCACAAGTCCAGACAGCCCTGCATCAGTCCCCTCTTGGAGTCAGGGGTGTCTGCTGCAATCTGGTCCTACAGCTGCAAACCCTCAATATCTGCCTACAGAACAGAAGCAAATCCACTGCAACAGAATCTCTGTAAAAATCGTGTATGTCAGACACTTCCTTCAAGCAAATCTTCAGCAGGTGCAGGCTCGTAGGGCAGTCAGTGAACTCCTCCTTCCATCTCGTAGGTAGACAGTTTCCAATACTTCAGGATGAAGCAGTAAACACATTGCTCCTGTACTGACTGAGCCAGAGGGAGGGCAAAGCACTCTCAGAGGCTGCACTGCCAACTGCTTGTGTGCCATGATGGCAGAAAGCAGCCCCAAAATCAGACAAGAGAAATAAGGCCTTTCCAACAGGAAATTGGCACCACTAAACAAAGCAGGCATGACTCCTCTGTAATTAATCCCATAAAAAGAAGGTTCTCATAAGTAAGAATTGTAACTAATAGTAAAGCAACATTTAGTGAAAGGTAAGAAAACTTACTGATCCAAGCTCAGAACACACTCCTACTGCAGTAGTAAAAAAGGAGGACATGATATACTACACACCATCAAACCCCATCACTCTAGCTGAGTGGGAAAGTAAAATTCTACAAGCTTGTTGTGGATTTACTGTGTCAGCTCTAATTTTAATTGTCACTTTCCTCTGGAAATGTGGAAAATAAATATTAAATAATTGAAACTTAAAGCTGCAATAATTGCAAAAACTGTTAAGCTCCTTGTATTTATGTCACTAAAAACACATTGTCTCTCTTTGCACCCATCCAAATACTGCTGCAGAAGTATTTGAAAGTGTGCACGGAGCAGACAGGCAAAGCCTGGAATTATTACCTATTATCCATACTATGGTCCATCCTTCAGATGTTCCAGATAAAGTACAAGCCGCGGCAGAAGCTCTGCTGGCACTAGGAGAGCTGCAGGTCCACCTCCTGAGCTGCAAAGTCCAGCAAAAAGAGCAGGGGCTGACAGAGAAACTACATGAGCAAAGCCTGGGATTTTCTCAAATTCAGACACAGCTCTCTCTGAGCAGCTCCACTGACTTAGTTCCGAGGTATTACAGAGTTGGAGGGTAACAGAAAGAAAAGCCACAATTCTTTTCACTGACAGCCTGTTTTCCTTCCTGCCCATCAAGAGACAAGGATGATTTGCTTCTCTGCTAGTAAGGCTGGAGGAACAGAACTATTAGGATTAACTGGGTGTTCCATAATCCAGAGTTTGATGGGCCTTCCTCCCTTAGCTTTGCAACCTACATGAACTCTTGACCTTGCCTAAGAATTCTTGCAGTGTCCAGCAAGTCTTCCCTGCTAGCACTACTGAAACTTTTCTACTGAACCATCAGTCCTGCATATGAATCACTTTATTTTTACAATGCCCACAGGGGGAGAGACATCTACAAATCCTGTTTTCTGATAGCTGTTGCTAAACTCTAGTCCACAATTATACCATTACTATACGTTATTTTCTCTAATTAATTGCAATATCCTTATCAGCAGTGCATCTGTTATGGTGGCTTACCATTCAGGTTTCTACATCTACACTAATCAGTGGCCTCAACAACTGCAGGTCATGGATCAGCTGAAGCGCAAACCCAGGTACAACTTCTACATGTGATGAACCATCTGATTAGAGACTGAAAAGTATTCTACTCTGAAATGAAAACATTGCTATCTGCCCAGCACTCCATTTTCTGATGAGCTGCAAAACTGCTCCTCTTGCAGTGCTTCACCCTTTTTATCCCATTTGTATGAACACTGAACAAAGACTTGCAACAGCACTTGGTATGGAGTGGAGTCAAACAGTTCAATCCTCAAATATATTTTCTATAATTCAAATTCTTACCTGCTGCTTACTCTTAAAAGCTGTGCCACTTCATCACAAATTCAAGTTATTGCCCACAGAGCCACAAAAGTTACGCTCCTTTACCACAAATGACCCTGAATTTTTCAAATGCAATACTAAATTATGAGCTTAATAGTTGTCTGGAAGCTCCAGAGCACACAGTGGAACAGACTAAAAAAACAGTTTTGTTTTTTTTTTAAGAGTAAATAACTTTTCATAAGCCTGAATTTCCCTACCAAGCCACTTAAGACCACCCACTGACACTCAGTGGAAAACAGTGAAGACTGAAGCAATCATTCAATTTATTTTTATTTGTAAAAAAAAAAAAAAGGCTACTTCTATCTGTAGCAAAATCTCATTACAAGTTTGAGGACAACACACACCCTACAAAAACCCCACCCCAAAAGGGACTCAACATCTTTTGCTTGTCCTTTTGTTCAGCAGAAGAGTGAGAAGCCTTGGAAGCTGGGCAAAGCGTACTCATGCAGTCTGTGTATCCAGAGTGCCAGTAACTTCTGTATTTCTTGGTCTTGCAGATCCAAGTCTGTTCTCTTCACACTCATTCAGTCTCGTACTGAGCCATTTGAATGTGTGAGGAATCAAAAATAGATGATCTTCTTGCTGCACGTGGGTTCACAGTGCAGAGGTTCCCAGCAAAGGCCTGACCCATGTGATGTCAAAGACACTTTTTGATCATATATTTCACATTTCCAGTTTATGTTAAATCACTTGTTTGTGTCAATATCAGAAAAGGGATAAACAGATGCAGCTGCTTGTTTTTAAATCTAAATACATTGAGTTTTAAATTAATGTCTAAGGCAGATGAATCTCACACCCTTTACTTATTGCACGTCTCAAACAGTCATCACATCTATAGAACAGCTTTACTGCTGAATGTGTGGCAAATGCAGCCAAATTCACAGTGTTGTGGGTTTTATCCTTAGAGTATTAACTCACTCAAATCAGTTTTGACTACAGCATATAATTTACTTCTTAATTCTAGAAAAACAGGCTCCTTGGCAAATATATGCAAGATCAAAATTATAAGGTTACGTGGAAAATGTGTGCATTTTTATCCTTTATATGGTATTTTCTGTATATATTTATCCCCACACAATGACTTGTTTGACAAATCAAGAAAAATGTCAACTCAGAAAATGAATGTCCAAAGATAGGCATAAGTAGAACCATAGAGTCATTTAGGTTGGAAAAGACCTTTAAGATCATCAAGTCCAGCAGCAATAATACACTGGCATTACAATATAAATGTCTATCATAGAATTGATTGGGTTGGAAAAGACCTCCGAGATCATCAAGTCCAACCCTTGGGCCAACTCCAGTCCCTTTAC
>JAWWLZ010000177.1:28573649-28613738 GCA_035041345.1 Poliocrania exsul
CACCTGGCCAGAACTTCCCTTCAGGTAGTTGTAGACAGTGCTGAGGTCACCTCTGAGCCTCCTCTTCTCCAGGCTAAACAACCCCAGCTTGTTTTATAAAATTATCATCCCCACTACAACAAATAGAAAAGGTTATCCCATCTCTACTTCCTCCCCTTTCTGAAAGGAACTGCACACAAAGGTGAGGGTCCTTTTACTCCTTGTTCATTTATACAAAGGCTTTAGATCACAGGGAACACTCCTATGGGTCAGCAACAAAGCAGTTTTACTGAATCCATGGATTGCTGATGGCAAATATCAGAGCTGACTTCACTAGCTGCTAGAAATAATAAGTGACACAACATTTACAAAGGCATATCTAAACAAGGATCTTCGCACACATTACAGAAGATGCGGCACTCAGGGATAAGACTTGCATTCAAATGTTGAGTGTGAAGATGCTGCATCAAAGACATATCTGTTTCAAACATTCATCAGGACACAGAGAAGAGTCCTTTTAACATTAACCATCACAGGTACTTTTCTAATCCTTAGAACTGATCAGTAAAACTGCCCAAAGACATTTGAAATGTAAGCAACCTAAAGATGACATTCAGTGTCCATGTGAGCAAATTGCTACAATGCCCTGTCTCACTTCTTTTTAAAACTGCCTCCATTCATACCCATGAAGCCCCATGCTCAAGTCTGCAGTGGATAAAAAAAAGCCAGTATCTGGCTTAGTCTTACTTTTGTAGTGATTTACATCACAAATATGGTGGAAGGTTGTCTGGTTGAAGCCTAGGGCAAAGAACAGACCTCCACGTATAAAAGTGGTGCTTTACAAGTCCATTGCCACGATTAGAACGAATAATCCAAGAGATAAGCCTCTCATTTCTCAAAATGCTGTAAGTCCATATTGCAACACACTGTAGCAGAACATGCAGAGTGTCTGTTTGCATTACATGAATTGCTGGGCTAGGAATAAAAATATTTACAATCTGTTTTTGTATTTACAGACTAAGACCCCTGTCTCAATGACAATGTTTTCTTCTTCGCCCATCTCTGATGCACAGCTGTGACAAACTCTGATTCTAGGTGGCACCAACATGTTTCAGCAGAGAAATATCATTTGGGAGAATTGTACTGTCTTCTTTTTACAACACAGTGGCCTCCTCAAAAAAGATTTGCTTGGTCCAAATTTATCCTTTAAATTGACTTTTATAGCAACTTATGTAATAGCAACACAATTTAAGAGCCCAGGCTCAGCTTTCTTGCCAAGGCCACACACTGCTACTAAGGTAGAACCTGTGATCATCTGCCAAAGCAGGGAGGTCTTTGCTGCCCTATACTATTTTGTTACACATATTTGTAAAGGTGTCAGGGTTATCATTACCAAGAGACTGATGAGGAGACTAAAAGTCAATCAGAAGCATGTTACAATGAGTAGATCCAGCAGTTTCTTTCACAGTGAGTTTTCCTGAGGTTTCTCCAGCACAGCAGCAATTATCCTTCACTGATGCCAAAAAAACTTATCCTCTAAACAGAATCTCCAATTCATCTTGGCCAACATACATAAGTATTTTGTAAAAACACTCTCATAAGGCCCAACTAATCATTTAAAGATCTTTCTTGGGTTAACAGCCAAACCCCAAGGTTTTGCTAAATATGAACATATTAATACAAAAAACATCCATGAAAAACCTGAAGGATTTAATTTATAACCAAGTCTGCAGTTATCTGTGCTTCCTCCTTTCACAACAAAACTGAAAAACTTAAGACAGGAAGAGGAAATAATAATTCATCCATCAGCTTTGAAACCTCTCTAGGCCTTGGAAGAATCACCAAGACAGTATTTAGAGGAAGGTCCCACCCAGCATAGGAAAAGCTGGCCTTGTCAACCTCTCCAAAATAAGAACTAAAAAAAAAAGAAGCAATCAGTTTTCATTTATAAGTTAAACCAAGAAATAAGTTTCCTCGTGTTTTCAGCTAATTGGATTTTTAAAAATCTTACTATGAAGTAATAAGCTAAAATGTATCTTACCCAAATCATCACTGTGAGGAGTTACATGGCATCTAAACCTAATTTGACCCAACAGCTTCTGTAAGACAAGAAAGAAATTACCAGTGAACTAACCCAAGGGAGAGTGTTTGCTCCAAACTGTTAATTTAATGGTCGTGCCAGTCAGTGCATTGGTTTACCACACTGCTTTACAGTAGCAACTGCATTTGACATCTCAAATTTTGTAGCTCCCAGGGAAAAAAAGGGAAAGCATGTTAGTTTCCTTTGGAACTGAAAAACTGCCATAACATGGTCTGAAGTAATACATTGCTTAAGACGAAACAAAAATATTTACAGATTCAACTATTACAAGGCTTGGATCATCAGAAAATAGCTATCATAAAACAAAGCATCTGGAGGAACAGTGAGCAAAAGGACACTTCATTCCATGAACTCTGCAGCAAGGCCAAACATAGCAACTCTAGTGAGGAGAAAACCAAGGCAGTTGTGATGGTCATTATAAGCCACTGCAAAATGAATTAGCGTGAGAAAGATAAGGAATGACACTTTTGAATAAACATCCTCTGAAAATTAGAGGTGGAAAAGTGTCTTATGCCTTGTCCCACACCCCCACAGCTCCACAGCAACATCCTCAGGCTCTGCATCCTTCTTTGGTTACTACTGCAAGTCCCTCCCCGTAAGAGCCTAAGGTTGCTCCTCACATCAACTCCCTGGAACACTATCTCACTCAGCAGGGCAAGCTGTGCTGCTACAGGAGGCAGAGCACCAACAGAGATCCCAGACAGCCTCCCCACCCAAGCAGGGAATCACAGAGACCCCACCAGAAGTTACAAAACCCTCAGCATCTGCCCCTGGCAGCATCGGCAGCGAGTCCAAAAGGATGGTCACAAACAGCATTAACAACTGGACCTTGGCAAGAAAACTCTGCCCGGAGTATTCTGCAATTTGCTTCTTGCAGAGCTTTTCCTTACACAATCCAATATGGTAATTAGAAATGAGAAAACACTGTTTCCTCCAGAAAATACATCCCCCTGATTACCTGAATTGTTGTAATGGCCACTTAGATAAAAAAAATTAAAAATCAGTTGGTAACTAGAAATGGCAGGTAGGAGCTGAGAACGTTTTGGCCTTAAATAACATTCTGGTGGCAAAAATTAGTAATAGGAAGTTAGTTATGAATAACTCACCTTCATAAGAAGTGCCCCAGTTACAGCTCTGTCACTCAAAACAAAGTAGCAGTTAAAACTTTTTTTTATAGGTGCTAAAGCTCATATCCTTTGCTTCTTTAAAGGAAATAAGAACTGAGAACTCTATTTGTATTTTTACAAGTTGTATGTCATTACTGCAATAGATTTGGAGGGGGTTTTTTGTGGAGGGGGTTGTTTTAGCTGATATTTCCCCATCTTTAAAAGAAAAATTAAATCAGAACATTTCCATGCAAAAACACTCAGAAAAACAAGAGTCAAGAAGAAACTAAACCACTCAGTTGCAGAATTTTCAATTCACACTTCTACTCACACTAAACTGTACCTTCCAGACCCAGGTTTTGATTTACTTAGGAAAAATAGAACACGTTTTGCAAATGTATAAAGGCTTAAATGGCACTGCATGCTGGCCTGGGGCAAACATAGAAAGGATGACTTGCTACTCAAGGCCATCCATACATGAAACAAACCTGCAAAGCACAGTGATTAATACAGAGCAGTAAGCTTCCACAATATGACTGTTTCAGCTCTTGGTTCTACTGGACCTTGTCAACACTTCTGCCAAGCTCTGCTCCAGACAAGTCCAGGTACATGCCAATAAATTAAGAGCAATACACTGTGTGTGATATTTCACTCCCCCATTTCAACACTTGACTGGCTTCAGGCAGCATACCCAGACCAGGTACTTCTCCCATGCGTGCTATGGGAAGCAGTGATTAAAGGGAAAGCACTGCCCTGAATCCTCCCTGTCTCCAGGAGGCCCAGGCAGAATGTGGCTCCCAGCAATGTTCAGCCACATCCCTGCAATTACCTGCACACAACTGGCCATTACCAAGGGTCCTGCTGACACAAGGCAGGAAAAGGATGGGCTTGTAGCACAGCACAAATGGGTCTGAAGAAAACTTACAACCAGAAAGGAATATGAGTTATAGTTATTTCTTGCCTCAATCAGTTCATGCTATGAGTGTCAGTTCAACACTCAAACCTTGCTGCAACCTGGAACATACATATTCTTCTCAGTGCGTTTCATACACCTTGCAAATACACCTCTTAATGAGTTTATTTTTCAGCATCTTATTTAGACCTGACAGCCCACTAATACAAAAGTTTTTCAGTTGAGCAGACTCCTAAAGTAAACAATAAATAAACAGCAGAGGAACTGGACACCACACACAGACCATGGTGATTGAGTGAATGCCCATTTATTACACACTACACACGGTTTACACAGAGTTAAAGCTACGTTCAATTGGTTAAATTGAACCTCACACCATATAACTGCAAATACCCATTGGTTATAAACCATATCTCACAAGTCCAAGGTTTTGGTGAACTTCTAACTGTTTTCAAGAACACCTCTAGTGTGCTGTGAGAAACCTGAGCCATTCTCATGAGAGACCTCTGGGGAGTTGCCACCTCCTCCAAGCAGCTGTGACTTTGTTTATTCTTAGCTGGTTTCAGTCTCACAGGATCTTATATAGATCCAAATTGCTCACTCTTGATTTTTCTGTATCAACAGACCCCCTCATAAATAAAAGAATCTTTGAAGAATAAAACAGGTTACTAGTTCAGAAACTGTAAATTATGGCAAAATTTAAATTTATATCCAATACATAATGTGCAGTACCCAGAAAAACAGCTATTTGGTGCCTAACACCATGCATATTTCCCTTGGCAGTCCCAGTCGTGGGAGAAGGAGGTTTCACCATCCTGAAAGTCTAGAGCTTTGAGAAAGTAATTCACCTTTTCTATAGAAACACATATGTAAAAGTACTCTGCAAAAGCAGCAGAAGTAGCTACTTCATAGACAGCAAATTTCCATTCCCATGGTTCTAACCTTATAAAACAAGATATATTTGAAAAATAAAACAGGACTACATAGATTTTAAAATACAATAATAACTGCTGACTTTTGGTAACAGTAGCCTCTATTATTGCTTGGCTGCAAAAGTCATCATTTTGGAATCCCTTTCAATTTGTATCCAAAGTAAACCTCTCAAGAAATTTTACTTCCCTTACTAAAAACTGCAGGTTGAGACTTTATCACTTCTCACACATATGATTAAAATACCTCATTCCACTGTTCCATCACTGCAGCTTTTGCCATTGTTTCCTGTAACACTGATTAGCACAATACTGCTTGTATCCTTCAGTTATTTTCCTCATGCATTTAAGTGTGGTTAATTCCAGTCTGAAAATATCTTCAATGTAGGGGTTTTCTTTATAGTCAGAAATTATAATCCATAGGACCCATAGAATATAACACCATTTGGGGCCTTCTTTCCTAAACAACAGAGTGTTAACAGTGCTGGCAAATTCCAAAGGGAATGTAGGAAGGCAACTGAATTCATCTTTGATACAGCTCTACAGGGCAGAGTAGGAAAGAATGAAATCTTGGGCAGTTCTGATTCCCTACACTACAGCAGGAGGTCTCGATCTCAGGACGTGGCAATCAAGAATGTGTACGCGAAATGCCTTTTCTCCTCAGTTCCATCCTTTCCTTGGGTGTTTAGCACACCAGCAGAAACCCTCTTCCTCACAGAGAGTGGGATTTTACAGTGGCATCATAAGCCTTAAAAAAAAAAAAAAAAAAAAAAAAAAAAAGGCAAAGGGGACACACACACTTCCTTTAAAAGCAACAAAGTGAGTAGCTAAGATTTGAGAAACAGAATTAAAACCATGGGACAGGATGAGGATTGGTTCCCTGAGTGACGGATTCCCAAACAGCCAAGAAATTAGGTTTATAGCAAGGCCTCTGTCAAGAGTTATTTATGACCTGCCTGGATTGTCACACTGCCACACTGTACACAGCAGCTCCAGGAGGGGAGAGCAAGTCCAAAGGAAAAGGATCCAACCTGGCAAAAACACACACACTCCAGCAGAGCCAATCAAATCCCAAGGTGAAATTGCTTCAAGCATTGAAAAATTCAGAAAAATGGTAAAGAACAATGAAGCTGACAAAGTGAGGGTCATTATTCCACTGAAAAGGAACATTCTGGGGCTAAGGGGATTCCATCTGTCTGGAAAAGTAAGAGGCCTAAATAGCTTCAGGACACATTCCAGCAAAATCTGAACACTGAATACCACCTGGGATCAGCCTCCAAGAACTCTTCAGCTTTTCATGTTGGTTGGGAGAGTAACGTACACATAATCTCCATCCTTTTATGCAGAAAGGAAGGATCACTTGCAGAAAGACAAGAAGACGTAAGTATACTAAGATTTATAACCAACTCATGCTGTAAGAGTAACTAACAACTTGTCCCACAAGCAATATTTGTCATATTTAAGACAAAGGTGCCAATTTCAGTAAAAGCTATTCCCAAGTGAGCAGTGATTCCCACATCCCATCACCCTGACTGCACAGCCGTGGCCAGAGGGAGACTGGCTGTGCAGGCTGGGGCTGCAGCCAAACAACCCAGCACCAGGGACATCATGTCCTCTTTAACCTCTCTGACAGCAAACACTAGAGAAATATCTGACATCCTCAAAGCTGCATGGAGAAGAAAAAAAATAATTTCTGTTCTCATATAGTGGTTTGAAAGTATCATCCTTCAAAAGAGCAATGCTCCTTCATTTCAAAGACTCTTTCTCTATTCAATAAAATAATCTCTTTGTTGTGTTTTCTGTGCTTTTTCATTTGTTTCTCCAACATACTATTTTTAATCAGTGTTGTAACCATACTGCTTTTGGAGAAGACGCTTAAATAAAAATAAAAAAAAACCACCATCAAACTTCTATTGCACTGCCTTTCTTTCACCATCAATCTTAAAGTTAAATGGCCATAAAGTGCTTTATCTTCTTTGTCCAACACCTTGTATTCCTTCCCAAAAAGATAAAGTATGGAGTTCTCATCTCTGAAATTACAGTCACACACATGAACTAAAGACTCATCACTAACAGTATCATGGCAACAAAAATAGTAAAGCTTTGAAGAGGACTATGGGGGTAAAAGAAATAAACACAATAACTCCTACATGACACAGAGTTAATTTGCAAGCAAAAACTATTCTCATGCCGTATTCTGGAGTCTTGGGACACTGGCAGAGTCTCTTACAGAAACAAGTAATCACAGCTCCATACTTCTGTCAATTATAGCACAACTTTTAAAAAGCATGATAAAAAAAAACCAAACCAAAATACATTCAACAAGTCTGCTGATAACATGATATTGCCACTCCTACTAGTTCAGTGTTAGCCCTGCAGTGAATCACTCCCCCAGGTTTCAGCAAATCCTACTAAATGTGCTGCAAGGTGATCTCAGGGAAAACCCCAAATACACTGAAAGAACTGGTTCAATACTTAGCTTTGAACTACTCAGGGACAACACAGAAGTAAGACTGACTAGTTAAACGCATCCAGTCTTAACATATGTTACTGGGAGATGAACCTACACTCAGCAGGGATCCACAATTACAGTAAACTAAAAGTATGCTGTTTTTTCTGACAGTCATCAAATGGGATTTAGTCTGGACTCTTGTGTGTTGTTTTTACATCTTCAGTCAAATTGTCTCCCTTTTCCAAGGAATTTCCCAGTATAGGCAAGGGCACAGACCAAAATCAAGGGGCAGATTCTGAATTGACAGTAACAAGGTTATGGTGGAGAGTGAGTGAAAAAAAAATTAAAATCTGAGCGAATATTTACAGATTGAACACCACCACTGTGGCTTGGCCATTTAGAAAACACTGATCACAACAAAAGTTTCAAAGCATCATAGACAGAAATCCAACACATGGGGTAAACACCATTACTATGTGGAGAAAAGGTTACAGATGTGTGCTTTTTAACCTGACAATGTAATTAATGGTCTTCACCATTAACTGATGACCATTTGCTTTGCAATAAAAATAAAATGTCCTATTTTTAAGTGGCAAGATAAGATTGAAAAAAAAAAAAACCAAACAGGAAAGAGCAAAAGTATTTGGCCATAAAATGAGGTAAAGCAGCTGTTTAAAAATGACTAGCAGACTCTGGCAAAGGTCAGAAATACTTAGTCAAGGCCTCCCTAAGTCCCACTGCAAACTTTCCCCTCTGCTCCCATGTTCTACACATCCAGCCTGTTCCCCCAAGCTGGCAGACACATTCAGTGGTGCCAGGCTCCTCTGTACATGACCTTCAACACCAGGCATTGGCTTCACAGATGGACAATATATGGCTAACCAGGAAGAAGCTTTCACACATAAATTACTCTTGCTTACAGGGGAAAAAATTACACAAGAAATTTCATCAAAACATTTGAACTGGATTCATGATCCATTTTCCCCTTCCCTGTGCCCCAGCCCAAGGGAAAGATTTTGTAGATCCATCACAACTGTTGCAGTGTGTATTAATAGATACTCCAATACTATCCTGTATCTCCCTGTATTTTGCCAGTAATAGATACCCTACTACCATGCCCTATATCCCTGCATTTTGGCTCCATGCACACACTACAGTAATTAACACAAACAACACCTTCCCCAGCAGATTATTTATATAGGATTACATGGGAAAAGGTCCTGCAGTTAACACTCTGCAAGCTCTGCTTTCTCCTCTGGCCAAACAGTCCTTCCCCTAAAAGTGCACTATTTCACAACACAGAGCATGCTGTAAAGTGAGCAGGAGGATGGAATTATTTCACAAGCCGTACTCTTTCCATTCTGTGAACGCTCCTAGGGGCAGTTATTTGGCTGTTGAACTTTCCTTCTGGCTCTTCACACCTCTCAGAAAAAAAAAGTACAGTGGTGTCCTCAGGGAGGAAGGCAGTCAGACAGATTTGTAAAACTAAATACGAATCCATTATAGTAATGACTCAATTAATTAAGCAGCTAGGCATGGCTGGAAGTGACCTGCTGGAAGGGACAGTGGTAAACTTCTCGAAGTATATAAACCACCAAGAAACAAACTCTGCAGCAGTCAACAGCAGAGGAAGCATTAATCGTTATCATCACTGGGAACACCATCAAGCTTATCTTAAAAGTTAAAGAACCACTTGAGAAAAGCAGCAATTCTCCTTAGTGCACCGCCTGGATTATTTTACTGCTATTGATCACTAAATCATCACAGAAGGAGAGAAAAGCTTGGCATTCTTTGGTTCTTAGTGGCTCATCTGACATCATTAGAAGCTCATTTAACAGCTCTGTAATGTCTTCAGCCATCTCAGGTCCTTCCAGAAGGATGTTTAATACTTCCCTGATGTCTTGAGCCTTAAATGCTCCTAAAGTCACCTTCTCCAGCCTTTTTTAGAAGGGATTTAACATCACAATTACAGTGGAACTGCCACTACCAATACAGCCAAGTGTGACAGGTACCCCAAATACTTTCCTGATGTAGTAAAATCTCTTATTTTAAATTATTAAATCTGTTGGGTTTTAATATTTTAAATATTAATCCATTGGTTACAGCAACCACAACATGCATTATACACACAGCAGTAAAACACTAAAAAAAATCCCAACCACACAAAACCAAAATGAAAAACAACTTCAACAAAAACCAAAACAAAACCAAAAAAAAACCCAACACCACCACAAAAACCCCCCACCAAATCCAAAGGAAACAAAGAAAACCCACAGTATTTTCAGAAACATGATAGAGGGAGGAAATCTTCAAGTTCTGCACTGCAGCAAAATCTGGTGTACAGATTAATGAGTAGCCAAGTCTCCTGACTAAGAAGCAACTGGTGATATCAAGTTATATAAACATACAGTGTGTTTACATCTTTTCTACAACATTGCTCTTTCATGTAACTTACTTCCATATTTGCATTCACCCATTAATTACTTTATTGTAGCATTATACACCCAAAGGGGTAATGCAATATTATATCCAAATGCTCCCCATAGATTCAGATATCAACCTACAGCTGGAAAGGTACAAAGCTCCTGAGGAGAAAATGCATTATGGACAGCCACTAAAAATACTGGTAGGCATGACAACTAGCCACGAAAAAACCCACCACACCACAACAAAAACAAAGAAAAAGCCAAACCATCACACCAAAAAAAAAAAACAAAATCCATGTACTATTTTACTAATTCAACAGTACAGCTGACATAGATGGATGGGAAGGTAACAAACTGAGCAAGTGGAACGACGTTCTTTGGAACACACAGATATCCAGACACAAACACTTCAGTGCTTTCCTTGAATGATATTTGGAGAACTGTGCAATATGTGCTTCTGGCTGCAATATGCCACAACACAAGTTAGAGACATTCTGCCATCCTTGAGTAGGTGTACAATAGGTAAACAAAGTAAATGGCATTCAAATGAAATATAAAGTTCTGGATTATACCACACCTACACCCCATGAACAGTGTGTCTCAGCAGGGTCACGTCTTTTGCCTCATAACTGTCCAAACAAGACAGAAAACACTGCAGCCTTCTTAGGTTAGACAGCCAATCTTTCCCAGTAAACAGAACACTGTGCCCACACTGTTCCTTTCAAATCCTCAGATTTCTAAAAACTATGCCAAATGCACTTGCAGTAAGATATAGCTCATTTTATTCAAGCTGAGAGCTGTGTATTGTTGGGAGAAGTTAAAAGCTGGTCTGAAGCAAGTATAGGGTTTCTCTCTGCAGAGCAGGGCCATGTGGTGCCAGGCACCAGCTATGTGCCAATTTTCTTACAAAAGCTAAGAAAAATGTACAGTGCTCCATATCTGGAAGGCAAGGTACCACTCCAGGACCCAAATATGGTATTAAGCTTCAGGGTTTTTACTTTTCAGGATGCAAGTCTTGATTATTTGAAAAGGAACAACATTCTCTCTTCTCCAGATGCCACAGGTGCTGCCATAAGCAGGCACCAACAAGGTGCAGCTTCCCAACACCTCACTTCTCTGCAATGCTTTGCAGTAGCCTCACTTAACATGCTCCCTGTTCCTCTTTCAGTCTCACAGGGACATCTTTAAAGTGAAAGACATTTACACTCTTTACACAGATCAATGCAAATGAGGGTATTAACCTCATCTCATTAAATCAGCCTTTTTTCCCATCACTTAAGCTTTACCTGCTCCCCACATCCACGCCCTCCCAGCAAGGCTACTCAGCCCAGGCAGAGCCTCCTGCTCAGGCCACTCACATCTCACTCTCCCAGGCCAAACAACTTGCTTATCCTCTCCCATCTACTGCTGCAACTCAGCTGCTTCTGCAGAAAGACACCATGTCCCTGGGTTGGTCTATGTAATCTATGCTCAGGATGAGAATATAACATAATTTAAAAAAATTTGAGCTTCTAGACGTGCTCTCACCGTGCTCTGTCCTGAGGCCTTCCCGGTTACTCAAGCAATGAGTAACCTGATTCCTGATCAAGTTTTACATCCTATTGCTATTTACTTCCTGCCTTTTCCTTGGAAGCCTGGTATAGCTAACATTCCCATGCAGTCACTAAAGCACATATACTCCTCAAAATGTATTGACTTCACAGGAGGATCCAGTGTTACAGAATTTCCTTAATTCATGGAATCTCTTTCATCAGCACTCCTGGCAGAGGTTTTTGTTTGACTGTTTGTTGCTTCTGTTTTGTTTGGTTTTTAAGCAGACACACTTTCCAGGAAATGCATCAACACCAAACAGAGAAAGGTACACCAGTATACAGAAAAGCAAGATGGATATTGCCACGTTCTCACAAGCAGCAGGCATTTCATACCACAAGGCCACTCTGAATTTTATTTAAGGAACACCTGTTTTTATTGTGTTTTCCCTCCAAATACCTGAAAGAGTATTATTTATAACAGAAACTTTTTGTAGCCTACAATCAAAACAGATTAGCAATCCATCAAAACAGTCTAATGAATAAAAAACATGCTGTGCCCACTTATAATACAGTACAAGTAATTACATCCAAATGACACTGGGAGAATCACTGCTGAACATTAGCGTGACAGACTCTGGGTTCACAAAACAGTAAACTACAAGCACTACACTTGAGCTGATTCTAGACTTATTTGAAAGGTATGTGATAAAGTGGCCACCTTCATACTGAATAGATATCAAACAGATTCTTATTGCCCATTCAGAAGTTGTATCCAAGTTACCAAAGCAAACATCCAGAAGAAATTCTTTTTGAGCCCTAATTATACCCTGCTTCTTCTGTAGTCATTTGCACCCACACAAATCAATATCTGACAACTTTGCAGCACTCCAACAAATTTCCACTTTGCATGAATCAGTATGAACATCATGAATGTTTCATGTGGCTGTTTTAGCTAGGATTATCCAAGACATGGTGTGAGTGTCAGTACTTCCTTGAACATACAACTCTGAAGCAGAATCAAATCTTCACAGTAGACATTTGCATCTAGAATATCTTTTTTTTTACTATTGTACCACTCGGTACAGTAGTAAAGTAGCAACACTTTGGTGTCAGTTACCTTTTAGGATTTGATACACCTTTAAACAGGCATGCCACACTAACATAACCTGATGCATGCTGCCTAAAATAATCCCAAGGCCAATTCTGTTGATGTAAGTGGCTCTGGAACAGGAGGAATATTTTGTGTCAGTTTGGTTCCAGTTAACTTAATTTATGGCCCGTACACAGTCTTAATAATCAGAGACTTTCAACTTCATAAATACACATTAACAACGAATCATGACTAAAGGAAGACACTCCGCTAACCTCAATAATTTGAACACGCTTCAGGAAAGGGCTCAATAATCAATTAAAACTGCAAATTTCTGACATAAAAAGATCCTTCCAGAAGACAGGACTCTACATAAATAGGCTTCAAATCCCAAAATACTTATGATACAGTAAGATTTAGGAATAAAGCTTTGATATTAAAACACATTTCCAAACATACACACACAAAGATCTTTATCAGTCTTCAGAACTTTTTAGTATTTAGAAAGGCATTTAGCCATTTGTAGAACTTAATTTTACAATCAAGTCTGAGTAGTTTTTAAACAGTCATGCATGTCAAAACCCCAAGTCACATTGGTGACAAGAAAAAAGCTAGAATACCCATGTAATTAAAAGTTATATATGTTGCATATAAGATATATATATATGTGTGTTACATATAAGTTATATACATAATACATATGAGACATATATGTAGGTGTATAGGTGTACACACACATATACATACCCACACATATATATATACACACACATACATACATATATATATGTATTCCCCATTTCTTACAAAAATCACCAAGCTATTACCAGAAATTACACCTACCAGGTGCATCCTGGAAAGAAAAAAAATATGTTAAGTTTACAAGCATGATCAGCTAAATGTTTCACCACAGCAGATGCATTGTTGGTCCTACAGTGACTTGCCTGCATTTTCACATCCACTGCGCGGAAGAATAGAAAAAAATTATACCATTAACTCAATTAAAGCATTTTTGTTACAGATGGCGTTGATCTGAGCAGAACTACAAAATGAATAAAATATTAGCTTGAGAAACAGAACCTGCATCTCTGCACAGATATGAAAGCTGTTTTACCAACAGCTGCTTAATGCATTTGGAAAACAGTGGAAAGCGTTCCTGCTCCGATGTTGCTCTACCCACCGGTGCCATTATTCCATCAGAACATTATTTTTTATCATTATTTATGTACTTCTGCACAATAGTCTTCATGCACACAATTTAAAAACAAATCAACCAGTATCACCACCTTCGTCTCTTATTCCTGACCATAACAGCTTCTACCTCTTACCTAGAAAACCTATCAAACAACTTCCTGAAAAGACCTGCCAGGACTTGGGTTTGCAGACCACTGGACTTGCTGCTATCCTATGGAAAGGTCACCTTTTGGTAATTCCAGTGTACGACACTCAGATCACCTTGGCTATTATGAACCTGTATGGAAAGATACCACAAACATAATGCTATTTATGCATCTCTACCCATATGCTTAATGAGATCACTAGCCATGTGTCACATTATGTTCTGTGTGGAACTAAATGACAAAGAAACTGCTCTAGAGTCAGCTGTCAGTGTAACAGACAAGTTTGCTTCAAACTTTAAGAGAAGCAGTTTGTTCTGGTTGTGGGCTGTCTGGGTTTGGTTTTTTTTAAAGTTCTAGTTTCGACCAGTCAGAGACTTTTAGCCAGACCCCCAAGTTCTCCTTGATTAGAGGTTAACTTAAGTAACCTTTTACTGGAGTGCAGAGATGCCCAGGAATTAGAATTGCTGCATTTTTTGAGGCAAATGTAACCATCAGAAACAGGAAGCCTAAATTAAACATGAAAACTTCCACAAAATCAAATGGAAAGAAACCTTTAATTATAACTCATAGATTGACTTGGGTATAAGGTATACATGCCAAAATGTTCAGCAGCAAAAGTAAATGACCATTTTATAGATAGTGGGTTCCATTGCTACAGATAATTAACAGTTTCACACAAAAAATTGCACAAAACCTAAATCTTTCTCACTGCAATGTTATCAACTTAGGCACAGCCATAGTAGATCTACCAGTGTTGCTTTGTTTAAAAACAAAGAGGGAAGATGTGGAGGTTAAACCCAGTATGAAATGCCTACTTGCCCTCTGGGAATCTATCTTAGTGATAAATGCCACAGTTCATAGAAAAACCATCCAGTGACACTAACTGCTGAATATAAGTCATTTAACAAAAGCAGATCTACAACCACTACCTGTTCTGTTCAAACCTGTCTTAAGTAGAAGGTTATGAAAAAACAGTGGTGTATTGAATAACAGGTGAAGTGTTATGAAAATGCAAACAGTTATGCCACAGTAATCCAAAAAACATCCCCAAACTGCTGCTCTTTTGTAAAGCCAACAAAAAATCAATTTTAAATAACTGAATTAACGAAGAAGATTCTTTTCCTTTCTAAGAAATTTTTACACTGGCAGTAATGGAAAACAGTTTCCTGGGTCTCTTAACAACCAGATACTGGGTTAGATAAAGGTCAGACTAGGTTGGTATCCCAGCTACAGAGTACATGCCTGGAGAGACACAACAAGTAAGAAAGTACAAAGTGATCAATTCTCTGCTATGGCTTTCCCGACTTGCAGTTTAGGAACTTGTTAAGCCAGATGCTTTTGGTGCATTGTGAAGCTCTCCTCCATCAATTTATCATTTTCAACATGCTCAAACTCATTTACAGTTCTGACTACCACGGCTTTCTGTGGCTCTTAAGTGCATGATTTAATCACAGGCTGCATCAGAAAATACTATCATGTATTTAACCTGCTGTTAAAGAACTATCACTGGGGTTTTCCTGACTTCACATTCTGTGAGAGAGAATGAGCATCAGTTCCCTCTTTCTCTCCACAATGTTTGGAAATTTACAAACATGAAAATATCCCCCATCAGTTACCTCTTTCCAGATCCACATAACGAATTTCTCATTTTGTGGCCGTTCTTGCATGGCTAGACATGCTGTTCTTGCCCTTCTCAATACCTTTTTAGGCTCTACTGCATCATTTAATCTAATCTCCACCTAAATATTCTCCTCTTTTCCGAGGGTACATATGAATACGCCAAAGAATGCAGTTGTGATAAAAATCACCATTGGACTATCAAGTAATTAGTCAGCTTTAATGAATCTTACATAGTCATAGTTTTAGATTATTAAGCATCAAGTGTCTAAATATAAGCTGTCACAACTAAAAAGCTATGTAAGAGTTACTGGAGAATCATTACAGTCCTGGGTAACTCTGTCTTATAAAAAAGTCTTAAATAGTCATGTTGCATAGACAGACGTAGCATGCATGTAAAACACAAATTCTATCACCACACTTCAGAACACAAACTGAAAGAAACTAAGTCTCATTGTTTTTATTGCAGGTTGTTGGTTTTTTTTAAAGCTAGGATCATCACTAGGATAAATACAAGTCTTGAAACAAGACAGCTGGCTATCTTGATACACTTCCACTGATGAATTCAATTGCAAAACACTAATCCTTGCAGTTCTCAGACTAGTAGTATATTATGGGCAAGGATATCTCACTGGCTTTTAAAGAATAATCTCTGCACGAAGCAAAGAAATGGCCTTTGGAAGAACTTCAGTGAAAGGTCTCACAGAGTACTGTGACTGAAGTTTAAGTCTGACTCTGCAGTTGCTACTTCAAGTTCATCTCATGGGCACAGTCTGTTGCTACTAAAGCAATACAGAGCCACGTTATCAGCTACAGTATCTTGACACAAAGATCCAGGAAGAAAAAAAAATAAACACAGGGTCCCAAAAGTTTGTCTTGCATGCAAACAAAGCAGAGAGATGCCTGATAAGAACTGACAGGGAAATATTTTGGTAGAAAGTTACAAAATATTTTAGTAGGCATTACGTAACAAATTACACAGCTTTCCTACCAATTTATTAAAATGCTTGTACGTGGCAATGTCAGAAGAAACATGCCAGAAGGAAAACAACATCAGTCAACTCTGTTTAGAACCCCCCACAGGAAGGGCTTGCAAAGCATTACAAGTAAAGAAAGAAGAAATCCAGTTCTTCGAGCACTGTCTTCTGCTCTCCTGGCCTAGAAGTGGCTGCAGTTAATATTTTATTTGCAAACAATTGGCCCTGGATTATTCACAAGAGAAAAAAAGAAAAAAAGAAACACTTGGCAAATAATTTAGTCAGTGCATGGTCCATCTTTAGGCTCTTTAGAAAACAGCTCAAGTTCTATGATCTCTTGCCATTTATCTAAGTTTTTCTCCCAAGCATTGTACTCTGCTGATTTCAGGCTGCTCATGGCAAAACTCCCTTTCTTGCTCCAGTTCTGTAGTAGGAAAGACCATTTACCTCTTCCTTGCATTAGGAAAAAAAAACAAACACAAACCCTAAAAAAAAACTAATGCACACAGATTAGGGAAATTTTCTAACACACAAGAATGGCCACAACCATTTCTCATGAATCCTGTTTTAAATTTCCCTCAATGTACAAAGCTGTGAACATCAGAAAAGCGAAATGGGAATAAAAATATTCTGGCTACATCTTGTTCTTTTTATATAAATGAGTTCTCTTGTTTCTGAAGCCAAATATAGAGCACATGAATGCACTGAAGATTATCTAGAAGGGTTCATATTTTACTTGCAGTATATGCCAAGTGTAATTTGCTGCAGGAAAGGTTTTCAAAGCAAGTCCCTGTTCAGTCTTTGTAGTTCACAGTTATACTGTGGGTGCCAGAACACTCCAATGTAAGCAAGTCTGGCTTCCACTGGAACTGCGTGCTCAGATGCTAACCTTGAGACTTCCTGAGTTCTAAAAGATAGCTGGGGAAAAAAACTGCTGTCAAAAGTGTACTTTGATCATCTGAATCTACAGAATTTTAACATTCTGCTTAATTGAGCAAGACCAGTGACGTTTAAAGTACACCTTTAAATAGACAGAAGAGAAATGGGAAAACAAGGCAAGAGTGTTCAACTCCTGCAAAATAAGAGCTTGTCCTTACTGGGCAACTTCCTTTGCTTTCTGAAGCCTCATTTTTCAGCGGGAAATATCAGCGTAAAGAATGTAATGGAATACTATTTTGACTATAAATTTATATGAACATGCAGACTTTTTAGATTAAAATAAAAACGATGCAACATTGCAAAATTTAATCCCCTGCAAAACATACTATGCTTGAGCACAAACCCTGCATGCTGAAGTCCTGAAAAAAAGATAAAATAAGTTGGAAGATTTTTATTTTAATTCCATCTAAAATTTGCATGTAACACCTGCTGAAAATGTCCTAGGAAGTCACAAATTCCTGAGAGATGCAGACAATAAATTATTTAATTCCTATCCCAAGTTATAAGTCTTTCCTATTCCTGGCATAATGCCAAAGGAAAACTGATTTTATATATACCATTGAGACAACCTTGTGGGACAAGAAAGGCAATGCTCTGTATGGGGCCTCAGCAGTTGCCTTACTTAGAATTCTCAAGTTCAACCTGCTATCAGACACAGCCATGTTATCTAATTTCATCCATCTGCTTAACAACTACATTTCAGATTAATTATGGTATTCTTCATTTAATTTCTATAATAAGACGTTTCCAGACCCTTCCATTACCTGGAATAACTTTCAAGTTTCCAGACTGGATCTATGCACAGGCACCATTTGCTTTTGTCCAAGAAATCAAGTTTTCCCTGAGACAGTATTCAATTCATTGGCCTTATCAGCCCATCCTTGCTATCCTTCTCTGTACCTGCTCCAGTCTGAACACATCATTCCTAAACACAGGAAACCGAGTTTGCCCAGTATTTCAGATTAGGCCTTACCAGTTCCTTGTTTAACAACATTAAGTTTTTCTTATCTCTGTCAGGAATCTCTCTCCTGATAAACACCATCCTAGGATGTATGTGAAGGAACTTCCTTCAGTTAGAAGGGTGATCGTTATCACTCTCGGTAGTATTGCTAAGTTATCAACGTGTAGTGAAAAGGCTACCCAGTCATAACATTTATACACTATTTATGAGATTAAAACGTGTCTACCACATAGAACTGATATAGTCTGTAAAATAATGATAGCACTGGTACAGTCTGTAAAATCATGATGTTTCTTAATTGCAATCTAAGACGGTGTATTTTCAGTTTCTGAAGCCTTCACACAATTCCAAGAGAAAATACTATTTCCATGCCAGTACAGTTAAAGAACTTTGGTGCTGATTTAGTAAAGCATTTATGCAACTTCAGACTGGAAGCATTTCCATCACATTAGAGGACTAAAATCACCCTTCAACGCTTTGCTGGGCTTAATGGGTTGATATTTCAAGGTGAAACCTGCAAAGGATCCTCGAGGCTCTTTTGCACTTATCTACTTTGGTCTCCTCTGAATGTTAAAGATTTAAAATGCAAAAAGCAAATACTTTTCTTATTCTTCATTTGAATAGAGATACTAAGCTGTAAGAGCTAAGCATGTGTTCTTCCTTCCTGCCTCGAGCTAGAGCTCTGCCCAGTGCCTTCACACATCTACAGAAGTGAAGTCTCATTTTCCAGTGTTCTCCTGATGCTTTCCAAGTGCAAATCACTACAAGAGGATCACGTGTGACCATATGCTAAATTAAGTTTGCCCAGGAGACTTCATTCATCGGGTCCTCAGAAACCAGCAATTAGCCTACGTACCTGCACGGAGATACCACTTAATTCAAAACTGCATAGTTTATTTTAAAAATTAAACCGGAAAAAAATTAACATAATCATAAAGCCATTTTCCTTACCAGATTGTAACAGGAGGCGGAGGCTTCGAGATCACGCCCGACCTGTTAATTTCACATTAAAGGTGCTAAACACACGTAGCAATCTGTACTACATTCAGTCTCCAAACACACCTCCTGTTAATTTGTGACACTGCATATTTTGCTACTCAAGAGCAAAGAAATCCAGCGCTGTAGAAGCTATTTATTCTGCCTCCAGGTACTTCATAAATATTAAATGAGAACAGATAGGAGCTGCTACACAAAAAACTTTACAACTCGGCCGGGAGCTGCCCCGCTGCGAAATCCACGGGTGGGACCCGACAGCTCCCGAGGCGGCGGGAGCAGCACCCCGGCACAGAGCCCGGACAGCCTCTCGCTCGGCGTCCCACCTTCCCCCGGGGGGCTCCGGGCAGGGCTGCCCGGGCAGCGGCGCGGTTGCTCCACCTGCGCGGAGGGTGCGCGCATCCCGCCCCCGCCGGGCTCCCGCATCCCGCCCCGGCTGCCCCCGCGGGCAGGGGCGGCTGCAGAGCGGGCAGCCCGGCGGCCGAACCCGCGGAAACTTGGCGGGCGGGGCGGTGCTCCCTCACCTTGATGATGCTGCTCCTACGCGGGGTGGCCTTGGCCGCCTCCAGCAGGCAGGCGTCGGGGTCGGGCGCTGCCGCGGGCCCCAGGCTGGCGCCGGGGAAGCGCTCGGCGGTGCCCACGGCAGAGACGCCGCTGCGGCGCTCCCGCCTCCTGCCCGCGGCCCCCGCCGGGGCGTCCAGCGAAGCCGCCTCGGGCTCCTCCTCGGCACGGTGAGCGGCGTCGGGAGGGGTACGGCTCGCCGCGGGCTGCTCTCTGCCGCCGGCAGCCTCTGCCATCGTCCCGCCAGCGGTGTCAACTTCTCCGGGGCGCTGCGAGGGCGGGGGGGGGGTCACACAGGCGTAGGCACGGAGGGCGTCCCGCGGCGCTCGGCTCAGGGCACGGCAGCAGGTCCAGCCCTGCCCAGCGGAGCTTTGGCCATGGCCGTGCCCGCAGCGCGGGGAGCCCGCGGGGCGCGGCGGTGCTGGGGGCGCGCAGGAAGTGCAGCCCCAGCCCCGCGCTCCGTGACAGCGGCCAAGCGTGTGTTGACGGGCGGCGCTGACTGACGGCGCGCTCGACCAATCAGCGCCGCGCCCACCCCCCGACGGCGCCCTGGCGACCAATGGGCGTGCAGGGGGGCGTGCCCGCGGGACGCGCGGACGGGCGCGAGGCGGCAGCGGGAGGGCACGGGCAGGTGGGGCCATGCGGGAGGTGCGGGACGGGGAGAGCCGCTCGGCCCTGCCACGACCCCGAGCAGGAGCAGGAGCAGGAGCAGGAGGGGGCAGGAGGGACCGTGCGGCCCGTCGGGAGTGCGCGCGTGCGCCGGGACAGGTGCGGGAATGCTTCGCCGCGCGCGCTCTAGGCAGGCTTAGGCTGCTGCCTCCGCGCCAGGGTTAAAAGCAGCGTGCGGGAGAGGCGGCTTAGATTAAACATCCCGCAGCACCCCAGAGAGGGGCAGGGACGCTGAGCGAGGGAGCGCTGCCAGCGGGGGCTGCGAGCGTGAGCGGGACTCGCGCTGGGACTCCTCCGTTTCTTCGAAAAGAGCCCGGAAAAGGGCAGGTCGTGCGGGACTGCGGGTTCATCGCCCTTTCCGCGCTGCTCGCTCCCCTCACGGTGGGCGGTGCGGAGCGTTACCACCCCTGCCCTGCCCTGCACAGCGCCTTCCTCCCTCACAGCTCCAGCCCCTCTCACAGCCTCTGCCCTGCCCCGCACAGCCCTGGCCCCTGTCACAGCATCTCCCCAGTCCCCCTCACAGCCCCGGCCCCTTTCACAGCCCTGCCCCGCACAGCCCCGGCTCTCCCGCAGCACCGTGGCAGGGCCGACAGCGCCCCCTGGCGGCGCCGAGGGCCCCGCAGCCGCCGCGGTTCCGTGCGGGGCCCAGAGGGAAGAGGAGCCCCCGGCAAAGGGAGGGATGTACCCCTGGCAGCCGGTCAAGGGCCCCGCGCAGCCTTCGGAAGAGTTCGCGTGAGCGCCGCGCTGTCCTTTGCAACTCTTCCGGTGGTAATTAGTGCTAATGAGATTACCTGCCTGGAGACCTCGGGAAGGGTGGGGTGGAGAGGAGTGCAGCGAGGGTGAAAGCAGAGGAAGGACAGGTGAGGAGGAGATTATACAGGGAAATGGAAAATAGGAGGGGTAGGGCTGCACAAGCTGATAGTCACTGCAGATGTAAGACTACTCAAAGTTAGAGTGATCAGCTTTAAAGCAGTGAGATTCTCTGGGAAAATGAGTATCTCCACAGTTTCTAAAGTAATTCCCTAGTGGATGTTTGGCACCTGTTGGCAGTCAATGACTAAACAAGAAAGACTAAGAGATAACCCCCTTACCCCAGCCAGTCATTAGCTACTAACAAATGCCTGGCTACAGGGCATAATTGCCACTTAAAGGATGTGAAAATTAGGTATGTATATACATACACTATATATATAATTTTTTAGAATTCCACACCAAAAAATGCCAAAACTTCTGTCGAGGTTGTTGAGGCATTTATCATGTTCAACACAAAGAAATGCTAATAGAGGGATAGATCTACATATAAATCAACTTTTTCATTAGCTTCCTCCTAAATTTCATGTAAAAAAATGTCATAATATACATCTACCACAGTTGTTTTGGTTTGTTGGGGTTTTTCTTAAGTGAGAAAGGCCACAAAATAAGTAACCCTCAAAGAAAGTATAAAATATTCATGTTGAAGAAATACTTATCATTAAAAATACTAGAGAGAAGAGACTGGTAAGGGAGTAGAGGACTTAACCCCAGCCTGCATTGTATGACAGACAGAACATGACACCAAGTCACTGCAACAGAGGGGGAAAAAACGAAAACCAACTAATGAAAGCTTTTGATAATATATCTACATACAGTCTCACAGACTGACCTAGGAAGTCTAATTTAAAGACAATAGAAAGGGTAATTACCATGCAGTATTTTAATAGAGGGAATTACTGCTTCATGTAGAAATATGTTGCAGCTTTTTCATATATTTTATGAAATCATAGGAAGTTTAATCACTGGTTTAATTATTTGGGAACAGCAAAGTACTGTCATAGTTGAAATCTTCTACATCTACAAGAAACTGTCTAGCATGTTGCACAAAGAGATGCATAGAACATATGGAAGAACTTTATCCCTTCTAGGATATGTCTTACACATTCAGAATTAGGGAGATACTTATTGTCAAATGCACTGTCCTCTGGGATCAAAAGTTTAAAATCATTTAATTCTCACCTTTTATTCCAACCTTTGACACCTGAAGTCTTTAACTGAAAAAGGTCACAGGGAATCTACAGATTTTAAGTTTCGTAACCATCAAAGCTAAAGGGAACACAGAACAAATTATATTTTTGATCTGTTTGAACGCAGGATGCAGAGACTTTTTATACATATATATATACACACGCACACATATATCTATATATGGTAGAGTTAAGAGAGACTTTAACTAAACTCTTCTCTAGAACAGAATAAAAGGTTGGCTATTTTTCTGACCATGCATCTCTATCTATCTGCTTCTGTTTGTGAAGACCCATGAATTATGAAGGAAAAAGAGCAATTGGTTTTGATACTTCTTAATGTCTTAATACGAAAAGAGAGTTGACAAAAGGAAGCTTTACACTAAAAGTGCTTGCACAGAAAGTGAAAAATGACAAGGTTGGGCAGTGATAAGTATATTTAACAGGTTTCTGTATTCAGTTTCAAGATGATCTGATGGAGCCCACTGTACAAAAACACTGCAGTGTTGTCTACAGTTACTTCAGATAGGCACAGATTTTCAAGAACAGTCAATGAACTCACTCAAGCTAAGAAAGGCAAGATGGTAGATTTAAAAAAATCTATGTGTTTGCCTGAACACATGAGTCAGCAAGTGCCTGCAATGTCTATTTTAATGTGGATTTTTTTGGTACACTCAACTCCATCTCCATCCTTAAGGCACACAATTGTTCCTTAGTGGGTGTAGTTGGTATCTTAAACCAGCTGTAAATGCAGTTGCTTTGGATCTATGCTGAAATACAGCTTACATAAGCCAGTAGTGTGCACCTAGACATTTTTTTGGGGAAGCTCTTAAAATTTAAAAGTGTTCTGCTGGGAGCCAAAAGTGGTGCTTTTGTAGCAATTGGCCCTGGCTGATGAAGTGTGAACACTGACATCTCCTCCAGTATCATGAACATCTAATTTGCAAGACAGGGAAAGAAATAGGGGAAAAGTTCTAATTTCTTGGAGTATGTCAGCAAATCATTTTAAAATTAATGAGACTTGTGCAAAGCTATTGATGAGAAAGTGTTTTGGTAGGTAATTCTCAAAAAGTGAGGGTTTTAGTCTCAACGGTGATTGTGTCTGTGCTTTTATATCCTGAACATGATATTATAAAACAACAACAAAAAAAGAATGATATCATTTATTTATACAAATATGTACTTGTTGCTAAGCTTCACTCACGTTTTGGCAAGACATATTTTGCCTATAAAACTGTAATTAAGCTTTTAGGCTGAGGAAAAAAAAGTGCAAGTTCAAATCAATCTAAAGCAAATGTAGTTAAAAGGTCATAATCTTTATTTTAAAATGTACTCTGTATGTTTTAAATTTTTATTTTTTTAATATTTGCACTACTTGATTCAATGCTCTTAATTTTTTTGTTAATTCTTGTCTTGCCTCCTACTTCTTTGAAAAAGCTCCACTATACTTACATAAACATCATATTTTCTGGGTAATATAAATGTTGTATCTTCTCTAACTTCACAAGAGACACTTTTGGTGATATGCCTTTATTTTAATGATGTTCCAGCTGAAGTCACTGATTAATTCTTTTCACTGTCTGATAGATAGTATTTTTCACAGTACTTTCAGGCTAATACAGTGCTTTTAATAATTAGAATACTGTGGTTATAGAAAATTCCTGCCAATTCTTAACTCTGAGGAAGAATCCTTGATTTTAGCTGTATTGTTTGCCCAAACAGATACGCCAATTAAGTATGAGAAAGGGTAACATCAGGTCCTCAGTTTAATCCTATTTCACAAGCACTGCTTACTATGTAACAGGGGCCCAAGTCCTTGGAGTGGAATGTACTGATTTCTGTATGGAAATCAGTGCACATGGGAAGACCATTAGCACTGCAAAAAGCCACCCAAAAGTCAGCAAGCACCAAAATGAAGGTTGGTGGTCCTGGTGCAGTTTAATATCCTTTGGAGCAGATACTGTGATCGTGTGAAATGCTGTAGGACTGTGGCTCCTCCCACTGCGTGGGACAGTCCCTGTGAATGAGACTACTTTCCTTACCTGGAGCTCTTCTTCTCACCTTCCTCAAGATGTGACATTTTCCTGTCTCACACCTCCTTGCTCTCCAAGCTGTAGCAGGGTGTTTTGGCATTCAGTGTCTTCTCTTCTCTCTCCTTTCCCTACCTGGATCTTTCTAGTTCCTGCTACCATCTTTTGCTCACCAGTTGCCATGGTGAGCTCAGGAGACCTGAGGGGACTACTGGACACCCTTGTCAAAAGAGTTGTGCCTTTTCTTGCCATCAGTGGAGGTACTTCTTTAATTAGTCCTGCTGTGGACTTGCTCAACCCATTTGTTCCTCTCTTGCAGACTTAACTCTTCCCACTGTTGGTTGGACCAATGTAGTTTCCCTCACCCCACAGGCCAGCCTGATGATGGGGCACTGCAAAGCAGGAGGGAGCTCATGGCTCTGCTGTGATCCAGCACAACTGCTCCACAGCTGCAGAGAGACTGAATGGGGCCCGGGTAAGGTAAAGCATGGAATGAAAAGGGGAGTAAAATCTGGGATAGAGAGATTCTGTAAACAAATTCTGCAGAGGCATAACAGGTAGCAACAATTGAACCAAATTTAGTAGACAGGAAAGAGCACATTCCTGAAGAAACCAATTATACCAACTTTAGCATCGGTTGTAAAAGAATTAGAATTTTTGTAAGGAACTGTGGTAAAATGTCATGTGTTGGTTTGGTTTCGTAAATAACTAAAAACATCTATTTCCTAACCTGATTTTCAAGCGTAGATGTTTGCCAGGACTGCATCTCCCTTACATAAAGATTCACAAACATGAGTCATACACCCACCTTCTGATTTTTGGCCAAATTGATTGAAGTTCAAGAAGTTAACAAGTAATTGAAAATAAGATTTTTAGTGGATAACATCAGATAATCCCTAAAGTCATGCTACAACCTAGGCAAAACAGAGTTTATTCACTTGTGCCACCAGTGAAGCTTTCTCAAGTTGCTCTTGTTTAGTTTCTAGTTGCTTAGTTTGGGGGAGGGAAGAGAAGGCTGTTGAACAGAAATTGTCTTGAGGATCTGAAGAAGTCTTAAAGATTAATTCTTTTTCAAGTCTAATGATGCTTAATAATAATGGCTCTTGTTTAAGGTAGGTGGTAATTCCACTTAATGAGAACATTTACAAATGACTGTCTTTTTCACAGAGCTCTGTTTAACTCCTCTGATCATTGCTTTTAGTCTTTCTTGGGCTGTGACACATGTATAGAAATCTAATCATAGTTATTGCTACCTTTCAGGCTACATGAACTTGTTAACTGCTATGAACAGTATGATCAGATAGATGTATGGCATTTCCTCCATTCTTTGGGAATTATCAACAGGTTCAATTTCATGCCACAGGCTGTACTGTGCCACAGCCTTTCACATCCTTGCTAGCCCAAAGGATATATTCAGTGTTGGAAATGCACATGACAGCATGCTTTCCACACACTTACATACAATTTTTTGGGATCATTTGGATTATCATGAACTGTGCAGCTGGCAGGGAAGCAGCTTTAGTGTTAAATTATACCTATGAGCCAGGAATTATTCTTAACTGAGGATAGAAAGCATTCTGGTAATATCCCAATTCAAAAGCTACTCTTATGTTCTCTAATCTTGCTACCTCAGAAGGAAATTCCTACCAACATCAGCAGGAGTCATATTCATATCTGTTTTGGAGGAAATCTCATCAGTATACCAAGATTAGGCTCTTCTACCTGTTAATCAGACATACAACCTTCCTTCTGACATGCACTCCCTGAAAAATTTGGCATTGCTTAACTAGTTTTGGTCACAAACAAGTTAATCATGCACATCCTGCATCACTGAGGTGGTATGCACCAGCCTGACCATCAGGAGAAAAGAGCTCACTTAAATTCTTTCTGGGAGCTCCTGACAGTGATGTGAGGGAAAGTATCAAACAATCTAATAGGAGTGGATCTGTACAGGGAGAGCACTGTTGATGAGAGCCTGCTATCCATACCATAGGCACTCTGGGTGGGAGTAGAGATCCAGTCCCTGATATGGATAGAATAGCTGCACAGTGGAGGACAGCACAATGTCTCTTGGTTTCAACTGAGAAGTCAGTTTGCACTTGGAAACTGCTCTGTGATGAGAACCAAGTAGATTAGTTAGGATGATCAGGAGATTTGCTTCAAAATTGCACCCTTGATCCAAACAAAAATGCTAAACCAGATGCAGCCAAAGTAATTAAGGGCTACAAGTACACTGCTGTCTTTGGATCGCCTGCACCTGACTGGCCCCCCAAAGAAAGGGTGTAAAGAGCTATACCCACATTTGCCTCATTTCAAAGAAGGCTCGTTTCATATGAAAAAAAGGCAAGACAGTGTTTCCCAGCCATATTTTTAAGAGCTTCTACTATATATGAACAGAAAACTGGTACCCTATAGAGTCTTCTTTTTTAAACTGGAACTAAAGTTATAGGCAGACTTTGGCCTAGTCCTTGATACCACTTCCAAACACAAGGTTACATGTAGCTAGATAGATGAATTTGAAAGCTTGCTAAAAGTATTATGTCTGGTTATTTCTCAAGTATGCAAATTTGGCCCATCTCTCTTAATTCATTAGAAAAAAATCACCTCAAAGAAAAACAAATATTATTATGATCACAGTGTAATCCTCAAAATAACTCAAATTCCTCTGGTATTAATTGAACAGGATTTTAAGAAGATTAAAAATACTTTTCATGAGGGATGAAGTATATTTAATCTTTTATTGCAAAAGCTCATATTACTTAATGTCAGGCTAGAAGATTATCTAAGGACATGGAAAAGAAAGCTTAATGACTAATCTATGTAAGTTTATTTTCCTGAAATTTGCCACTGTGGGAGTACTAACATGCATAAATTGAAAGAATTGTTAAGCACTGTTTATCTGTGTCTTTTCTGAGTGGGGTTAAATCAGCTGGTAGTTAAAATCCATAGCCTGTACTAACTCCCATTGTATTCTACAGCAGGATTAGCAAAAGGGAAGCGCTCTGCAAATGCAAGGCCAGGAGGGTTTTCCTCCCAAATGCAGAGATTTACAGAAAAATCCACAATAAAATGTGTTGGGCAAACTTCGAAAGTCACCTGTTTACTTTGTGGTTTGGAAGAATCCTCTAATTCTAATGAGTTACCCTCTTTTCATCTAATCTTAGATGTACAGTCAGACTTGGTAGCAAGATCTGGGGGAAAAAAAGAGGAAATTGCAAATGGAGCAAAATAAGAGAGAGAAACAGAGCAAAAAACCCCCCTAATCAAATTGCATAGGCAAGATAGGTGATCTCATGAAGTGAGATTCAAACTGAAATATTAATACAGAAAAATCTCTTTATGTTACAAAAAAACAAATACCATTTAATGTTAACTAGGGAAAGATTAGCAATCCTTTTTAAAAATCAATGCTTTGAGTTCTTGTCTTTTGTTATGTATCTAATAATCTTTTTTAAAATAATCAAAATTTTCATAGAAAGGACCCTCTTTGTGCAGTTATTTCAGATCTCCAGATAAAATAATCTATTTTATTATACAAGTAAATTATGGTGAAGTGTTGCCCATTAAAGCTTGCCAGGCTTGTTTCTCTAAAACTGATTAATAAATATCAGAATCCAGGTATTTTAAGAATTATATCAAAGTCTGAGGTTGTGAAACATGCTACTTCTATCTCTGCAACTGGTTTTACAGTTGGAATTCTACTTTTCACCACTGAATTCCATACTCATGTCAATCAGCTGACATGGAAAGTTAACTCAAACCATAATGCACAGAATGAGACCAAGCATGAACTCAACTGCCTGCATCCCATTTCAGTTCTTTTTTGACTCTTATTAGGTATTTAAGTCATGAAACAAGAAGGAACACGCTGGAAAGACTGCAAATACAGGAGCTTTTCATTCACTGGGGAAAGGCAGATGGTACATTGATATATATTCCAATATATACAGTTCTATACAGTACTACATGGGAAAGAATAGATGAATTCAAGTAAAGGTTCATTATTTTACTGCTATTTTCAGCCATTTGAATAGTGTTTCTAAGCAATAGCAATTATGTTAGACTCTTTTTTCCACTTTCACGGAAGTTTCGACCAGTGGATAGCAGAACAAAAGCAACAGAAATGTGTGGGGATATGTGGAATTGTTCCCCCATAAACAAAGCACCTGCTGAAATGGGAGTCACTGTCTTGTCTGGATCTGAAAAACTGCAGGTACAGAGTCATTTACCACCATGTACAAAAAAAGAAACAAACAACAGCATTGTAATGGGCAAAAATAAAATGACTTGGTTCTTTTACTGCATTATGTGTGCCGTTCCACTTCGAATCACTGAAGTCAACAGAGAGAAAAGCGTTTGGGGGCTACTGGATCTAAAACATAACAAAGAAATTTAAACAAAATTACAGGAGTGTTAAAAATTTCCCCAAGTACGTGGAATAGACTAGCAACATCATAACTACAGTAAAAATTTTGTCTTTTTTTTTGTTTATTTGAGTTGATACCTAAATACACAATGACATTTTGAAGAATCAAGTTGTAAAAGGTAAGATTAAAAGCCACAGTGATTTTCTCAGATGGTGGTCACATGAATTGGGAACTGGGAAAGGGAAAACCTGTTTACCTTACAAGAACACTTTAACATAATGCAGAATATGATATTATTCAATTCCATTTATATCCTTGTAGCTTTACACTTCCAGAGCAAGAAAAGCCTGTTATTTTATCTTTCTTGCAAATATTTTTTCCGACCTGTCTTTCATAATACGTCAGTTGGTTTTAGTCCTTTCTATTCATTCATTTCTGTCTGCAGAATTTTATATTCAGTTCAGTGAGACATGTAAAATATAATATTATGACAACTGCAAAAGAATATTAAAAGCCTAAAATTTATCAGACTCAAGATAAGCATTAAATTTTTGTTTGACTAAAGGAAACACAGTAGGGGGGAAATTAGAGGAAAAGCCAGTCAAAGCTGTCACACAAGTTAATGAGCAGTCTGATAAACTTCTCTTCACTCACCTCACTGGAGATCTATTATGATTTCCATGTGGCATGTATCTATGTGTTTTGTTGGAAGACTATAATTTTGTAATACATAAAGGAGTCAGATTTCTCAGTAGACCTATTTAGTATTTCCTACTAATAGCCACATTATCAGATAAAAAAAATACAAAAGATTGTACTATAATTCTCCCATTTGCTAGGGACATTTCTTAAAGTCCTGATCAGCTACTCAGATGCTGCTACATTTTCAAGTACCTGCCAGATCTGACACTTAACAGTATCCTTCATATTTTAATTGTGGCAAGTTCCATCAGCAAAGGAACTTTTATGCAGCAGTTTCCAGTAAGCTTTTCCTCCTTTGGGACAGGTAAAATAAAGTGTACACAAATGCCTTTATAAATAAAGCATGTATAATCTGAACTCTGAAGTGAGACAGAAAACAAGCCAGCCTTACATAGCGACTTTCTGCCAATAACCTGTGTCAGGCTGAAGTTTACTTTTGGAAAATAAGGTATTTTTAAACTTAGCTGTAAAATCTAATTGTGTCTTCAAATTTGAAAGAAGGCACTCATTGCCCTGATACATTTTGAGCTTGAAATCACCCATAATAATGTTATTGTTCTGCAGAGATGGATTGAATGAAGATGCTTTTGTTATGCAGGATCAATCTGCCACTCTGGGAGTGTGGTCTAGTACACAGACCATTGAAGTCTCCAAATCTCCTCTGGATCATCTGTTGCTGAGGGTTGAGAAAATGTGAAATAGGGAACAAATGAGCAACTCAGAAGTAGAGCTGCTAAGCTTGATGGAGCTATAGGAAACTGTCCAACCCCCACTCATGAACCCCAGAACTCTGCCAAGTCCACCAGAGCCCCCAGTACCCTGCAGTGCTCCTGACAGACCCCTGCACTACCCAGGACCTCCCCAGGGGAACCTTGTACCCCCTAAAGCTCCAGTATCATGTCCCAGTGCCTCCAGTACCTCTGAGAGCCCTCCCCGCACTCTTTGAGCCCTACAGTACCCTGAGTACCCACTCTATGACGGCTACAGGAGTTAAAGGGGTAGTGGATACCTGTGTAGCCATTATGGGGAGGAAAGGAGGACAGGGGTAAGAGGAGGTGAGCAAGAATATTGTTAGGGCAACCAGAAACAAAGGAGGTGGAGACAAAGGGCAAAGAGAATGGTGGGAATTGGAATGGGGTGAGAAGTCACGGCTCATCTAGAAGGGAGATGTGCCCAACTAACTCAAGAAAGGGAATGTTGTGGGGAAAGGGCCTGTAAGATGGAAACGTCATATCGGAGAAACACACACACTCATTTGAATAAATGGAAAACTTCCCAGAAATAAGTCATCTCCTTTTTGCTTTTTTCACATGGCACTCACTGACCATATTTTTTACCCAGTGGCACTCCCTGGGTGACCCCCATAATGTGCTTCTAAGCACTATTCACTCTCTCAGGAGGTCTTCTCCAAGTCCTTGAATACATAAGAGCTCTTGGCCCTTTGATTGTTCTCGATTAGGCTCAGGGTGTAGAGAATCCATTCACAGGCTCATAAGAGAAATCTCTCTGTACATCTTCATAAGTTTACAGATTTTTATTTTTGAGTTGTAGTCCACAGAGCAGAGACAGAAGTCAATCTTTTAGTAACATCCTAAGAGACATTTTTATGAAATTGAGAGCAGGAAGTAATCTTCCATCAGCTGCACCCTCTGACAAGGATATATTAATGCTTATATTTCCATGAAAGGATCTTAACATGCTGGTAGGAAAACTAGCATTATTATCTACAGATAGAAGATAATAGAGGCAAAAAAAGGTAGCATGTCTTTTCCAAGGTCAGTGAATCAATCACTGAAATAGCAGTCTGTTGTCAGGTCCATGTATTACTCATAAAATCAACCTTGTCTTTTTGTGCCTGGAAAATTCTTTTTCTTCTTTCTCCTCCCAATCCATTTTTCTCCCTATTTTTCTCTCTTGCTTTTTTCAGCTTATCTTTCCTCACTTAACCTCTGACTTTCTCTGATACTAAAAAAAGGACAAAAGGCAAGAGCCTACAGGAACCAGCACAGTCTGGCTCTTGTCTTTGTCCAGCACTGCCTTTTAATTTGTGGGAGAAAACAGCAGGAGGGACCATTTCATGCTGTGTATATTGCTGACATGCAGTGTCAGGACAACAGTGGCACTCCTGACTTGCTTTGAGAGTGGCTCCCTCAGCCAGGATACTGTTCCCTTAATGAAGCAGCCACGCAGTGCTGTGGCAGCCCAGCAGCCTTTGTTGTAATATTCAAACCCTGTATGCAGGGCAATATTGTTTGCCAGCTCTTCTAGTAATCTTGTTATGTTTACAGATATGTTGAATCTTGAGGTTTTAAATTATCAGAAAAAAAAATAGCTCAATCTTTCTAATTTGTTTGCCAAAGTCCTATTTTTATCACAACTGTCTTATTTTAAATGCAAACATCCCAGCTTTAGATTTTTCAACTAAAGGAGGAGGTATAATGTAGAAGATACAATAATTAAAACTATGTAAAATACACTTTCACGTCTCTGAATGTTTTATTCTTTCAGCTGGTCTGACTTTAAATTCCCCAAATTGAGATATGAAGCACAGGAAAGGCTTGGGCTATTTTGCCTTTCACATCATTAAAACGTAGTGCTGTTCTGAGGATAAGCTTTGTTGCTGTATGATAAATAGTCATAAAAGTCATTGAATGCAATTCAGTAGAGGTCTCTAATCTCACAAAATATCTATCTCTGAAAATCATCAGCTCTGCTAAAATTGCCTTTACTTTTATAGTTTCCTCAGCTAAAACAAAAAAAAAAGCAATACTAAGAGTTAAGCATTCTATTGTTATATATTACAGGCACAGAATTATTAGAAACTCTTCCAGAGTTGTGGGTTTTTATTCTGTGTGATAACAATAATGTTGCAGAAGCTGGTAGATGTTGAACCAATGCCAGAAAAGTAAGGAGCAGTGCAGGGTCCTGTAAGGACTGCGGGTCTGGGCCCTGCCTGCACTCAGGGAGAGTTAAATAATGTGAAGGGATGTTTGACTTAGGATGGATGGGTGTAATTTGCATAAAGCAAACTTAAGCAAGATACAAAGACTTGAATTCAACTAAAATGTGTTTTATTGTAGACATTGTCAAGATAATCTTTCTTGAGGTCTGTTTTAAAGCACCCCAAAAAAAGTAAACCATGAGAGTAGCCAAGGATAAACTGACCCTACAGTGATCCTGACATTGATGGGGTCGAGCTGCAGTGACTTGGCCTGTGAATGTTGGATCACTTTGAAAACAACCACAGGGTGGTTCTCCCACCATGCATTTTTCTGCCTTCCAGCTCTAGTTGTCATCAAATCAAGGACTTTTGTCAGGCTATACCTTTGTACCTACATTGATTATGAGTTTGGCATTTGAGTCACTCTTTTTCCCAGACCTGTTTAACAACAGAGGTATTTTTAGGGCAAACTGCATTTGCAGACGGGATGGAATTATGGAACAGGAGAACAGGCTGTAGTGCTGTTCAGTAAGTGACCACTGAAGTACATCTGACATGAGCATTATTGGTGCTTCTCCTCCAGCTCAGCAAGGCCTGAAAAAGTTTGAATTGGAATATTTTGAGAAATGGTCACTAAGGTGTTATCTTGCAGCCCTCTCTGCCAGCACTCCCCAAATGGCACCTGTAAGGTCACCTCAGGCCTGCTGTTGTACAGCCATTCTCAGGGCACTCTGCCTGCTTCAGAGTCTCTTTGGGAACCTCGGGAAGACTCTTTGAGTTGTAATAAGCACTTCTATTTCTTCATGTTGACACTGTAAAGTCTGGCCTTTATTTTTGCTCCCTATCAGTTATGGCCTGGTAAGCCACACACAGGCAAAGGCCTCTGGGCATTTCTGTTCCTCCAGCACAGGCCAGATGAAATGCATCGCCCATTTCCTCCCTGTTGGGAGGATAAAACCCCACAGGGAGGTACCTCCCTCCTTTGCTGTTTTGAGGAAAGAAGACTCTACATCCAGTGAGGTTATAGAGAGGTACGTTTATTCCAGGCCCGAGTGTGGGATGGCTCCTCCAGAAACATGCACACCTGGTTGAGTTAACAACTGGTTTATATGCAGGTTATACATATTTATTATTTCTTCATGCATAAACATTATTTTCTTAGAGAAGGCAGGGTTATTGTAATGAGTTTCAAGAACTGATTTCCATTTTGTCTGCCCCATGCTACTCCTCCTTGTGCCTGTGCCTTTCCTCTTGGTAATTTGGGGCAGGGCTCTGGTGGTCTTTGGGGATGAAGTCAGTCCTTTTCCTCTCGTGAACTTTTTATCTTTTGCTAAAAACTGCTTCAAACCGGACTTGTTGGCAACTGTAACTGGTCTAATCGGCTAATTTCTCTACTTAACTTGTTCTTTTGACATATTTTCTGATTTATCTTCATTTCATAGGGTATCCTGGCTGTTTTAATTAGTCCAAGAGGCTCTGGGGCCTCTTGGTATGGCATCTTCAAGGACAGGTCTGCACCTTGTGATTTCTGCTGTATGTTATACAGGTGAATTTTATAATAACTATTAAGCAAATTCTGATAGGTATATCGATTAATAACATTATCAATTAACAAGTCCCCGCAATCACCGCAGGTCCTGGGGGCAGGTGTGGAGGGGGGTTCCGGCTGCCTTTGGGCTGCAGAGCGCCCTTCCCGAGGCGGGCCGGGCAGGGCAGGGCCGGGCACGCGGCGGGGCGGGGCGGGTGCCCGCGGGGTCAGCGCGGGGTCGGCTCGTGCCCGGCCGGTTCACCGCCACCCGCCCGAGGCGGCTCGGGAGCCACAGCGCCCTGAGGGGACTGGGCCGGGCCGGCAGCGCCACCGAGGCGAGGGCAGAGCGATCCCGTGAGGGGCGCGCGGGCCAAGGGCGCAGGTTTTGGAAGGGGGCGATTTCCTCAGGGCTCGGAGGGCTGAGGCGTGCGGGGGGCTCGGTCCCCTCTGAGCGCCGCCCCCGGGCCGTGCCCGCCCCGCCCGCTGCAGGCCCGGCCCCGCTGGCGCTCGCCGGCCGGGCGCGAGGCGGGGCTGAGAAGCGCGACGCGTGCTGGGAACGTGCCGGGGCCGTGCTGAGGCGGCGGCGAGGCCCGATGGATGCCGAGGGCGCGGTGAGCGGCGGCGGGGCCGGGCAGGGAGGGAGAGAGCGCGGCGGGGCCGGCACCGCCATCTTGTCCGCGGCGCCTCAGACCGGGCTGTGCTCTGTGGAAATAAAATGAGCACCTCTGCCCAAGAGCGGTTGTCAAACACACTAAATAATCCATAAAAACATTAAATGTACATACCCGTGTTATTTTGGGGAAAATGCTGAAGTTTAAAAGCCAGTGGAAACAAATGTTTAGGCATGTGCTATTAATACATACTGAACTCTTTTACATACTGTTTTCTTAGTGCCATACGGGCAATAAAGAGATGATTATCAGAATACAGGTTTTAATGTTTAAGCTCTAAAACTCACAGGGATTCACTGTATTGGGAATTCACCAGTGATGTGTTCAATTCCTCATTTCCTCCATTTGGGGTTTTTGTGTTTGTTTTGTTGTTTAGTTTTGTTTTCTGTTTTAATGAGACAACTCTTAAAACTTGTATGGAGAAAATGCCATCTGAGATCCTTGAGGTAAGGAATACATTTTGACTGTAGTGTCAGCTATTCATTGTTATAGTTAAATCCAGAAGCTTCTGTGCTGGACACAATTGCCAGATGGTTGTACAATTAGAGTATTGTCTTTGGTGTGAGAGACAGAGAAAGTGACCTGTCTTGTCCTTTGAGAGTTTTTCCCTGTGCAAAACAGTTTTCCTTCTAAAGCCTCCGGGTCTGCAGGGACCAGGTTTGTTCCTTGCCCAGTAGTGTTGGGTTTTGTTCAGGTTGGGCACTACTCTAAGGTAAGTATTTCAGTAGGAGAAATGCATACCAGCTTCTCCTGAATAGATCAGGTTAGCAGCACTCTGGGTTTTACTTTGCCCCAAACGTGTGTTTCAGTAAACGTGGGAAGGACTTTTGTCTTCCCTGAATTGAGTGAATTAAGCTACTTTTGTTTAGGCCACTTTGTGCTGTGTTTGTAGGCTAAGAGCATGTTGAATTAAAAGAGTCATCATCAAGAGCTGTTCTCATCAGTTGTGCAGAACTTGTTGTTTTTCTGTGGTTGAATTATGAGTGCTTGGCACTTGGAAAATCATCCAGAAGCTATTGCAAAAGTCAGAATTTTGTAGATGTGTGCGAGAGCACAGATTGTTATAAATGTCCATTCTATGTAGGTTTAAAATAACAGTTTCTGATAGAGAGAAAATTATTTCTGAAATAGAATTCATAACTTGAGATTCATTTATCCGAGTGCTGTGCAAATTGAACCAAGAATGATGGATTAGGCCCCAAATGTCTAATTTGGAAAAGTGTTAAATATTGAATTTCAGACCGTAGTCACTCTGTTACTGAATTGCTTATGTTTAAACACTGAGGTGCACTCTGAATAAAAATAGATAGTTAATGTTTAGTTGTTCAGCATTTGCTGTGCTCTCCAAAAAATTCTCTATATGTTGTCTGTTGAGAATTGTTTCACTTACTGACAAATAACAAGTAAGATTGTGAAAATGTTTTCTTTCCATCAGCAGGCGACTGATCAGGTGCCAACAGACTCTTTACCTTCGTGTGCCAGAGCCGCGTCCCCAGTGCAGATAAATAACCTGATCGGTTCTCCAAGGTTCGGAACAGTCACTCCAAATCGTGTCTTTGTGGGAGGGATTGATTTTAAGGTATTCTTCCCTATTTTTGCTGTTAAATGATAATTTATAACCCTACAAAAATCAACAGGAAAAGGAGACAATTGTGTATTTGCTTAGGTGGTAAGTGCCCTTCACTGCAATATCCAAATCAACAATAGAGAATAAAACTTTAGGCCTTGGTTTACACAGTTGTCCTGCAAAGCTGACTCAGTACCCTGCGGTGCTGGAAGATTTTGGCATGCCAGATCTTCAGACAGCTTTTGTCATCAGTAGAGCTTGTGGTAGAAAAATATGTAGAAGTTGGTTTTGGGTATAATACCCAGTGTAATTTAACAAACTGTCACAGTGTGTCACATGGCAAACAAGGCAAATGGCAGGAGCTTTAGTTCCTCCAGCACTTCTCTTCCTGTTCTCAGAAAGAAGCTGCAGGGCAAATATTCCTTACTTGCCATAGTAATTTTCTCAAAGACAAGTGTTTGTTTTTAAAACAAATATGAAAACTTTTCTGGTTAATCTGTACTGCTGCTATTAATTCTTGGAATGCCTGTGCTTTTGTGTATTCCCTAAAACCCTCAAACAGCAGCAAATATTGAGCCACTCATACACTGTTAGTCACTTTCAACACTGGTGACAAGATACTCACCAGATCTGTGTACCAGCCACTCATTTTTCTTGTTCCCACTTTAGATAATGAATTAAACCATTGACTTTTGTAAAACATGCTTGGTCTGCTTCACTGTTGCTTTGTTCCTACCAAGAGTATTTATTTTCTCTGCCTTAATCCTCCTCGGCAGAGGATCTTTTCAGTGCCTACTCATTTGAAGAGGAACAAGAATTTACAATTCACTCAGACTATTTTGCATTACAAATGTGAGAGAATCCAGGATCATCCAGCTCATTTGGCCGAGATGATTCAAATAGAGGTGTTCATAATTTAAGAGATGTTGTACAAGGCCCTCAGCATATTTAGGCTTTATCAAAGAGGTGCAGGAGCTTTCTGCACTAATAATAAGGAAATTACTAGAGGTATAAAAAGAGTTCTCTTGCTCTATTCTATCTTTACTGCAATTTCAGAGGTTAAAACACTTTTCTGTCTTAAGATATCAAAATTCTTGTTAATTATCCAACTTACTGTTCTTTTTGAGGGGTTTCTTGATCTTGGTTCAGTTGTTGATACTTCAAAATTAATCTCATTTTCAACAGAGTTTAATCATGTTTGGAAGCATAAAGAAGATGCAATTTTTGGGGGGAAGAGGAAATAGATGAAACCTCTATGAACATGTTAGCTATTCTTTCATTTGCTGTGGCTCTTTATATCAGTCTTAAGTTTCTGATCAAATCATAGGATTTATGTCAGTCTTGAATTGTTTTCTGTTAGGAATCTTACAGCAGAAAGTACTGAGTTTTGTTGAGTTTTTTTACCCCAAAGGTCTTGCTCAGTTCTGCTGGGGGTACATAAAAGCTGTTCACTTTATTTTTGTGGGAAAGGGAGACACTTAATCAACAAAAACTTATTTCCTTTCCTGCAAGCTCTTTTATAATTTTGCCAGGTACTGCCAGATGGACCATCACTATAGCAGTTGTTCTGTTCATAAGGGTAAACATGTGGCTTCTTAAGTTTAGAGAAACAATTCAGTAGAAGTGAGGGTTGGGAATGTTTTTCTCTTGGTCTGAGGCTCTTCCATGGTCTGGGCTGTCTCAGGCTAATGTTGAGCCTTCACCTATTCAGAGTCTGACAAGGGCCATTGTCTTGTAATCCAGAAAAGGCAAGTCCTGAAGGTGTTTCTGGTAAGATCCTTGATACCATGTTTTGTACACATACCTGCAGATTTCATTGTGTATCTTAGAAAAGTGTTTCCTTCTTATTTCCCTTTGCATTCCCAAGTTTATAGTCTTGTGTAGCAACCCCTCATGTCTGTAGGTGACACTTTGGGCACCAAAATCAATTTCAGTCTTGGGTGAGACAGATAAACCTTTAATGTGCTGGAAAGGATTTACTAATTTGTGTACATCCAATTAATAAAAGTAATTCACTTATACCAGAAGTACCTTTACTGCCACTTTAGGAGAAGGGAGAGCACAGCTGAGTGATGGGTGCATGTAACTGTACCTGTTCAGTGTCAGGTGTAGTGTTAACTAAGGATCATGTAGAGCAAAACTTGAAAATCTAAAGTATGGTGTTCAGGGCACCATGTGTGGTACAAGGTTATGTTGTAAAGAAAGAATCATCCAGGGTAGGTGGGTGCTTGTGTAGTTTAGATGTGCCTTTATGCTGAAGCTTGGCTTGCTCCGTGTGTACTCAGGAAGGAGCAGTTTCTTCCAAATTGATTTAGACCATTCTCCATTTTCTTACTTAACTTACAGTGCAGAGTTCCTGTAAATGTGCCTGTACATATTTGCAGAGTCTCAAGTTAAAACTACTTCAGAAAGAACGACCGTGGTTTATTCAGTGATTTGACCACTATATCATTGTGATTTACTGGGAATTTTTTCATGTATGTGGCCTCTATATGGAAACTTTTGTACTCTGCTGTTTTGAAACCTGAAGATATAGTATTGAATGTTCATACTGTAAACTGCTCTAGGATGTAATTCACAGAAACTAAACCTGCTTTGATGGTCTCAGCTGTAAAAGGATGGTTGTTACATAAATCCACTAAAGAGGAGTTTTAATGACTTTCCAGCATTATTACTCAATAATAAATGCAATTAATTGTAATTAATCAGGCTATGAGGCTCATACTTGTTAATTCTTCTCTCTTTTTATCCAGGGTTTTAATTAGTAGCAAACTTTATCCAAAATATGTCCACTAAAAGTCCTGTGGTAAATATTAACTGAATATTTATGCAAACCGACTTTCCTTTTTTTTTTTTTCTCGTTTTACTCTACTAGACTAATGAAAATGACCTGAAGAAGTTTTTTGCTCAGTATGGCAGTGTGAGAGAAGTGAAGATAATAAATGACAGAGCTGGAGTTTCGAGGGGGTTGGTATAGTAGAATAAGTGTGTTGTGGAAATGGAAAATGTAACAGAAATCTGACTGACTCCAGTAAATTTGATTGATTTTTCATAGCTCATAATACTAATTTTTTTGTTGATGCTCCCAGCTTGTCCATCTTTGCTAAAATCTGTTCTTGCCCCTTAACAGCTCCATATAAATGTCTCTGTAACTTGCATAACTAAAACTATAGTCATGGTTTTAGAAGATGAAGCTGTGTGCAACTTGGACAAAATCAAGAGTTCTCAATTTTTCAGGGTTTTCTTAATGACAATTATTTAAGTAGATTATGCTAAAATGGTTATTTAGTTATTAAATACATTTACTTCTATTACTGAAAACCTGCTTGGAAAGAAGCCTAAAAATGGAAGGGGTGAGATAGACCTGATTGTGCTGGAGTGCCTGGCAGTAACTGAGATTTTGGGTGAAGACTTTTGGAACAAGGGCTTAGGGGGCAAATCTGACAATGAATCATGAGTACAGAAAAGAGGGATAATACTGGAATTCAGCAGTAAGAGGAATGCTAAAGAGCAAACCTGGAGAAAGATTAAGATTGCATGGTAAAACTATTGCTAGAACCCAGAGGATGGTGAGGTAAATCATAGAATTGATTGAGTTGGAAAAGACCTCCGAGATCATCAAGCCCAACCCTTGATCCAACTCCAGTCCCTTTACCAGATCATGGCACTCAGTGCCACGGCCAATCTCAGTTTAAAAACCT
>JAWWLZ010000177.1:28619921-28634048 GCA_035041345.1 Poliocrania exsul
ACTGAGCGCACTGGTGATCTCTGCAGTGTTCTGTCTGTCCATAAAATGGCACTTCATGGTGGCACCTACCTTTGCACGGCAAGATGGAAAACTGAAAATTGCATAGTGATTTTCATTATATTGGCTTCTTCCTGATTTTTTTTCTCTGTGCTATGTTATGCTTTGTCATTTCAAGACTTCCATTTCAGTTACAGAATTTTCCTTCCCCCCCTTCCCACTGTACTGAAGTATCTCCATATTTGGAACTAGAATTTGTCTTCATGTTTGACACAAAGTTTTGGAAAAACGAAGTCCTGTCCTAGCCCCCAAAAATGTAAAGAGGAACAGTTTAGGTCATCTCAGATGCAGTGCTTGAAAGAGAGAAACAATCTGTGCTTAGGGTAGAGATCCCTTTATTTGATAGCCCTTGTGGTCAGCACCTGTTAGAGGGCTGTGCTGGTGAATTTCTGCTTTGAGATCAGACCATGCTGACTTGTGGCCTCTGAAAGAATGACAGCATTGCTGAGAAATGCCCCTGTTGCTGATATCTACATAACCAGTTTTTTACTTTTCCCAGTTTGTGCCACCACAGAAACAGTTCTTGTGTGTTGAGAAACCACCTTGTAATGAAATAATTCTGTTGGGTTTAATGCTTGAATTTGGTTTCAGCCGGCTATGAGTATGTGGAGGTTACCCATTAAAATCTCCTACAATGTCAAGTTACCTTTGGACATTTGGAGATGAAAAATGCATGTATTTGTTGGTACCTGCAGTTATCTGTGTTCAGTAATTTATATGCATGTCACCCTCTGCAGCCCTTCCATCCTGTGACCATCGGCCTTCATGGGTTTGTGTTTGAGAGGGAATTCACATGGCTGAAGGCACACTGCTCCATGTTTTGTCCTTTGAGTGTTTTCTTTCTCTGAAGTTCAGAAATGATCTTCCCCTATTACTATCATATACACATCTTAAAAACAAAAGTTATTTGTCAGTAAGCTTTAAAATGTTTATTCCAGGTTCTTCTGTAACACCACAGACTGGTACAATGTACACAACTACTGCTGTATCACCAGAAGCTGGTACCATGTACTTAACTACTTCCAGTGGATATCCATACATTTACCATAATGGAGTGGCTTATTTTCATACAGCTGAAGTTTCTCCTGTTCAGCAGCCATGGCCAGTAAGTAATTTATTTTGGTATATATGCTTCTCTGTGAACCAGCATGAGTGTAGTGGTTTTAAGTCCCTCATACTCCCACTTTCTTCAGCTGTGCCTCATACGAGATGTTTAACTGGCTTCCTTATCTTAGACTGTGGTTTTTAAATATCACTTCAGTTTATTTTGCTTCTGCAGGGGACTTTTGCTTTAATGTGACCTATTGGGCAGGATAGTTCATAATCAGTCTGGGCCTTATCAGGAGCAGCTTTGTTTCACTATCTCTAGGTAGTGATGGCCTAGTGATTTCTGGAAAGAACTAAGTGAATATGTCAGATTTTTGTTTCGTCTAACATGGGCTGTTAGAAGCAGTGGTTTAGAGTAATCTGAAGTGTACATTAAAACTTGGTAAATCCATTTTCAAAAGGAAGGGGAGGTTCAGCATTACAGTGTTCCAGGGTTGTGCCTAATAGGAGGAGTGGCAATTTATGAAACTGCTGTGTAAGACCCGTAATGTTTTTTTCTTTTGAAGTCCCGCTCTGTTTCCAGTTCCCCTGTGATGGTGGCACCTCCGGTTTATCAGTCTCCTACTTACCATTATCAGGTATCTGTGTGGAAATGGTTTTCAGCCATGCAGTGCTGTTTGCAGCACTGTCATAGGTTTATTTGTTAAGTAAAAAGTGATAACAAATGTATTTTCATTTCCTTGACTACTCTCTTTAAACACCAGTTTATTTTACTTATGTAACTGCATGATAATATATTAGTTTTCTTTTGTGATGCAAGACACCTGGCTTAGTACCAGCCTTTTATCATCCAAGCCAAACTCCTGCTCAGAGCAGGACTGGTTACATTAGGTTTCCTGGGTACTTGTCCAGTAGGATTCTAAATAGTGATGAGATTCCACAGCCTTTCTGGAGAGCCTCTCCCAATGGACTCTTTTCCTTATAGCTACAACATTTTCATGTCCCACTGGGGCCCAGTGATCCCTGTGGTCTGAATGCCTCTGTTGAGAGTCTGATTTAAGTATTTTTCGAAGCTTACGAAATGGCCAAGTCAGAGGCTGAATGAATACAGACAAAACAATGTTCCTGAACTTTGTGGAGCTTATTGGAAGTTGTATTTCTTCTTTTTAATTTACAATTAATTACAGATTTGAGATGGTTGTGATTCTAGTGTGTTAGGAATTCTACCATTGTATGTGTATGTTCTTAATCAGGTTAGTAACATCTTTTTGTTTGATTTTAGGCACCAACACAGTGTGTTTCAAGTCAGTGGCAGTGGTCTGTTCTACAGGTAAATACAGTCCATGGTTGCAGCATTTTTCCATTACTTTTCACCTGGTTTATAGGTATGGGGCACTTACCTAACAGTGATACTGCCCACTATTCATTGCTGTGCTTCAGCAGTGCATTGACAAGGTTTGCTGATAGAGTAGAAGGCATAAAGTAACATCTATTGAAACATCATGTCCTAATATTATGTGAAGAGAGCATCTTGCCCTCCCCTTTCCCTTTGACAAAAAGTTTGTGTTAAATTCCCTAGTAAGTTGTCAGAAGCAGGTAAAAACTGCCAAATTTTGCCTGATAGGAGAGACTGGTATAGAATACAGTTATTGGCATTAGCTGGTAGTAACTGTGATGTTCATAGGAGTGTTGTTAACAGAAGCATGCAGAGACACAAGTAGGGCAAAGTTCGACCCAGGCCCTTGAAACAGGAGGAGGAACTTGAAATTGCAAACTTGGTCATTCTGGGGGGAGAGTTTATTGGTTTTGTGATCTCTGTGGCAGAGCAGCTTAGTGTGTGAGTCCTGACACTCAAGAAACCTGAGGAGTTGGAAGCTGGAAGGACTGAGTCCCTTAAATGGAACTGTGTAGTGTGGCCTCATTACTTCAGTAGCAGCCAACCTCATCCAGCTGTGGTCTGTTCCCCTCTGCTGGATCAATCTGCTGCTTTGATACCAGGGTGCTGAATTACCAAAACACCGCAGGGGTTATTTTAAAACAAAAATACCTGGTTTACTAAAGTAACACTTGTGCAAGGCAAAACTTAACTGTGTGGTGTGTTTTCTGTGATCTGGAGATTATGTCAATTTTACAAGTTTTAGGACTTCTCCAATGATACTCTCTGAAATGCAAATAAATCTGAGAACTATAAAAAAATTACTGAAGACCATGTTTTTTTCCTTCTACCACCTGACCTTTCTATTCACTTACCCCTCAGTTTGTTTCATTATCAAAGATGAATTTGATGCTTTCTTTCAAAGCTTCATCTCTGTTTATATGTAGCAAAGAAGACTGTAAAATGAGCTTTCGTCTTCATAGTGCTTAAATCATGTAATTTATTAATGTGTTTTATTTCAGTCTCCTACCTCTTCTCCTCCACTCTTGTATCTGCAACCATCGGAAGTCTTTTATCAGCCAGTAGGAATTTCCCAGGAAGGTGGATGTATATCTCCACCTCTCCTGATGGAAGCTGCAGTTCCTGAGGTATTTTTAAAAATGTAAAAAGTTTATTGACAATAGAAGTTTGTTTGCAGTTGGAAAACATAATCTTTTAATTTAAGCACTAGCTGTTCAGAGCACTTAAGTCCTTAAGTTCCTTATGCTGCTGTTTAATAATTTCAGGTGTCCTCAGATTGCAGTTTCTCTTCCGGTTTTCTAGCAGGATGCTTTGATTCTGAAATACTTTAGCAGGTCACAAGTGTATTACAGACAGTATAGGACTAGGCAGGGTTTTTTGTTTGCAATATATAAGTACAGTCAGATTCTTTGGAATGTTGGGTCAATATACCTAAACCATAGTAGTTTCCTGGAGCAATTCTTCTGTGCAAGTAGAAGCTTCTTTCTATGTATTGTGATAATCCAAATTAATTGAGTGGTCGAATGATTAATTTATTTACAAGTTTTTTTGCTTCTCAAGCAGTAGCATTTATAACAATACTTAAGAGATTCTTAATGTACAAAAAGGCAATCTCTTCATAAATGGCTACAAAAAAACTTAATCACAACACATTTTTAATTTTATATTAATTGGTATGTCTCTAAAGTATTCATTCCTCATGAACAGGGATGCTGAAATACATGTTAAATTGGGACAGTAATTACATATTGTTTCAAAAGTTAATGAGTGTTTTATTGCCAAGAGAAGCTCCTAAACTGGTATTTCAGATATCTTAAGTGGAAAATTTTGACATTTCAAAGTTTAGTTTCCCTACCAAGATACTGAATTAATACAAGACTTAGGTTGTTGTAGTTTTTCTTCTGTTCTGAAAGTGCATCAATCTGGCTATTTATTTTATAATTATGGTCTTATTAATGATGCTGCCATTTTACCTTTAGTAGTTCCTGAATTGGATATAAACCTGTGCAGAGAAATTTGAAATCTGTGAGCACTAGGAAAACACATAGTTAAGGAATACTTGGATATAGAGTGCTCTCAGTTTACAAGCAGGCAGTTTGTTCATGTTAAAGGAAGCAATGTATGGAATTTCAGACAAATGGTGTAAAACTCCAAGAATAATCTGTATTATTTGTATGTAAATATAAGTCTGATAATGCTAGGAATTCAGTGTGCTAATCTACAAATTTAAACACTGTTCCAGTTAAAGCTGAGTGAAGTGATATTGTAGTAGAGGAGCTGCTACTTCTGTCAAGGAAAGTGATTTGTGACATTGATTGAGATAAATTAAGTTTACCAAACTTTGATATAGTGAGGAAAACTTAAATATTGAAATTTTGGGTTCTAAAAAGTCAGTAGTTCAGATAAACTTAGCCCAAAATTTGAAGTTCTAAGGATTCTAAACTCATGTGAAAGGCTTGCAAAAATATAAGATTAGGAAACCAGCTTTATGCTAACTTTTTGTTGGGTTTTTTGGTTGTTTGTTTTTTTTTTAATACAGCTGTATTCTGATCATGGAGTTCAAACACTGCATCCCCAGCCCTATGCCCAGAGTCACATAGCCTTGCCTGCAGCTGTGAGTATCAAACCAAGACAGGTAAAACAAGCACTGCAGTATTGCTGTCCCCTTTCTTGAAGAGGGGCATGGGGGAAAGTCTGTTATTAATCAATTCATACATAAGGAAAATGGGAAATGGTGCAGAGAAACTGAAATTTTTCTTCACTTGAAGCTTTGTTACAGGGAATATACCCAGTATTTTGGAATTATTTGGGCAAACTAAGAAGTAAATACGTGACTAGTTATTTTAACATTGAGACACAAGGAAAACTGCAAGTGAAAAACATAATTTGAGAGAAAATGTTGAACCTCATTTGGTTACAAATCCTTGTCTCTGTCTCTGGGTCTTGACATTGAAGTCATTACTTGCAGCCTTAGGTTGAACCTCATGTTGAGAAAAGGTGGAATATTTGAAACCTGAAGCATGAAAAACTGTCCCAGGTGGTCACCTCTTTGTATTTGTTCTGTGAAGTTCCAATTCAGAGAGGCTGTTTTTTTTAAAAAAATCTGATTATTTTGTTGCCTGATGCAAGTTGTTGGATTTTTTTTTTTGGTTCCCAGTTTAAGGTTCTTTTATCTAAATTAATGAGTCTGTTCATACTGTGTATGAAATAATGTCAAAACTGATTTACCTGATAACAAAGATCTGAACTTATCAGTAGTTATATGTGATATTACAGCACTTACTCTTCTGTGAAAGATGCTCACTCAGCTGCCTGTGGCAGACTAAATACGACTAGAATGAAAGCCATGTTGTATTTTTTCACATATTTTTATTTTATTTTACTTTTCCCCAAAGAATGTTATTCACTCTTGTGTAACAATATGTGCTGAGTATTTCCTGTAGAGGGGGATGTAACATAAGTGTTGTCCTGGAATAAACTGCCCTGCAGGTTGTCCTCATTCTTGGAGGTTTTCTGAGAAGTCTTGAAACTCTGCTCTGTTCAGGTCTCGGGTGGATTCACAGATAGTTAAAAACCTTACAAAGTCTTACTGAGTTTTGATGTTTTTATTCATTACAAGGTGATGCCAAATAGTCCTTGGGTCTTAAGTTCTGTTTAGTTATCTTTGTTTACTAGGAATTAGTAATTCTAAAATAGAACTTTTAAAGTTTCACATTATCTTTTCACATGCTCACTTGGAGTTGGAATGTATTTCACATGCAGCAAATGTGGTCAGCTGTATTGTGTCCATCAGAGTGCTCAGCTCTCAATAATGATGGAAAACCCCAAATGGTGACAGCAGAGTGCTCTGTGCTAAGCAGGTGGTTACATCAGTACCACCTGCTCCCCAGCTGTCTGAGCACACTGCCCAGTGACTGTTGTCTTCTTAAAATACCACAGCAAATGTATCTGCTGCTTGAAAATTGCCAAGTAGTGGCCATGTAGGAGAAAGCATATGCCTAAAGTAATGACTTCACTTTGAAGGTGATCTGCTAATTGCCTCTACTGCATTAGGGATTGCACTGAAGAAAAACACACCCTTTATACCGGGAGCTGTAAGTGATATGGTGAGAGCAGAGTGGGTACAGCCAGGATCCAGGTACCTTTGGCAGTTGTAGACTTGTTACAGCTTTCAAATGCATCTCAAAACAGAGTGTGCATTGCAGTCATAAGTTAATGAAGTCACAAGGGTGAGCATAAAAAAAATGTATTAAATATGAACTGAGGAAAACCACAAATTTTGATGCCATTGTTTCCATTGCTGTTATGGGTGTATAAAAAAGAGAACTTGGTCCATTTGTCGTGTAAACCAAGCAGCAGTTAACAAGGGAAGCTTCAGTTCTGGCAGTTCTCCTAATTTATTTTTCACTCTTTCTGTTTTACCACTTAAGTTACATCAACAAAATGCTATTTATAGTACAAAATTTTTAATAGTGCTAAAGGAAAATTAGAAAACATTCCCCATCTTGCAACTGTGACTTACCTTTAGATTCAAATTCTGTACTTAGGATCAATTTTGAATTGAGTGCTACTTCCCTCCCTGCAATTATCTGTTTGCTAATGACCACTTATATTTTACTTAAGCTAATTTCTTTTGGCAATTATAGCATGTTTTGTTCATGAGCATGTGCAAGTGACTTCATGTATTCTCATCTACAAAAATAAATGAAGCTAACATTCATTCTCAAAGGCTGCAAGGTGACACTTGTTTTTTAGGAAGCATGAGGTTTGTTCATCTCTACTGGATGTTTCAGATTCCATATCCCCTGATATGGAGATTAATGTTTGGATGCCCCTAGAGGATATGTGTGAGATGTTGTTTGGTAGCAAAAGCTGTGTAGTCTACAGTAACAGGGGAAACTTGAGGAGAAAATTGAAATATGTGGGGTTTGGTTTCAGACCCAGGAGAAATACCTGGGAATTAAATGTTGTTTTTTCTGGGTGGTTGTCTTGAGTTTTGAGGCAGGGGCCTCGTGAGTGTGTATGAGGTAGAGGCCTGAGGAGCTGAACAGCACAGCTGTAGTCTACAAACAGGGAGCAAAGAGGTAAAAGGTTCTGCTATGTGGAAGTGGGTGGGGATTGTTTTGTTTCATGCTTTTGGCTTTTGGTATTCACCTTTTCGAGCTGCAGTGCACCTGTTGGGGGTAGGCATGGTTCTGGTCTGTCAGAGTTGCTGCAGTTCCCATAGTCTGTATCCAGCAGAATGTTTTGGCTGACATTGGCAGTACAAGATCACACAATGTCATTTATGGTGATAGTTCCTGTATGTTTGGATTTGGATCGTGGTGGTGAGTGATGGTCTTTGGCACTGTGGCCTTTTGGTAGTGAGTGTTTGTAAATTTAGCTGAGCTTGGTGCACTCTGGTATTCTCTGTAAGAGTCATAAGGTAAGAGTTGTATTCTCTGTGTGTATAATACACATAAATACATGTGTGTTTGTAAATGTTTGTGTATATCTACTTGCATGTGCATATCCATGTTTTTTCTAACAGTGTTGGTGTAATCACTGGGGGGAAAGTATAGTAATTTTATACTAGTACTGCATCTGATATTCCATCTGAAACAATACATATTGCAACATATTTTCTCTATAGGTAAGTATTTTTTCATATATACATGCAGTGAAACAGAATAATCCTTTTGTTTAAAGTTCTGTTAGTCTAAGAAATGTGAATCTAAACCTCAGTTGTAATACTATGGTTGCCAACAGGCTTGTCACTCACTGTAACAAGGTCTGTTGCCTGTAAAACAGCTATTTTAAACTCCACCTAAACTGTATTTGCTAATTTGATTTGAACATTGAAAGGTGCAGGTGTCAAGCTTTTTCTCACATTTTTTAATTCTGTGCTCTCTTTACAAACTCCTTTTTCCTCTTCTCTTAGTTCATTCTCACTTCAGTGTAGTGGTTTTTTCATTTGCTTTCTCTGATCTGTATGTTCTCCCTCTTTGCTTGACAGCCCTATGGAGCATTCACTATTAAAGCATTTAGGCAGCTCTGGTCTCTCTGTACTGATTTCTTATTTTTTTTCTTGTCCAGTCCTTCCTGTGTGGCTGAGATCCATCACCAACACACCAGCTGGCAGCTGCGAGTTGTGGAAAACTTGGGGTCAGTTGCTTCATTGCAATGTTTGCTATTTAGGAATTGGTGAATAATAAAACATACTCAGATCTAGCACAGTCTGCAGCATTACTCAGCTGCTTCCTCCAGTCTGTCAGTTGCCTAATAATTCTCTTAATAAACCAAATTCTGTATAATCAGTGTAATTCATTCCTGGGTAATAACATAGATATAAATTCCATCATTATTTTATTTTTAGTTCAGCTGCCCAAGTTTTTTGTGTTTGGATTGTTTTCTTCAACAGGGATGGAAACGTATGATTTCTTTTTTGTTTCTGAAAACTGTTTTAGTTCCTGTATTGACAACTCCTTCCCCTTTTCTCCCTGTTTTATGCTATTTACAATAACTTGTACTCTGGCAGGGGCTCAATCACGTTTTTACTGTGGAAAAAAAGCTGCTTCTTAGTTGCTTACACTTTTTTAAAACATCTTTTAATAAAAGGAAGCTAGGGAAGAATGCACGATTTTGATCACATTAAAATTAGTGTAATCTCTTATTTGATACTTTAAACAGCCTCCTGTTTTGTAGCAGGGCCCTGCTATTTAAGGTGTGATTTCTTGTCTGTGCATGTGCCTGTATGATACACCCCCAGATACGGCTTTTAAACAAATACTGGAAGTTTGCCAGTGTGAAACCACAGACCACTCTGAGTTGGAAGGGACCCACAAGGATCATAGAGTCCAACTCTTAAGTCAAAGGCCCTTACAGGGATTTTGACCCATGACCTTGGCATTATTACAACCAAGTTTTAACCACCTGAGCTGAGCGTGGTTTTCTCAGTAGAGAAAATGTTTGTGTCCTGCACACACTAATAGGAGTCCAACTAAAGAAGGAGAAATGCATTGGGATTGAAGTTCTGTGAGGTTGGTGTAATGACAGCTGATGACCATGGAACCCTGAAATGTCAGAAAGCAGTGCACACATGGTGTGAGTTTAGGAGATCATGGAAAGCAACTGCTGTCTTGAGACTGTAGTGGGCTGGATATGCTGATAGAGGTGTGTGAACTAAGGCTGGTTTTATTAGGAGACTGTCATAGCCACACAGGAGGGTAAAAAGTTTAACAGAACAAAAGGTTAGTGCTGAAAAGGCCTGAGCTAATAAGGTTGAAAAACAAAAAGTCTGTCTGTCATGTGGCATAATTAAATAGAGAGTAAAAGAGATGGGGGTCATCCATTTGGGGTACAGAGCAGCTGAGATAAAGAGAGACTTTAAGAAAATATGATCTTTGGAAGAATAAACAGAATAATGCAAGTATTCCAAGAAGTGTTTGTGCCAGTGTCTAAAATAGCAGCTGTAGTTTCTGCAATTTGCCATCCCTTTGTCAGTGGCTGGGGGCGTGCACTGACAAATTACTTGGCACAGTCCTTTGCCTGTTGGTCAGTTTACATATAGGCAGCTTTCAGTTCTTCTGCTCAGGTTTGATGAGTATGTTAGCTTCTAAAACCTTAATGTAGGCATTATAAATACCCATAGTAATGCATTGCTCTAATCTACATTAAAGAGAGGGCTAAAGTTTAAAAAAAAAAAAAAAAACAACACCAAAAAAACCACAAAACAACCAAACCAGAATTGGCTAAATAGTTTTAGTTTTACACTGCAATGTTTTGTAAAAATAAATGCTCCCCATCTAATTACAAAGAGGATGCAGTTGCTTTAATAACTTGATATACATTAGTAAAAAAAGCTGTGTGGTCAATGAACAAAACTGGGGTGTTTTTTTAGTAAAAGTTGGATCTTGTTCTGAGATTCCATACTTGTAAATACAAGGAAGATATTTTCTGCCACTGTGAACTTCACGTAAGTGCATAATGGAAATTTGTTTCTCCTTTTTGAGCCAAGTCTGTCTAGCTGATGCAATATCAAAGAGGACTGTAACTTTTCATTGAATTATTATTAATTTAGTAAATGGGCCCTGCTTTGAAATAGAAGAAACAACAGCATTTTTCACTCTCTTTAGGAACTGAAGTTGCATTCTATGAGAAGAAATTTTTCACATCCTTCATCTGTGAGTGTGAAACCTCAGTATGCATGAAGTCATCATTTTCATCCTAGAAAAGATTACAGAATGGAAGAATGAATTCTTACACTACCCTCTGTGGATGCTGTAAAACATTTTTTAGCCATGTACTTTGTTAACATACCTATGACATGGAGGGAACAAATGTTCTCCCCAACATATGACATTTGCCTGCAAGTGCCTCAGTTAAAATACTACTGCTTTTTGTCAAGTAATAACATGGAATTTTGTGGTTTGGTCAGGTAAAACCACATAAAGTAATCATTTCATTCTGCACTTCTTTTCTTAATATAGATCCTGTTACAGGACAAAATGGTGATTTCTGACACAATGCCTACTGTATAAACTTCAGTTACTGACATGGATGGAAATCCAGAGTACTTGTACTAAAGGGGAAATTTTACCTTTCATTTATGAGTTACATAAACTTTAAAGATACCTCTGTTACAAAATAGAAACCATCTTGCCACATACTGACAACATTTTTGTGCTGTGGATTAAAATCTGTTTACTGAAATCTATGTACATTTCAATTCCAAAACCATTTATCTAGTTTAAATTTTTTTTGCAGTCATTATTCTCTACTTTTACAACGTGTTTTACTTGCATCATTTTAGTGCTTGGGAATAACTTTTTAAAATCAAATGTGGACTGCTAGTTTGGTAACTATTTGTTCTCATATTAACACTTTTCTTGCATATAGTAAGCAATGCATTTGGTTTTATGGTGCATGTTTAGCTATAGAAGAAGGAAATGCTGCTTGACTACTTTCATTACAAGGCCATTGAAAACTTGCTTCTTTTTTTCTGTTGTCTGTATGGAAGTTAGGAACTCCCTGACAGCATCACAAATTGAGATGAAATACTATTTTCTCTTCAACTTCAGAGAGATAATTTTTTTCTTTTCTCTTTATTTCCCATCTTGGCTCCTTAGGATTTCTTTTATGTATTAGAAGAGTCAGATTCTTTACAGGTGGAAAATACAGCCTCTAGTTAATAGGAGTGCAATCTATGCCTTACTGCGTCTGTAGCACTGAGATGTTCAAAATTTTATCTGATTTGTAGTAACTTAGGGACTTTCTTTTCAAGTGGATTTGTTTTGTTGGTTTTTTTTTTCCTTTTAATCATTCAGGGATCTTACCAAGTGAGCCTTGTAGTCAGTACATAATCTATGTGCAATAAGAAATCTCTGTAAGGATGATTCAAGTGGTCAGCAGTGCTCTGTGGTGCTGTGCAGGAAGAGATTTGCAATCTGTTCAGTTTTTAGGCTGTTTTGAGATTGTTGAGACAGAGGAGGCCAATGGACAATGTCTTGGTTTCAACTTTGCTTAAGTGGCCTCTTGGTAGGTAGAAAAGTAGTTTCTGTTTTTAAAAACTTGTTACCAAAGCAACTCTGGGGGACTGTTTACCAGTAAGTATCAAAAAGGGTATACAATTGGTGGATACATGAAGAGCTCAGCCTATTTCTGAAGGTGAAAGTACTCGCTGCTTTAGATGGTCCTGTTTCTGGGCCAGTCCATACCATTAGCACACCTGTCCATTCTGTTGAATTTTCAGATTTTAGAGCTCATCAATACAAGTGTATCACAAAAGTCTTGGCTCATTGAAACAGTAATTCATTTCCATGGAAGAATTTTTACATAGTAAATATTTTTTAATGAAGTGCTGCCTCTGAAGGTGCCAAAGAAAGGTTGTGTGTTCTGTTGGAGCCTTATTTGTTGTCATGAAACATGCATTTGATCCAGGATTTGGAAGATTTAGTCCTTATTTTTGGAACCCACACATGATTTCCCTGTTTTTAATAATGCTTTAGAGATCAAAAAATAAATTTTACAGTGACTGCTAATTGGTTTTTAAGTGCTTTGGGGGAAGTCTCTTGAACTAATTGCATGGAGTGTACAAATACTGTGCAGCCACTTAAAAATCAGTGTGGCTCTATACTCACAAAATGTAATTTATTTTCCCTTAATTGGTACAGATGTTAGACTGTTGATAATGAATTGATCCCATGGCCTTTGCTTCAAAGATTATTTCATTTCTTTTTACTTGCATGTGAACTTGATTGTGAGGATATTCCCTGTCAGGCCCATAACTATTCCCTGCTGTGGTTCTACTCTGGGGTCCATAACATCAGTCTGGAGGTGCTGTTGGTTAGGATTGTGTCTCCCAGGTCTTAACAATGCTTCATTTTGATTTGATAGACCTGGAAGGTACCAGGACAAAGCTCTACGTGCTGGCTTTTCTCTAGGAACTGGAGGTCACTGTTGAAATACTGAGGGCTCTTCACTGATTTTGTAGCTTATCTTTCTTCAAAATGTTTGCCAAGTGTGATGGCATGACATCAGTCAGCAATGACTGAACCTTTCAGGAGCTGAATCCTTCTGTAGATACAACTTACACGTAACTGACTTACCACTTGTGAATCCCTGTTTAAGGCATTAGATATGCATGGAGAAGGAATAACGTTTCCTCAGATAGTGCCTGTGCTTGTGTTATGTTGGTGTTCCAGCATTCAGCATTTTTTGGTCTTTTACACTACACAATATTCTCCTGCCAGTTCAGATCTCCATAGTGAGGATATTCCTGTGCTGTTATACAGAAGTAATTCAGATAACTGTGCGTGTTCAAGTCAGGATTTTGGAGGCTGGAGAAAGGGTCAGATTCTCTTTGGCTTTCTGCAGTTTCCTATTGATAGTTGTAAGTCCTCACCCCTGTGCTAGGAGGGAATGTACCAGGTAAGGACTGTGCCCTGTGGTCATCCAGTAACTAATGCAAGTCATCGTCTTCATGCACTGGCTGTCACATTCACATGTTAGCAGCCGAAATTCATTTTCTGGCTTCCACGCCCTGGAATTCAGAGACCTGGTTGGTATCTTCTACTGAGGTAGCTGTTAGGTAGTGTTTACTAGAAATATTAATGTTACAGTTCTATGGCAAAAGTTAGTTCTAACGTTCTCTTAGATAACACTGAATTAAAAAACCTGTAGACAGACAGAAAGGTACTGAAGTTTCATCTCTCCTGTGTTTGTTTGGTTGACATATTTTGTGTTTAGAACTCTCTAGTTCACTGGCATTTTTGGTTTCTGCTATTTCTAATCTTATGCGTCAGAAGTCCATTGATCCTCCTTGAAAAAGTTTTTACACTTTTCATTTTAAATTGGTGCTTCTTTGAATTCTGGAACTGGTTTCTCGAAATAGCTGATATTAAGTCATTGAGTGAACTACTGCTGTAGTAACTGAGCAGAAAGTAGCAGAACACATGGTGCTCTTCAAAAATGGTTCTGTCTGTTCTGCAGTTTTAAAATTTGAATTTGTATAGCTGCAAAGTAGTGTTTTGGGTTTTTGTTTGGGGGGTGTTGTTTGTTGGGGGGGGTTGTTTGGGGTTTTTTTTGTTTTGTTTGGGGGGGCTTCGTTTTGTTTGGGGGGGCTTCGTTTTGTTTGGGGGGGCTTCGTT
>JAWWLZ010000177.1:28642627-28665163 GCA_035041345.1 Poliocrania exsul
ATATCTATATAATTCTCATGGAACTGAAGCAGCTTGGATTGCTCAGAGATTGACTTCAGCAATCAATCCTGCAACAGATGATCTGCATCAGGAGAGTCCCAAGCAAGAAATGCCTATCAGTGATTGTAAATTCTGAGGTCTCAATCATGAGGCATATCTCGGTTACAAAAACACAGATGCTGTTTCTTCAGGTCATTTTAACCAGAAAATAGAAATAGTTTAAATATTCCTACTGAAGCAGAATGCTTGTGCTTTGTCCACAACCCTCCTAATAGGGAAAAGAAGGAAGATTGATGCAGCCCACTAAGATGATAAGCTGTGAAGTTCTTGTCACTCTGAATAACAATATGAATATGTATGAAATAGCTGTTTTGTTGTCATCTTCAGTATCCTGTGTCAGAAGCTTTCCATGCAGCTGCCAAGTTAGCTGTAGTTCTGGTATTGGTGAAAGTGTTTTGGCTACCTGTTGACAGCACATCAGGAAGGAAACTTGCTTAATGAAAAAGGCTCAAGACATTTGCAAAATCAGTGAAGTGATGATCATGTTGCATCATTCCTGCTTTTGGCTTGTGGGCTGTGGAGCAGTTATTTCTCAATATGTGTCTCCTGGATTTACTGAGTGGATCATGGGATTGAGGTATTGCTAAGGGCAAAATATCATCCCTTTACGAAAGGCACTCAGCAATAGGACAAAGGGGCACAGGCTCAAGCTCTGCCAGGGGAAATTGAAGTTGGAGATCAGAAAAAAATTCTTTTCAGGGAGAGTAATCAGGCATTGGAGTGGACTGCCTAGAGAGCTGGTGGATTCCCCATCCCTGGAGGTTTTTAACCTGATATTGGCCGTGGCACTGAGTGCCATGATCTGGTAAAGGGACTGGAGTTGGACCAAGGGTTGGACTTGATGATCGATCTCGGAGGTCTTTTCCAACCCAATCAGTTCTATGATTTTCTGTGATCAGACTGAGTGTAGCAGAACAGATCATCAGTTACCAGTGTGGAACCTTTTCTCTCTGTGCAGCAGCTGTGGATCAGACTGTTCAAAAAAGGTTCTCCAGAAAGTTTTGCTTTTACCCGTGTTGCTTTCCCCAATAGCTGTGAATTACCTGGGTGTGGCCCGTTGATGCCTGCACGCACTGAGGGATCCTCCTCAGAAATTAAACACCCCAAGCTTACTTAGGTGGTGTGTACTTGGGCTTACTGGAGAAAGGAACTAGGACTATGTAAAAATATCAACCTACGTGTCACAGACCACTTCTAAGGGAAAAAACATCAAGAAAAATTAATTGTTGTAGGATTAAATCTGTTACACAGGAACTTAGGTTGAGAAATGCTGCATCAGTATGTTAAAGGCTTTGGCTGGATGAAATAATTGCTTTCAGCTCAGCCCTGTTGTGTGTTTAGATGTTAATTCAGCTCTTAAATCAGCTTGGCAAACCTAGATCAAACAGAAAACGTTGCCAAGTATGTTAAAAATAGATCATACTAAGTTGTAAAAATAGTTACTTCAAGTAGTCAAATGCTGTTGAATCTGTGAATAATCTGCTTTTTCTTGTATAGATAGAACTGTAGCTTTTTAGTAAATGCCTTGGGATAGGTTTTGTGTGGTTTACATAAAAGGACTTCACCTATGATATATATCTGGATCTACACAGTATCACGTGCTTCTCTTCTGTTTGCAATGCTTTTAGCTTCCTCAAATCCAGAAGTTATCAAGATCAGTTCTGTGCTGGATATCCCACCTCAGGTGGAAGAGTATTACAGCAAAGGATACGTTGTAGGAGCTGTTCATCCCATCATGCTGCCAATTGGACGGAGAAGGAGTTTCCCTGCAAGTCACATGTATCGGGTGGTACTTTCACGATTAAAATTAAGGTAACGGAAATAAATTGAATATATTCATCCAGTATTTAAACCATTTGTAGGTGGATTGCTCAACATGGATAACTTATTATCAGTTTGAAATGAGTGCCTCAGAGAATCAAAGTAACTGTGTCTAGAAAGGGTGAGCAAGTTAATAATGTTTTTTAATCAACGCTAAGCACACGATAGGCAAATGTTTACTTTGCCTTAGTAAATGTCCAGAAGTGTAATAAAGTGTAAAAGTCCAAAATGTGTTATCATCTGTCTTAGAACCTGCAGGAAAGAAAAGATTAACCAAAACAATAGGAGAGTAATAAGCTGTTCTAAATTATTTGTTGTCTGCTTTTCCTTTGTTTTCAAAATGTCTCTGTTTTCACTTTTCCCAGGGAAAATAACATGTAATTTGTGAATTGGCTTGTCAGGGACAGCTTGGGGTTTTTTTCTTATTAAGGAGGAGACAATCATTCTATGATCAGAGGTGTGGCATCTCCCTCAGTGTCAAAACCAAGCTTTTGTAAGAGTTTGGTCCAGCTCCATGGTCTTGTTTTATTACTCCTATTTTCACTGTCTTAGAATCACCATGTGATCATAAAGAACATGCACAAAGGGATGTTACCTTTAGTTCCTTTGAAGGCAAGGAATATAACCTGTTGTTCTTACTTTGAAAATCTAGAAAAGGGAATTTCTTACTGCATTAAAAGCTGTTGTGCTTCCCCTTCTCTCCTGAATCCTTATGTGAAAGATTCTGTCATTTGTTTGGAGGACTGGAAGGGTATGAATTGGAACCTGCCCCCCCTGCCACTCCAGTAATGCTTCTATAAAACATGTTTGTTTGGGGGAACTTTTGAGACCCTTTGCTTAAACAAGTGTTTTCCAGGGTGTTTGCTGCTCATACAGCTTAACCTTTGAGTTCATCTGCGAACAAGGTGAATGTTTTTCATGTGGGTGAAAGCCTGAGTAGGAAAGGATGCTGCTCTCTGGAGCTGAGACTCGTAAGAGCTCCCACAAGTCACCTTAGCCCTGTAGGTGTGGCATCCTTATGAAGTTGTTGTTTGAACCTTTAGCCTTTGAATAGGTGAATGATGAGACCAGCCTGTGTGTGAAAATGTTTGTGTAGATTCCCAGTTTCCTGTGCAGGTGTCACATGTACTTGTGTTGGTCTTGCTGTAGGCAAATAGGCCTTCCCCGACTCCTGTATGGAAAGTAACCTTTTATATTTCAGTGTGTCTCATTGATGTTTCTTTCTAATTCAAATGATTATGTGAATGAAGCATCAAATAAAACCCTGTTGTATCATTGATGTACACTAAATATGTCTGTGTAATAATCCAACTGGCTTTAGATGAAACATGATCAGTACTGTTCTATAACTGTAAATGGAAGTTGGAGCTTGTCACTTCTTAAATCTGAGAGATGTAAACATTATCTAGCTCTCAGTAATTTTTTGTGCATTGTATTTCTAGTATTTCCTTGTTCTCATGTGACAGCTGCAACTCCACTTTAGTTACAAAAACTTAGCAGCAGCATGTTAAGTGTAAAAGAACCATTTCTATTCATAGTGTTTTCTCCAGAACTGAACTTGTTTTGTGCTCACTAAGTTTATAGTTTAAATTTGTATTCTTTGCATTATCAGAGACTTTTGCATTTATTTATTACAAAAGCAGAGCTGTTCATCAGTAAAGCTCAATTTCCAAAAGATGCCTATGGACAGCCTTCAGATGATTGCCTGTTAACTATTCATATTCTTACCATGGCATTGTAGGACATAATACCTGTCACTTTGTATAAGAAACAGAACAAAACACCAAAACCCACTGAGTTCTAAAAAGTATGAAGAAGCATTGTCAGAATTCCCTAACTATTGCAAAAGAAAAGGATTCTATATGCCAGCATTTGCCCAAGTTAGCAGCAAACTCCTGACAAAGACTGCTTTCTTTCTGTTCCAGCCAGAAACACGCAGCACCCAGAGGACAAAGGCACCCCAGGCTGGTGATTGAGGAATGTCCTTTAATGTATGAAACACTGACAAATGAGGCAGTGAAAGAACTGTTAGAAAAGGTAATGGAGGCTTTTTCCAACTTCTCTGACTTCTGTTGCTATCATATGTGGAAGTTATATTCAGTAATTTTTATGGTTTTAGTTTTGTGTTTATTTCATAGAAGCTACAAAATGAAAAAAGTTCTTTTTATTCACTAGTTGATTTTTCTAATGTGAGACTTAGTATTGATCCCTGTGAAGCTTTGGGAGACTGGCTGGTTATGCCACTGACAGCAGAATCAGGCCCAAACTCAGTCATTCTTTATGAAATGCTTGTATGCCATGGAAAGAAGTAGAGGAAAAAGGATATTGGAGATCTTTTATCATATTTGAAATTATCAAAGTTGTTTAAATTTTCAAAATGGCTTGTTTTGACTTTGTCAGGCATTTCAAATTTGAAGTGTGATTCCTTTACACACTTACACAATATGCCTGTTGCCAGGTTAGTGGTGTAGAGTACCAAAGATTACAAGAGCACCCCTGAAATGAGCAGTGATGCTGTCTTAGCAAATCCAATACAGTAGTATGGGAGAATGATTTGATTTTAAAGTGTGCTATGGGTTTAGTTGATAGGCCTAAATCCAGGTGTTAAAGTTCAGACCAGTCCTGGGACTGTCAGTTGACCTGAGCTGAGCTGAGCTAGCTAACAGCTGACTTCTTCTAGCCAATAATTTTGTATTCCATACCATATTACATCATCTCAAAAGTGTTTTAGAAACACTGAGCCATTAATCCAGTAAAAAATGGCTTCTGTTTTTTAAAGATCTGAAACAATAGGACTTTGTGGCATCTCAGGGAAAAGATGGTCATATTGCCTGTTTATTCTCTATATTGCTTGTTAAATTTAAAATTATTCTGGTTGTCTGTGAAGCAGCAACTCTGTATAATCAGTGATTGGCATATTGTATGATTGCTGTACATACATGGTGGTAGTAGAGAGTAACACTTCAGTCTATCGTGGTACCAAAAAGAGGTTGTTGTACCATCAGCTGTTTGATTGTTATCACATTGATAATTGACAGTCCAGTACTTCTCAAGTGATTTCTTCTTTCTGCATTGAGGCTTCTGTGTTTACCTGGGAAGACTTTCCTTGACAGAGAAGCTTGTGGAATCACCTTCCAAATGGCAGCATTCCTTATCCCAGGAAAAAAAAAAACAACTCCCAGAACAGACACATCCCACAGGTGGCACAGATGGTACAGTTGTATACTGAGACTTCAGTGCAGAGAAAGACCTGCCACCTGCTGAAGGAGTTAAAAGGACTTCCATTTTCTTCCAGCTCCCTCCTTTCTCTGCTCCTTCGCTGTTCTCAGTAATAATGAATCTGAGTAGCCTCAAAGGGAACTGGGGTAATGAATCATGGCACATGACAGAGATATTTCTGTAGTATTGGAGGTCAGTATTTTTAGTATGACTGGTATCACATGTTTAAAGCAACAATACTATTTATTGCTCCACTATACTGCTTGTCACTGCAACACAGTAAATAAAATACTTCAGGTTTGTTCTGAATGAAGGACTTTGTATGCCCTGAGGTCATACCAGTGCTGGCCACCTTTCTTGGCCCAACTCCAGAGACATGCTGGAAAACTTCCATTTGCTTTGAACCATGGGCAGTGTTAAAGACAAGCCACCCTTCTGTAGTTCACTGTTAGGCCTTCAGAAGAAAAAGTTCCATGCAATTCTAAAATGACTTTGCAGCTACATTTCTGTTGTGTTACAGGTTAATGAATCTGCCAAAAGAGGAAAGAAGTTTGTGGGATTTGTAACACAACCTTTTCCTCAGCCTAAAGCCTGTAATGGAACGAGCACAGATGGAAGTGCAGAGCTGGAAGCAACGCTGGGCAGAAGAAACAGGGACCACAGAAGAGACAATTTTGATGAAAACTATAAAAACTGGAATGAGGGTACATTGAGTGGTCACTCCTCTGAGAGTGGGATAGAGGAGGAAATGCAAGGAGAAAGCAGACTATTGGAAGATTCAGATTTCCAGTTTGGAAAAGAAGTCAGCCCTTCTAAACCACAAAAAGGAGATGGTAATAAATGTTACTTATTTATTGTTAAGGTGTTGGAAAAAATAGAGCTGTTCTATCAAACACTGGCTTTGGATGATGCATCTTATATATGAATATACAAATGCATATGTATTTCTAAAAAAAGTTACCAGTTAAAAAAGTGGAAGAAATATTTACCTTCTGCTCTGTGTATGCAAACTGTGGTAACATATTAAAATAATTAAGTTTTCACATTAGGTATTATAAATATACTGTCAAAATTCTAGTTTGTAATTTTAAAAAAAGGGAAAACCACAAATGAAAGCCCCAGAATTGCTCACAATCTCATTCTGACTTGAAATGTGGTACAAACAGGTAGTTTTGTTGTTGATATGTGTATAAAAAATACATTGCCCTAACAGTCTTTTATCCTAGAAGGATGTAATTGTTGTAAAACCTTTTCCTAGATGCATCTTGTTTTTTACTTAATATTAAATCATAAACCTGTAATGGATTTCCAAGAATATATTGATTCCAGTTCTGCCTTTTCAAAGCTGACAGAGAGCCCCTTCCAGCCAGAGCTGCAATTTCACATTCTTTTGGCCAACTCACATAATGTACAGCAAACAAATCCGTTCATAATGGATTCTTTCTGGTTAATGTGCCTTCAAGAAGCATCCTGAAAGAGGTCACTTAAATTAATGCATTGACCATGAAATCAAAGACGATAATTGTTACAAAATGAATCTACTAGAGACAAGTAAGCATTAGAAGTATAGGAAGAGAAAGTATAATTGAAAATGTTGGTGGAGTGATAGACAACTTAAGTTGTAGAAGAAATGAGATGCTTAGTATAAAGTGTGTGAAAGATTGCCTGCAACACTGACTGCTGGTACTCAAGCCCTAAGTCTTGGCTGCTGAGAGGAGAAGGTGTAAATGAAGCAGTAAAATGGAGCATGAGAACTAAGCAAGGCAGCATCATGTGGAAAGCAGGCAGCGTGAGACTTTCATGTCAGGCTGCATTTTGATATAATAGGTTCTTCCCTGATGGGCCAGAAATGTTCTATTTGCCCTCAAAAGCAACTTTTCACTTCCCTGTTAAGAGTAAAGCAGCAGTTTGTAGACTGTCATTAGAACGAAGCCAAGCAAAGAGATGGTCAGTGTCCCTTTTATTTTTTATTTTATTGTGCAGACTGGTGTGAGCAGGTGGGTTGGCAGCCAGTGCATCCCCTGCAGCAGTTTGTAGACTGTCATAAGAACAATGCTAAGCAAGTGCTCCCAGGAAACTTCTCAAAGCTTCAGAGAGGAGATGCCAGGCTTCTCTGTACTAGTCAAATAGTAAAGTCACTGGAGTTCACAAGGCTGATCTTCTGGAAACTTAATCTTTCTTGATATGTTGTATGTAACCATTATTTTAAAAAAATACTGATGTGAATTGTCAAAGGAAGCCTTACACCTGTGCAGGTATGTCCTGCCATGTCAACGTGCTGTTTTCATAAACCTCTGCTCAAAAGAAGCAGAACTATGTCCAAGTTCCAAATTTTGGGGTCATAACATACACATTTTTACTATTACATCACATTTTGTCTTATTCTATCGAATTTCAACTATAATACACAGCTTGGAAACTTCTGCTAGACATGAGGAATTGAATAGTTGTATTGGGAAATATTTTTTTTTTCCGAAGAAGTGTAAGAAGTGATCTCAGTTTAGTATAAGGGAAAGTAAATTAAGTTTTGTCAGGATAAGTGCATTTATAACCACCTGTGGAGGGGATAAAATAACACTGTGTAGCAAGGAGAGTCATCTCTTACTGGAAGTTAAAACTTTTGTTCTGAATGTAGTCTGCCTTATTCCAGGCACCTGCTGTCACTTGCAGTGGGTGTGGTAACACCTCTCAGGACAGAGGGGTTCTCCCAGGTGCTGGTTCAGATTACTTGTGCTACAAATCATCTTTGGAAATCTCTGTTTCTGGAGCCTGGAGGGACTTGCTTCTTATGTGGGGTCATCTAAGCCAAGTTCCTCTGTTTTGGCAGTGTGAATACTTTGGTGTTTAGAGGTTGTTTTTTATTGATGAGGCTGCTCAGCAGTGTTAGACCACCTGGGAACGTTTTTGGGCAAATGCTTTGTGTTATTTCCCCACAGCAGTGAAACACATGAGTGTGTTTGTGGAACACAGTGATATAGCTCGGACTGAATAACTTGCACCAGTGATTCCCTAAAATGCTGTGAATCTGTGAATTTTAGTTTTGATGAATGCCTGATTGTGACTGGGTTTGTAACAGTGCTGTATTAATACCTACATGTAAGATGATTTGAGGATATGTAGGTTTTGTATGTTTAGCTTGAACGACCACCGGTAACTACTGAGAAACCTCAGCAGTCAGCTAATTATGCGACCACTTAAATAACCTTCAGAAAAATAATGGGTAAAAATCAATATTGTACAAGACATGCCTTATATTTGCAAACTTACGTCTTTAGTTACTGTAATTTCAAATATTTTTAGCCAGAAGTTCTCAGAGTGGCAGAAATTAAACCTGTTTCCAGTGGTTTCTTCTTAGCTCTTGTGTCTATCTTCTTTATGCAAAACTCACCTACCTAAAAGGTCCAGTGGCAGCCCAAGTACAGTAAGTTCACATTTTCCCCATATACCCAAGTGTGTCTCCCCTCACACCTTGTCCTGAGTGTGTCTGGGCCTCAGGCAGAGTACAGTCATGTCAAGAAACAATTATTAAAACTGTTGCTTAGAATTAGAAAATTATTGAAATAAGAGATTAATAATAATATTATTGTGGAGCACTATCCTTCAGAGGTTCATTTTTCTTCCTTTCTCTTTTCTCAGACAAACTGTATACAGTCTTCAATGTTTTTGATGATGATTCCACCTGCTGGACCTATCACGAAGGTGTGTTGTCTATGAAAGTAACCAGGAAGGGGCCAGTTGTCAGCACTCTGGAAGCAGACTGGCTAGAATTAACTACATTTTATTATAAACAAGGATTGTCCTTAGTTGATTCTTTTGTACACTGGGAAACTTCTAAAGGTGAGTACTGTCTCAGAATATCATGAGGTTTTTACTTGTTTATGCAGAACTGCATAACTTCAAGAAAAATAAGATGTTGTTTTGCTTCTTGATACGAAGGTCAATATGTAAACATGTCCAGATAGTCTATTGTGAATTTGTAGAATCTAATACCTAAAAAGGGAATAATTGGTTTTCTGGCCAGTTATAGATTTAAGTAATGGAAATTTCTGCTTTGTTTTGTCAAATTGAGAATTTCCAAAGCAGGAAACTAGTGTAGCTTCTTCAGCTCTTTGCTGGGCTTAAAAATTCTTTCCAAAACATGAAACTGCATTAGAATTTGCTTTTCTGGTTGGATGTGGACATATGTAGAGGGTAGAGAAACCTGTTTTTGTCCTTGCATTTGGCTGTAGGCAGATCCTCCAGGACTTCTTCACACAGCTTGGAGAGAGGCCCTCCCTGGTCCCTCCTGCCTCCTGTGCTCTCCTGCAGGAATCTGCCAGCTCCATTGACAGCCAAACTGATACGATAGAGCTCTAGGCCACAGGGGTTTCAAATTTACTTCTTCATTCTGCCAGTTTCAGTTTGATACCCAGTTTTCCTCTGGAAAGATCCTGCAAGCTCTGTGAGTTCGCAGCTTTCATCCCTGTGATGAGCAGAGCTCAGCCCTGGTGTCAGCCGTGCCACTGCTGGGCAGGCCCCTGCACACCCTGCTGAGCCCAAAGTCCTGCCCTGGGGCAGAGCTGGGGGCAGAGCTTGTACCACTGCTGACAACAGAGACAGCTCTTGGCTGGCCCAAGTGTCTGGAACTGTGAAACTCTGTTGGTGGTAAAAATATGTAATTAAGAGATTAATTTCCATTTGAACTGAATTGCCTGAAAGCCAGAAATGGTGTTGCAAAAGTAGTCAGAAGCTACTGTTGTGCTTGAAAAAATGTGAAGAGAATGGTAGTACCCTCGTGTTAGGTACAGACCAAGACAAACTGACCCAATTAATGCATTCTGAAACTAATAACTATCTAACAAAAGTTGTTTGATGTTGTTTGAAACCTGGACTTCTGCAAGGTGCTGCTTTGGTTGAATTTGTGCATGTCTTGCTTGTACAAAGTTTCAAGTTGTTGGTGTTGCTTTTCAATGAATTGTGGCAGTTAAGTGCAAGCAGGCAAAATAAAGGGCTGCAGTGGAGAAAAGTCTTTGTAAAACATTGGCTGAAAAGGTTTCAGGGCCCTTAAACAGTTCTTGCAATGCTTGGGTTGATTATCAAGAGCATTAGATAATTAATGTGTTAAAGTGGCTTTCATAAGTCATTTTATGTCTGCCTCTTACATGAAATATACAAGGAGGGTAAAGTCACTGGGACTTTGAGTAGTTGTTTTATTTACTATGCCTTATGCTTTTTATCTGATAATTCTGATTTAAAATAATATGCATTCATCTCCTTTGCAAAGCAGAGGTTAAACTGAATAAAAAATGTAAAACAAACTCTGTAAAAGCTAAATTATGTGGGCCCTTCAAAAACAAAACCCTGAAACAGTGACAACTCCTCAGTTTTCATTGCTCTCTGTAATTTTGAGCATGAATTGGTGTTTCTGTAGCTCTGCCATAAAATAAATTTAGTGACTGTCAGAGGCACAGAAGCTCATCACAGAGAGGTACCTCAGATGGAATTTGGCAGCTGGTCTCTCTCAAACTGCATGTTTTGTGCATATAAACAATCTAATGACACAGTTCCAAAGTCATCTTTTTTGTTCTGAAATTATTATTCCTATTTATTCAAGTCAGTGGAAGAAGAAAATTTCCTTGGGGGAAGTAGAGGTGAGAATTCAGACTCCTGATTTTCAATACAGACTTTTTTAGAGCTGGAAAAGAGCTCTCTGGAGATCTGTTACAGTTCACTGAGGGGTGGTTTTGGCAGCTGTTGAAATTAATCTTTGCAGCTGTTGTCCAACAACAGTTTCACAGTTTTCCCATTCCCCACATAGAGAAGATGTGCCTGCTCTTCTCTGTGTGAGTAACTACCCCGTCTTTAATACCCAGGCAATAACATACTTTCTCCAGTATTGGAGAGGATTTAAGTCTCCTATTCTGTGGATTACATCATTTTACTGTACAAGTGTAGTTTAAATTTGTCAGCTGTCAAGGTACATCTCCACAACAGGCTTCCTGAGGGCTCTTGGGAGCAGCAAAGCCAGAACATGAACCAATATCTGATGCACAGCTTTAGTTTGAGCCAACCGGATGCTTTCGGGCCTTGACGTGTGAGTCAGGGAGCCGTGCTCTGAAACTTCCTTCCCATCAGGAATCTTCCTACAATTACTTGTGCTTCAGGCTCTTCCTGTACCCGTTTCTGGTTTTTAAGCAGCAGTAGTTGGGCTTTGCACTTGAAGGTTCCCTTGTCTCCATGTTCTCTCCCACCACACCAGAAGGTTCATTGTTATCAGGCTGAATAAAGAGGGTTTGTGCCTGTTCCCTCTGCCGGGTGTATGTTGAATACAGGAAACTGGAATTCAGATTGGAGCATGGAAGGGGTTAATGCTTTTGAGAAAAATCAAATAGTTCAGAGTTCAGTTTGTATAGGAAAAAAAGGGATTTGAATATTAAGTTGACTTGCATACTTCCAAGTTGTAACTAGATGCAGAAATAACCACAAATTTGAGTTTGCTGAGCACAAGTCCTATGAGGAGAGGCTGAGGGAGCTGGGGGTGTTTAGTCTGGAGAAGAGGAGGCTCAGGGGAGACCTCATCACTGTCTACAACTACCTGAAAGGATGTTGTAGCCAGGTGGGGGTTGGTCTCTTCTCTCAGGCAACCAACAATAGGACAAGAGGGTACGAGCTTAAGCTGTGCCAGGGGAGGTTTAGGTTGGATATCAGGAAGAAGTTCTTTCCAGAGTAATCAGGCATTGGAATGGCCTGCCCAGAGAGGGGGTGGATCCTCCGACCCTGGAGGTTTTTAAGGTGAGACTGGATGTGGCACTGAGTGCCATGATCTGGTAATCACAGTGGGGTTGGATTAAGGGCTGGACTTGATATCTTGGAGGTCTCTTCCAACCCAACTGATTCTGTGATTCTATAAAGTTTATTTTAGAGGAATGTTTAAGGGAGGAGAAAAAACCATCCCATATGTAGTTCTTGTTAGTGTATCAACATAAAACTTTGTTTCTGTTCATCTTCACAGGGGACTATTTGCCCAAATCTTTGGAAGGATTATTTATCTATGAAGAAGAAGGTACTGGGGTTCCAGGTTCTAACAGGAAAGGAAATGATGCGATAGTTGTTGAACAATGGACAGTCATTGAGGTAAATTGGTGATTATTTAGCAATGCTGTTTGCTGCTTGTATTTTGTGCTTTTTATCTTGAGATATTTGTAGCACTGGTGGATAAATGTTCAGGATGGTCTCCTGAAGCCACTTGCACAGGCTAAACTGAAGCCTTGAATCATACAAGTGAAATCAGGTTTGTGGCTATTGGTGAATGTGCATAAAAGAAAACACTGGAGGGATTCTGGCCTGACATTACAAGTGTTCATACTGACAAATAACCACCAAAGAAAACGTTTGGGGGGTTTTTGTATGTTTGAGACCAATTTAGATATAATTTCAGTAAGTGCAGATCACACTGACAGTGTGAAGTATTTTTAAATAAGGAGGAGGAGAAGATAGCTAGAACTAAAAACAGGAGAAAATTGATAGTGATTTAATTATGGTTTTCAGATGTATATTTTTATTATAATTTTACTGCTAAATATGAAAGACTTTGGTTTTCCTAATAAATGTATATGTACTGCTGTAGTAGGTTACAGCAATAAAATGATTTTTTTAAAAAAGTAAATCCATGTTATAGGAGTACTGGTACCAATGACCTCTGAAATTAGTTGGGTTTGGAGAATATTAAGGGCTTACTTATGAAATATCCAGTGATAAACACAGTTACCAGTGTGAGAAGAATCAACACAACTTGTATATTAAAAAAACCCAAACAAACGAAAAAACCCTCACCAAAATCCTAAGTATTTAGGTAGGTGAGATGCTCAGTCTTCACATGTGAAGTAAAAATAAATGCATAATTGACACCTATTACAATGTTTTAAAAGTTTTAGGCACTAATTTAGGGAAGGGAGAAGCTGAACAAGTGAGATGTGCTTTGAATTGAATGTCTTGCTGAATCAGAGGTCATACCTAATGTTAATAAATTGTTTTTCTTTGATTTTTGTAGTCTTGACCTTCCAAATTGTTTTCAGTTTAAATAGTGAATCTCCACCAAACAACAGCTTATCATCTCAAAGGATTCTCTCACTAAAAGTGCAAGGAGTTGTAGTTGTGTAGAAATGCAAATAAAACCTGTACAGAGTCTCTTTACTACTTTTTATAATTATTAATGTAGGGGTGTGAAATTAAAACAGATTATGGACCTTTATTGCACACGCTGGCTGAGTTTGGATGGCTCCTGACCTGTGTCCTGCCCACACCCATCGTGCGACATGACAGGTACCAACTGTGCGTTGCAGAATTTTGGTGTATACATCTCAAAATTATCCAATAGTTACTTGCATACTTCAGTGCAAAAGAAAGAAAAATGCTAATCATATTAAATGCATATAAAACCTGAGATGTAAGTAGCATTGTTGTGGAATCTTTTACCATGTTGTCTTAGGACTACTGGTTTCAGTGAGTCTAATGTTTAGATTTACACAATGTATTTTAAATTTAGAATTCAAGATTTTATTTAGAAAATGTTTTACCACATATCCAGCCCCCAGCAATGGGATTACTCATGTGCTTCAAGTTTAAACAAGTGTTGAAATGTTTCACTAATTTAGAATCCTGGTGAATGAGTAGTTTAGGTGATGGAACAAGTCAGATGTCACAAGACAGTCATGCAGTATTTATTGCAAGTAAGGGTGGAGATTGTGCTAATTCAACAAGTTATTGGGCTGTTTCTCTTCTTTAATACAGACACTGTGGTTCACTTCAAAGACAGTACCAAACTACTGAATTTCAGTTCTCTGGTGGTAATACTTATTTCAATGACTGAGCGCACTCTGTCTACATAAGAAGAGCTAAATAGCAGACCTGGGTCCTCCATAAGGTTCCAAATTTCTTTTTTAACCCCACCCAAAAAGTACTGTGCTTTCCATCACAGGATCAAGTTAAAAAATGGCAAATGAAGCACTGGATTAAGCACTCTTAATGCCCCTCATCTCTTTTTTTTATTTTTTCAAGTTCTCCCATTAGATTACGGTTGCCAAGCCTTGAAAACAAACAGATGTAGTGAGACATGGCTTAGGGCTCATTAACAATCGTGAAAGAGTGAATGACTTGAGTAATCTTTGGATCCCAGATCTCACTGTGTTAAATCAAGACAGCATGAAAAAGATTGAATGAAAGGTTCTACGCACTCCTGCAAGGAAGTGGCAGTTTTGTTCAAGTGATTTGACATAATTGAATCAACTCACCCCTGTGAGAAGGAAGCTTTTCTGGTCAGGAAATAGGTGTTGGGTTTCTTTGGCTGTGTTTTTTTTAGTAGTTGATCTTAACCAACTGATTAAGTGCAAAGGCAGAAGTGGTAAAACAGTATGGAGTGTTCTATTACTTTTGTTATAAGGGTCTCTGTATGTTTTGTTTTCTTTTGAAGGAAGTAGTTTACAGAATACAAAACAAAATTATTTTCCTTTAATGTCTTCAATAATTTTATGGTCTAAATATATCAGCTTTGAACATGATGACTTGTAAGGTCTATGAACTACTGAGCCTGCTTTTTCATAAACAGCTGAAATTTTAGCCAAATTTTAGAGCTTGAGAGTCAGTCTTCAGAACATGAATCTAGTCTTTGAAGGCTGTCAGTGGACAATGGGAGAGAGATTTTTAGTAGTGATGGTGTGCTGTGAATCACAGGATGAGAGATTTCTTAACCTTTCAGCTCTTTTGTCCCCAGGCAGTGTAACTGAGCCATCCCTGCAGGGTTTGGGCAGGCAGGGCCAAGAATGGCCTGGGCAGCTGCTCAGGAACACTCGAGTGTCAGTCTGTGCTGCAGCAGGACACGTGGAGCTTGTGCCTCATACATTGCAGGGCCAGGTGAAAGAAGCAAAGTGCTGAAAGAAGAAAGAAAGTAGGGAAAACACAAACAGATTGATTAGGCTGGAGCTGTTCTTGAATTAGTAAGAAGGCAAGAAGGCAATATATCAACCAGATATTTAAGTAGTGATAGATTTCTCAAGTAGTGTTGATCCCAGATGTGAAACAACCAGCCCATTCATAGCAGTGTTCTTGGTAAAGGAGGTTATATCCTGGCCAAATCTGGAGCTGGATTCACTTTGTATCCACACTAGAATAATTCAAACTAATTAAAAGCATTTGTTTTCTGGCCTACATGTTTGGGTAGGAGTCTACATGAATTGTCTAATACTTGTTATCCCACTGTGGCTTGTGAGTTACTCTTGGAAGAAATGGGGTGAATTGTGTTTTATGTGCATGTAGTATATCTCATATATAGCTATTCAATCTTCTTTTTAAAAAAAAAAAAAGTAAAAAACCCCTGTGAACAAGAATTCCTAATTAGGAATTGATTTCATGAGAGTTGGAAAATGAACGTCTTCCTGTCCTGATGGCCTAAGCAGTGATTGATAACTGCTATTTTTAGGCATTGCTGTTGGTATTTAGAGGAGAAGAAATTCCTGGATGGTTACTGTGTGTCTGATACGAACGATGCCATTACTGTGGTGGTGGTGGGTTATTCTAGGAATGCAAGTTCAATGTCTCAATAAAGACTTTATGCTGCTCAGCAGCTGGGGGGTTTTCCCAGACTTGGAACTCTGACCTCAAAACCCAGCCTGAATATTAACAGGCTGCAGAAACACTGACAAAAAGAAAAGAAACAGCATTTTGGCATGATCTGGCAAATGCATATTTTCATATTTATTTTTAAAAAAGAATTGGTGCACCTTATCTAGATAAATTTTTCTTTATTATCGTCATTCTTACTCACTGTAGTACTTTGCTCTATTTTGTTTTCTGCTCTTACTGGCTGCAAAACTTTCCATCATCTCAGATCTCCTGTGATCTGTTCCTGGACGTTGTGCCCACTTCTTGTCTGCAGACACAGAGTGTGACCAGCTGTGGGGTGTGAGGGGATTCTCATGCACTGATGGGTTCCTTTTTAGGCTTTGGCATGGTTGGGATTTGAAACAGTTTAAAAAAACCCACTAGGCTGTCGTGTCTTGTTCCCATGTGGTTTTGCTGTTGTTTAAAGTGTTTCATTTTTTGCAGATGTTCTCCATAAAATAGAATGTCCTGCTGTGGGGAGTGTTGCCCCATGTGGTGGCTGAATGCCAAGGGTCACTGTCCTGTTTCTGGCAGGGTCTGTGCACCTGTTCAGTCCTTCAGCTCCTGCTGCAGTGACTAAATGGTTTGAGGAAACATTTCCTTGAGAAAAAGTTCTCCTTGCTGTTACAAGCAGAGCATAAAAGTCATTTTTGAAACATGCACAGTGGCCATTTTGTGCAACATTTGCCAAACAAGCACTGTGGGTCTTGGTTTGTTTTTTGGTCAGCACACTGTGGAATGCATAGGAGGTGCCCTCTTCTGGCTGGGACTTTTTTTTTCCCCAGGGATATGAGAAAAGAGAGCATGAAAAAAACTACCTATGATGTAATATTTGTTGTATCCATGCATGTCTTGGGTATTGAAACTGTGTCAACAGTCAATAAAGAGATTTTTTTGTCCAAAAAAAGCAGACCATGAAAGAATACCAGATAGATCCACAATAATATTAGTGACCTAAAGAGGCCCCTACATTATATACAAGGCTTACTTAATCAATAAATGTCTTCTAGGTGAGAATTTGACAGTAATTATGCCAAGTTCAGAATATAAATAGCAGGAATAAAATTAATAGTCCTTTTAGGAGTTAAATCTAGTAAGTATCTAGGAGATACTTTGCTGATAAATTAAGTGCTGCTGTGGTTTTTAGTGTTTATCGTGAGTTTGTGGAGTTTCATACATGTTTGTGGTTGAAAATTAGAATTATTTCTGAAGTTTTTTCCAATTTTTCATTAAACAAATCCTTTAAGCCAGGACACTTGGAATCCCAGACTGGTGTCTGTCTCATGACTGAAGTCTGGACGCTGTGCAGCTCCAGAGGAATGCAAAGCTTTATTTTGAGAAATACACAAAAAACCCTGAATAGATGAAACGAACTTACTGTCTTATCTCTTTTGTTCGTTTTTAAGATAACTTGGTCTAACTTCTATTCTAAGTGCTTTGTAAATAAAATATTCAATGCATAAAATAAAATATCTGTAGAAATCAGAGCCATGGGAGTACTACTGAGCTTTTGGCTTGATGAGTGTTTTGGGGAGCTTAAATATAGACATGTAAGAGGACAAATGTTTTGCCCATCCAGCATAAACAAGCAGGCAAATTGCTGATGTTTCAACAAAAGAGTCTCTGTTGTTCTTCATCACTCTTAAGAGAGAGAAAAGGGCTTCAGCAGCCTCACTCTGCAGTGACCTTTATTTCCCTCCCCTGATTACTGCAGTCCCTGAAAATGGGCAAGGCAGACTCTCTGAGCAGTGCAGTGCAAAAACACTGACTTTGGTTATTGATTTATCATGGCTCACCACTTAATCTGTGTCTTCAAAATGCCCTGACTTGGGAGGCAAAGAGGGACTTTGGAAACACGAGGGAAGCTGTGGAGCTTCCCTTGCTGCAAGCACTTTTTCTCATTTAAATTCTGTGGAAATCCCACTGTCATTGAGTTCTTTGTGAATTAAGCTCATAGCAGCTTTGTCGTGTGTGGCATTTTAATAAGGTCAGACTTAGAAAATTGTTAATTTACTTATTGTCTGCTCACCATCGTGTCCTTTTGCTGTTCTAGCTGAATTTGTACAAGCTGTAGCTTAATGTTTGGGGTTTTTTCTTGTCTCTGAAGGAATGCAGACACTGTTACAAAATAAGCTGTAGGCTCTTCCCCATGCCAGAGGCTGCTCAGCCTTCCTGCTTACAAGATAGAGTTCCCAGTTGATTTTATTAAAACAGACATAACTGAGGTAGGGAGAAATACGTAGCGAAGTGGAATAAGGCTGCAGGATTGTGGATTTACTTGTGATGACAAAATCTTAACAGGTTTTCTTTTAATGAGTGCAAACAGTGAGGTAGAGACTCTTGGAGCAGGAAACCTTCTTAGCTTAAGGAAATGAATGAGTTTGTTCTCCTGCATTCTTGTTTTCCCCACAAGCTGGAGCTTGAGAGTTCTCCACTCTTATCCAAGGAACACGTGCAAAGATACGGCATGACCTGAGTTCAGCTGGGCTGAAAGGAAGATTGTGAGGGGCCAAACACAGATCACAAACCCATCATCACCAGCTACTGATCTGGGTACCTGCACACTGAGTAGCTGTCTGTGCTGGGAGCTCTTCTCCTAGGAACAGTTTTAATTCCTGATTTTTTCTTGTAGCAAATCCCTAATGTTAAATATAAATTAACTCTCAGTTCTAGCCCTGTCATGAAACATGACCAAGTTACCTTAACTTGGTCTGTGCTGTTACCCTTGTGACATACCCATACTGAAGTAAAAGCTACATTATTTTAGTAGTTCTTTCTTTAATGTTATGCATAATGATACTCTTTTATGACTGACAGAATAGGTAAAATCATAAATATTTCAATTGACCTCACTATGTCTGTTTGGTGTTTCTATTTTGCTGCTTGTCTTCAGTGCACTCTTGAATCTGTAGTCACCCTTTTACTGAAGTATTTCAGTGTCTTCCTTTATATACATGAAAGTCTTACTGAATGCTGCCCAGAAGCAGGAGTTGGGGGGAGAAGAGCTTATAAAAATGTAATATCTGATATTTAGAAGAGCACTGGAAATTTTTGAGCTCTCATTGTAGAGTTCTGGTCTTGAAATTCTCTGCACTTTGTCAGTGACACAGAGTTGGGCTTTGTAGTAGATGTGCTATCAATGGGGTGACCTGTGTTCTGGTGGGAAGGTGATGGAAATACAGTCTCTTGAAGTTTTTATGTATTTATCACCACAACTAAGAGTGTAGTACTTCTGATTAGGTCTTGAGGAACAACTGTCTTCACCTTGTGGTGTTCATTTTTCTACAAGCATTTCCTTTTGGAAGAAAAGAAGCTTCTTGGTCTACCACAACAGTATTAACATCTGTAGAAGTTCAGGACTGAAGTTGCATTTTTTTTCTTTATTTATTTATCTTACTAAAATACTCTCTGGTGCTTCCTGTGCTGGTACCTCCCTCATACAAAACAGTCTTTTGTCTCATTGATGAGGAGCTTATTAAAACTGAGCTGGGTCCTGTTATCTATAGCTGGTAAGGCAACAAGCTTATTCTGCTGGGTCAGATGTCACACTACAACCAGAGAACAACTTGGTTTTAACAGTAAAGAATGTTAATTCCCAAGTTCCATGCCACAAAGTGTTGAGATACTTGTTGAAGCTGTGAAATCTGTTGAGATTGGGCCTGGTTGTTATGACATTAACAGGCAGTAATATGTTGCTGTATATTTGACAGTGAAGATTAGCTCGAAAAGACTCATGGGGGTTTAGTTCAGACATAAAGGTGCAGACTTGGATTAAAAGTAGGAGGTCTGGGATTGAAACTTCCAGGAGTGCACATGTTAAATAACTCCAGTCACAGTAATACAAGTTATTGGTCTGTCCATATTTTTATGTGCATCACCTTAACCCAGCTGTTTGCTTCTGTTTTTGAAAAAGTGTGTTAACAGAACTATGCAGGAATTAATAAACCAGTTAATGCTTGTAGCTTGTCCTCTTCTTACTCATGGACTTACACAACTTAAAGCTGACTTGTGTTTGTGACAATTATTGCCTTTAAAACGTTGAAACTATTTTCTTCACATTTTAGTGAAGGAAATCTCGCTACAAAGCAAGTAATTTTTCTTCAGAGACCTGTTATGTGGAGTTCTGCTGTCCAGACACCAGAGGTGAGTAACATGTTTATGGTATTAATGTAAAAAAAAAAGTACTTCATGTAGTGGTAAGATACAGAAACAAATTGGATTTCATAGTTAATAGGGGGGAAAAAAGTGTCAGAACAGGATTTCACTCAGAACAAGTTCAATTTTGTTGAGGGCTTTTGCAGCTGAAGTCACTTTTTTTTTTCAGCCATTATCTCTCAAGTTAAGCCATGGTGAAAAGCATAAACATGCTAGAAAACCTGTTTTGTGCTAAGGAATTGCTGTGTCTAAGGTGGATGAGGTGGGCTATGCTGGAAATATTTACTTTGAAGTCTTTAGGAAGTCCTAAAAGTTCTGATTGAAATCCTGTATCTGTTGCACATAAATAGAAAACTATTTTGACCTCCAAAATTTCTACTTTCACACTTTTAAAAGAAACAAGTGCCAGGCTGAACAAGTGATACTGTAATCTGCAGGTTAACAGGGTGAAGGCTGTTGTGTGAAAATGTGACAGCAGATTCAAAATTCCTGCAGCTGAAGCACCTCCTGGTCCCTTTGGGGGTCACTCCTGTACTGGTGGCTGTATTGAGTGCTTTAGGATTGAGTAACTCTGTCACCCCCACACTGCTCAGTGTCACAGCAGTTCCTGCACCTCTGCAGGGCTGCAGCAAGTCCTGCTGTGGCCACAGCAGGATCAGCTGCTGGGGGGCTTTTCTTTGCCGTGTCTTTGGACATCCCGTGGTGGGTTTCAATAATTTTTCTTTTCTGGATTCCGACAGCTGTCCAACCTTTCTCCATTCAACATGGTTTTCCTGTGGTAGCCTTAAGCAGCTGTGAATGTTTTCACTCATGTAACTTTACTTACAGACTCTTTCATGGCATTTTATACAGTGATACCTGGCTGTTTCCCTGACCTTTTATATAAATACTTCCATGAGTCTCTGAATTTCTTGCAGTCATATTTGATTTTTCTCTTTTTTACTTTCTATTCAGTCTGTTACCATCATCTGTGCTTTCCTCTGTTTAGTATTTCTAAAATATGCTCTTCCTTTTTTTGTTCTTCTCCAGCCTTTTGCTTCAGCCTAATTTCCTTCTCACTGTGTCCCCTGACAATTAGTACTTCCATGCCTGGGAGAAGTGCCTTCAACATGCCCAGTTCAAGTCCTGTTTTATTTTTTTGTCACTGTCTCAATTCCCAGCTAGTTCTTGTACACTGTAGTTCATTTCCTCATTTACAGAACTGGAGCTTCTCCTTTTTTCTCTTCAGTGTTCAGTGTAGTCTCCCTTGTCAGTGTCTCAGTCATACCCTCTTCTAAATTCTGCCAGGGGGATTTTCTCCTTTAACCACCCTCTGTGTTGAAAACACCTTCACCTTTCAGCTTTCAAACCTTCTGCCCCTGCCTGACTTTGTAGTCTTTACTTTCCTTCCTAATGAACTTCTGAAAGTGTCTTTTGGAACAATTTTGATAGCAATATGGTAAAAATATATAAATTAAAATATACTAAATATATAAATATAAAAAATATGCCAGTGATTATAAAATAAAATGCTGCTTTCCTACTTTTTCAATACTCTATCTAATAAGGCCATGAACTCCTGATAGGAGAACTCTTCCCTTTGTAGGGGGGATATTAATGTTACTTGTAACTGTCTCTTAAAAGGCAGCAGAACTTCAGTCTGAGGAACTGATGAATCTTTGCAATGTGGTTTAAATTAAAAATAGGAAGTATTATGCTCACAATTTAAATTCTTTTACCCACTTGTGGGATGATAAGCAGCTTTAGCTTATACAAATAAAATGGTGTCGTTTGTTAGTTACTGTTTTACTTTGTTGTAATGGGAAACCTTTGACTTAAGTGTTAAACATACTGGATGTAAACAAGAAATAGGTGATTTGTAGCTATTTACATCAGGATTTCTGTGTTTAAAATCTGAACAAACTTAATATCTAAATGTGCTCTTTAAGTACTAGTGAATATTTTACTTCTCCATCAGGAAATTTCAATATGATGAGGTCATTTTAGCATGGGATAAATGGGTAACTGGGGCTGAAGCTGAAATGTTTAGCAGAGTAACGTTTTTCTTCTGTTTTGCCAATTATGTTGGGTTTTCCCTGAATTTTAACTTTTTTTTTCTTTTTTTTTTTTTAAATATTTGAATTGGCAAACAGCATGTTACTTTCATTTCAATTTAAATTCATCTATTTGTTAGTAATACCAAACTGGCATAGAATGTCCTGATGGCATTGAGAGTTCTGGTGTAAAACAAGCTCCTGAAATGTGGAAGCCTCCCTACAGCTCTAAAATGGTTTTTTTCCTTCTGAATAAAAGTCTCCTGGACATTGATGACACAGCTGTACAACTTTAGTGAACCCTTGCAAACATTTTCATAAATACATTCAAGTCCTGGTTGTGTGTTGTTTAGCACAACATCTTCCTTTTCATTTGTGCTGTGTATCTTTTAATTGATGTTCATTAAAGCTCTTACTCAAAAAAATTTACTGTCCACAACTTCAGATGTCTTTGAAATACAGAAATACTTCAGATACCTAAAATTTAAGATAAGAAAAAATTGCATCACAACTTATGTTTAAGTACACTAGCTCTAAATCATAGAATCATAGAATCCATTGGGTTGGAAAAGACCTCCAAGATCATCAAGTCCAACCCTTGGGCCAACTCCAG
>JAWWLZ010000177.1:28692762-28706519 GCA_035041345.1 Poliocrania exsul
CCGCGCCGCCGCAGGTGAGCGCCCGGCGCGGCCGGGGGAGCGCGCCCGACCCGCACAGCCCGGCCCGGGGAGGGCGCGGGGGCCGTTTTCACGCGGCCGCGTTTACCGGGGGGGCCCACGCCGGGAGCGGCCGGGCCCGGGCCAAAGGGTGAGAGAAAGGCCGCGGGCTCGTCGTGCCCGCATGGCGGGGGCGGGTCCCGCAGCTCCCAGTGCCGGCGGGGCCCGGCGGGCCGGGCGGCGCTGACCTTGCCGCGTGTGTCCTGCGGCAGCCGCCATGTGGCTCCTCCGCCCGGCCCTCACCGCGCTGCCCTTGGGCACCCCCGGCACGGCCCTCACCGCGCTGCCCTTGGGCACCCCCGGCACGGCCCCGCAGCCTCATCCCGCGCTGAGCGCTCGCTGCCGCGGGGCCCCCGCGATGCCCTGGCTGGGCTCGGCCCGGCGGGAGTGGCGCGGAGGGTTCGGGGCCCGCTCGGGGCAGCTCCGCAGCGGGATCGCGGCTCTGCAGGGCGGGATCGCGGCCCTGTGCGCTGCAGCGGCCCCTGGGCCTCGTGTTCAGCCAGCGGAAAACTGAGCGCTCCTCAGGGTCATTTGCTTTGCTTCCTAAATGCGCTTTCTGTCTTTTACTGAAAAGGCAGCTGTGCGAAGCCATAATGCTGATCTCTTTTTTGCATTTGATGTAATCTTTTAGACATGCTCCGTCTACCTACAGTACTCCGTCAGATGCGACCAGTGTCCAGAGCGCTCGCCCCACATCTCACGCGAGCCTATGCAAAAGATGTGAAGTTCGGAGCAGACGCGAGAGCTCTGATGCTACAAGGAGTAGATCTTTTAGCAGATGCTGTAGCTGTCACCATGGGGCCAAAGGTAAGGGGAGATGTTTTATGTTAACACTGAGCTGGTTGGAAACACCTTAGCTAGCAGAGGAGAGTGGTTTTCTTCAGTGGAGCTGCGTGATTGGATCTGCAGAACTGCACTGCAATGGGTGAGGGGCATGGACAGGCTGCTGAAAGCTGCAGGCAGCCATAGTCTCATGTTGGTCACCTGGAGCATGACAATGGTGCCTGAGCTTTTCCTAGGAACAAATCAAGGTTACCTGCATTACTGTGGAAAGTGCAGTGTATGTGTTTAAACAGTTTGAAGGTTAAGGGGATGTGCATAATGTGTTACCAGCTCAGTTGATAGCCTGTAACAATGCAGGAGATACTGTAGCAGTCCGTGTCATGAGGTGAGTTCATCTGCATGTGGGGTTTTGGTTGGTCTGTTGGGGTTGTTCATACGAATTACAGTTTTTACTCTGTTTGTCTTTTGGTATAAATGAACTGAAAAACACACCCAAAGTGTAATGCTGGGTTTTCACTTGTCTGGTAAATGTTACCAGTAAGTGAAATTCTGTGGCAGTGGCATCCATTTATGTTACACGACATTCTCTCCTATAAGGGAGTTCCAGGTCTCTTGCCAAACAGCTGTGGTATTCTGCATAGTCGTGCAATGTGCAGTAAAGCTTGAAACGAGCTTTGTTTTTAAGAAATAGAGACACTGATTTTTCTTTGGGCTCATATAAATACCTATGCCATGTAATACATATGCATAGTAGTTCTTCTCAAGGCCTCCTGGCCTCTGTAACATTAATTCATGTATTTCCTGCACATTTTTGGTGTTCTACTTGCTTTATTCAAAAAATGCCATAAGCTGAGCAGATGAAGGTTAAGGAACACTGATGTCAGCAAGCTGTGGCTGTTTTCCACAAAGGAACAAAGTTTAAGTTAGTTAATTTAACTCCTGGTTTTTTGGATGCCCAAACACAGTTCCAGTGCATTAACTAAAGGGCAGTTGCTGATGCAACTTCATGTAACCTTATGGGGTTTTTGTTCCAGTGTTCTCACTTCTGCTGTTCTCTTTGTATTTGTACAAATTCAGGGATTGTACTGCAGTGCCTGATTCTGCTTCTGGCATTTTTAAGAAATATCGGTCTGGTGAGGAAGCTTCCCCTAAACACTGCTGTGCATTTTAAGGAACATGGTTTGCAGTCCCACACAATCTTTTGGTAATGCTTCAAAGGGTTGAACAGAACTCGTTTACATGGGAGTTCAGCTTCTCAACGTGCAGGAGTATTCCAAAGGCATGTACAGTTGCTGGTGGTGTTCCCTTCTTCAGGAACACAGATAAGTGTTTGGGTTCAGAGTAAATCCTTTCATGTGATTGGATAGAAGTAGTTTTTATTGTGCCATTCTTCTCAAGGCTGCAAACTAAACATTTGGAACAAGATTGTATCAAAGTATAGAATAAAATTAAGCAAAACTAGGAGGGACTACATGAAGAACTTCCTAGTAGCAGAATCCTCCAGGAAAGAGCTTTCTTATTCTTGAACCCTTTTTAGATTTAGAAGTGCTAGTCAAATAAAACCGTGAGCAGCCAGGCTATGAATTATTTTAGCATAACTGTTTCATGACACAGAGGTAAATTTCCATAAGCTCTTGCCCAAGTTCAGCCGCGGTAACTGAAGGGTAACCTCTCCTCTGTAGCTCCGAGGGGTGGTTGTGCTTGGGGAGCCGCCTCGTGTCTGGCCGGGAGCCAGAGCGAGCTCGGCGGCTGAGCCAGATGTGCTGGGGCTGTGCGGGAGGAGCGCAGGGAGCAGCACAGCGAACAGCACAGCACAGCACGGTGTGGGCGCTGCAGGGAGTCCTTGGCTGGCCGGGCACGTGATCCCAGCCCCGGGTGGAGCTGCAGCCACACTGGGGTGGGAGCAGCCATGGCAGGAGGCAGCGTGGGCAGCTCCCAGCTGGGCCTGCACACCAGGGGAGAGGAGCACTGTGCCGGGTCAGCTGGAGCAGCAATGGCCAGGGGGACAGGTGCTCTCCCTTCCCTGCTCCAGCAGCTCCGCCTGTCAGGATAGCTCGAGTTTCAGGACAGCATGGACCAGAGGTAGCTCCTTATGTTTCTGCTGCCTCCAGGTCAAACTGGAACATGATTGTTTGGGGCAGCTATTGGAGCTACTGAATACATCTGGGAACAAGCAGTCTTTTTGTGCAGATGCATTTGCCCTCTGTTCCCTGTATGGGTCACTGTTACTCCTGTTACCTGTGTCTGTGTATGTTGGGTACAATAGCCCAGCTTTCAGTTGGACCCAAGTGTGGGCTAAGAGAAGAAAGGCTGGTTAACTTGCAGTGTTTGAGAAATTTCTATAACGCATGAACACAAATTTATTAATTATTCTCAGTTCTCTTTGCTAATCACCAGTGAAGTTTGCAAGTCTGCTTTTTTTTTCTTTCCAGTACCTGCAACAAGTTAAGCTCTGTATTATCTTTTTTCAATCACCAAAAATTTTTATTGTGTTTTGATAGAAATTTTGCCTATTTAGTTTGTTTTGCTGTATTTAATTTGGGGTAAATTATTAGTGTTAAAGGAAATCTCTTCAGTTATTTTTCTCTGTAAGGCCAGTGTGTCTTTAGTTGCAGACTGTGGCATTAAGCATTAGGGCTGAGGAGTAAAGCCTCATTCTGTGAAAGCATAAAACCTGTGAGCCGTTTTTGTGGTTCTGGAGGACCTTTGTAATGTGTGTGCTTGGGAAGTCCCAGCTGAAGGTTCTGTGCAAGGTGTTCAGCTGTGGCTGTTCAGAAGGATCTTCATCTTCAGTTGAGCTCTTACGAGTCATGTGCTGTGGCTTTGGTTTAATATTTGTTCTTTGTCACCCTAGGGAAGAACAGTTATTATTGAACAAAGCTGGGGAAGCCCCAAAGTGACAAAAGATGGCGTGACAGTAGCAAAGGCAATTGACTTGAAAGACAAATACAAAAACATTGGAGCCAAGTTAGTTCAAGATGTTGCCAACAATACCAATGAAGAAGCAGGAGATGGTACCACTACTGCAACGGTGCTGGCACGTGCTATTGCCAAGGAAGGCTTTGAGAAGATCAGCAAAGGAGCTAATCCAGTAGAAATCAGAAGAGGTAACTTTTTTCCCTTGCTTTTAATGTTTAATCACTGTCATTTATTTTTCATATCCTAAATTCGACTGACTGCCTGAACAAGTTGCATTTTTTTTGAAGAGCCACACAGTGATGCTTAGAGAACACGCTTGTTTCTGTTACATTGCTGGCTTTGAACAATACTTCTTTTTTCTAATCATTTTACTATTTTATATGGATTTTTGATAACTATATAGTTTACTGCTGCCATGGAAACCAATTTGTGACAAATTTTGATCATGGCAAAGTATCTCACACCAACTCCAAAAAAAAGGTCACCAGATACACAATAGACGATGGAGAACTGGAACTGTTTGTTTTTGAACATGCAAATTTGATGCCTTTTTGCAATGTGGACTTTTGTTTTTAAATGAAACCTATTTGGTGGGGTGGGTGGGTGCTTTGGGGTCTTCTCTGCTGAATACCTTGTTTTGTTCACTCAAGCATATTCTTTTGTCTTTAGGGGTGATGCTTGCAGTTGATGCTATCATAGCTGAACTGAAGAAGCTGTCTAAGCCTGTTACAACTCCAGAAGAAATTGCACAGGTTAAAAAAAAAAACCCAAACACTACAATAAAATGTAACCCAAGTTTACAAAACTGCTTTTCAGAAAAAGTTTAGTGCAGTTGGGTTTAATGGAGTTGGGTTGTGTGTATGTGATACCTGGGTGTTTTTCTCTATGCATCAAGATTCAAATTACATTTCACTGAATGATATTCATGGTTACACTTTCATGTTCCTACTTTAACATTGTCATTATTCTGCTTTCAATTAACTGCTACAAGTTAGCAGAAGTGGGTTGTTTTTTTCACCTTCAAGTTTCATTCCTGAGTGTGGTCTTAAAACATAAATTTGTGTACTTGGGAGGTCTTGAGAGCAAAGCTGTGTGTGTGGATGGGAGGGGGTGGCAGATCACTCAGGTTGAGGTGGTGCCCAGGTGGGTCTTGGACACCAGGTGGTTGGTCTCTGTGGGTTGTTGCTCCCTGTGGCTGCGTGTTCAGGTGGTCTGTGAGAGCCCAGGGCAGGGGGGCTGGCCCGGTGCTGCAGCTGCCTGAGTGCTGTGAGCCTTTCCAGCAGGGACTTTGGGCCTTGGTGTGGCTGTGCTACAGTCACCTGCCCTGTTCTGCCACCTTTCAGTTGAAAGGGGTTATTCTGATTTTTGTTACAGTGAGGAAATGGATCACTTGCATTGTGAAATGAGATGAAATGCTTTACTGTTTCAGGTTGCCACGATATCAGCAAATGGAGATCAGGAAATTGGCAATATAATCTCCGATGCAATGAAGAAAGTTGGACGAAAGGGTGTGATCACTGTCAAGGTAAGAACTGGCCAACATAAAGACTAAGTGCAAAGTGACTCTTTTTTTCTCTTCTTTGGGCTGTCTTGTCTCATGTGATGTAGCTGCTTCTGCTGCTCACACACAGTGTCCCACCATAATTCCTCCTCTGCTCCTTGAGTTTGGGGTTTGATCATTGTTCCTTCTTACATTCCTCGTATTTTGAAAGGAAGCACATGGAACTGATGTGCTGATGGCATCAGTGTGGTCCAGAGCCTTTCATTCTGTTGTGCATACTATGCTAAAATTGTATTTGTGCTTTTGATACCAAATAGAGATCATCTAATGTGGTCTTTCTTGCATCTAAACAGGATGGAAAAACTCTAAATGATGAATTGGAAATCATTGAGGGTATGAAATTTGACAGAGGCTACATCTCTCCATATTTTATTAATACAACCAAAGGTGAGTTAACAATAACCAGTGTCTAATACTTTACCTGGCTCTTTTAAGTTACAAATATGGTACCTATTATAAAGGTTTTACAGGCCCTTATGCTGGGTGCCTCAGAAAATATGGCAGAAAATTTAACTTGATGAAAACTCAGAGTTTTGGGGGTTCTGTTTTCCTCTCTGTGCAAAGAGTTGGCCCATGCTGGCCCTGCAACAAGGCAGAGCAGTGTAGAATTGGAAGTGGGGTCTTGGGGAAAAGAACTTGTGTCTTTTTTTAATGTAGTGTAAAAGTGCAGCTGTTTAAGTTAAAAGAATGCTTGGTGTGTTTTTGTAATGCACTTGTTCAGATGATGCATGTTGTTTCTGCAGGGCAGAAATGTGAATTCCAGGACGCTTACGTTTTAATCAGTGAAAAGAAAATTTCTAGTGTACAGTCCATAGTTCCAGCTCTTGAAATTGCCAATGCTAACCGGAAACCTTTAGTCATTATTGCAGAAGATGTTGATGGAGAAGCTCTCAGCACTCTAGTCTTGAACAGGTGAAGCTTAAAATCCATTCTTTTAAAACAAATCATGCCTTTTTTTATTTCTACTTTTTTAAAGGAGTACCTACAAAAGAGTGTGTTTGACTTTTCCACATTGCATTGCTGTCTGTTCTCTTAGCTGTGCCAAAGAAACAATGGCTTTGGGTATCATCACACTTTGTGTCAACTCAGGCAGAACCTCAGTTGTGTCAAACTACCTTTTTGGGCAAAATCAGCTTAGTTAATGATTCATTGTTTGTGTGATTGTTAGAGCTGTACTGAAATAATTGGGTCTAGTAATTAGACTTGTTCTCTGGACACATGTGGAGTGTAAATGTTTGAATTTTTCTCTTCAGACTGAAGGTTGGCCTTCAAGTTGTTGCTGTAAAAGCACCAGGTTTTGGTGACAACAGGAAAAACCAGCTTAAGGATATGGCAATTGCTACTGGTGGTGCTGTAAGTAATGATGTTTTCAGTGGCTTTTTGCTCAAAAAATGTTCATGTTACTTATGGAGGAGAATTAATATATATTTTTTAGCTCCTTGGCTTGTATTTTCTGGGTTGCAGGCTGTGTTCTCTCTTTCAAAAATGTAGCAGTAACTCTGATATTTGAATCTTCTGGTTTTTTTAAATGGGGACACTGAAAATTGCTGTGTAATACAGCCCTGGCCATATGTCCTTGTCACTGACTGAAGTCACATGTGGTTGCCTTGCAGGATTTAGGCTATTAAGGGGAAGGAGGAACTCCAAGGCAATTTCTAAGCTTTCTTGCTGCCTTATAAAACTGATCATCTCACAATTGCCTGAACTTGAGTGGCAAACGTAATTGTTTAAAATGTCTGGAGTAGACTGAACAATTTTCTGAGAATTAAACTTTGCATATAGTTGATATGTTGATTATTGTCCCTTTGTTAAGCCTTTTTTTTAATGTATACACTTCAAAAATCATAGCATGACATTGGGACCCAAAGGAGGGTAGTGAAGTAAACTTCATGTTTGAGCTAATGGCAGCACAAAGTAATAAACCAGCAAACTGTTCTAAAAGTTAGTGATGTGCCAATATTTTGAACCTATCAAAATACAAGGAGGTGACCAATGAGAGGACCTCAGGAAATGCCATGAAACTGTCAGGGGAGGTTTGGGGTGGATATGAGAAAGAGGTTGTGCAGCCAGGGGGTGGTGGGGCACTGAACAGGCTCCCCAGGGCAGTGGTCACAGCACCAAGCCTGACACAGTTCAAGCAGCATTTGGATTATACTCTCCGGCAAATGGTGTGACTTGGGGATGGTCCTGTCTGTGCAGGGGTAAAAGTTGGACTGGATGATCCCTGTGGGTCCCTTCCAATTCAGCATATGCTGTGAGAAGTCTGTAACACAGCTTTACTTCCTGGGCACTTTGAATCATTAACTTACACAAGTCAGGCATGAGTGAGAGGCTGGCAGTTTTCCATTCCATGAGGGCCAGTTTGTGAGGTACCCACGTGCCTGGACTTGGTTAGGAGAAAGGAAGAGTTTTGTTCAACTGCAGCAGTGTGATGATTGTGCACCATTGTTTGTGTATGTGTACCTGTAGATTAAAAAAATAGATGCATGGGGGACCCTTTGAATTCCTAATTTTCACATAATTTCTTTCAGGTGTTTGGAGAAGAGGGTTTGAGCCTAAATGTGGAAGATATTCAGCCCCATGACTTTGGTAAAGTGGGAGAGGTCATTGTGACAAAAGATGACACGATGCTTCTAAAGGGGAAGGGTGAGAAGGCTCAGATTGAAAAACGCATTCAAGAAATTATCGAGCAGCTCGAGGTGACCACCAGTGAATATGAGAAAGAGAAACTGAATGAGCGATTGGCCAAACTCTCTGATGGAGTAGCAGTATTGAAGGTATTAAACAATGAACTAGACCTGTGTTTAGGCTTCTGGAGTGCTGAGGTACAGACGTCTGCCAGCATGGGAGAGGCTGGGTTGGCTTTCTGGCACCTGTCAGTGCTGTTGGCTACTAACTTTGGTGGCAGCAGTGTTGTAGCCAGCAATGCTCTCCCCTCAGGCTCCTCCTGGGGACCCTGACGTGTGGCTTTGCTGCTCGTAGGTGGGTGGCACCAGCGATGTTGAGGTGAACGAGAAGAAGGACAGAGTGACAGACGCCCTGAACGCGACCCGTGCTGCTGTGGAGGAGGGCATCGTGCCGGGAGGGGGCTGTGCCCTGCTCCGCTGCATTCCAGCCTTGGATGCCTTAAGTCCAGCCAACGAAGATCAGAAAATTGGTAAGTTACGTGTGTGTGGAAGTGTTGTGAGTAGCCTTTCTTCTGACTTAAGGCTTTATGAAATGACCTGCAGATGGCTGAGCTTTTACTTACTTATCTCAGGAGCCTCACACCCCCTTGGTATGGTGTCTCTGCTTTGCAGGGGGAGGGAGGTCACAGTTGGGTCCCTGACTTGACTGTGAAAGCCCCAGTAACAGTAAAGCAGCAGTGCCCCCTGCAGAGGGGGGCAAATAGTTAGAGTTGAGAGCTGGCTGTTACAGACATTGCAGACAGACCAAAATCTAATAATACTTAAGAGATTGTGTGGCAAATCAAATGGAAAAAACACTTTGTGCCATGTTATATGTAATTATAAAGAGTAATAATACTCCTTTTACGAAACATGGTTAAAGCTAAAATGTGTTTGAATGTCCTGCAAAGATTTGTTGACAAATGTCAAGTAGCAGAGAACTCTTCCTCCTGGAACTGATACAAACAGCTTATGTTTTTCTCAGAGGGTTTTCTGTATTGCTCTCCAGCAGCACATGCAGGCATGCCTGGCAGTGGGAGCAGTGTATGCAACACGTATCTCTAACCACCCATTTTCTTGCAGGCATTGAAATAATCAAGAGAACACTGAAAATCCCAGCAATGACGATTGCAAAGAATGCCGGTGTCGAAGGATCATTGATAGTTGAGAAAATCCTGCAGAGCCCATCAGAAGTTGGTTATGATGCAATGCTTGGGGACTTTGTAAATATGGTAGAAAAAGGAATCATAGACCCAACAAAGGTGACCTAATAGTCTGAATTCTCATCTTTCCCTCCTCCCACCTCCTGTGTTGGTCAGCAGACACTAAGTTGTTCCTTCCCTGTCCGTAGGTTGTGAGAACTGCTCTGATGGACGCCGCAGGGGTCGCGTCTCTCCTATCGACAGCAGAGGCCGTGGTGACTGAAGTTCCCAAAGAAGAGAAGGAGCCGGCAATGGGAGGAATGGGTGGAATGGGTGGAGGCATGGGAGGTGGCATGTTCTAATTCCCGGGGTAGGGATGCATCATGAGCTGTGCTGTTGAAGACTGACAGTTCTGACTTAAAAAACTTGAGCTATCAGTGTCAGAGGGTGGATAGTGACTGAAGTGAGGCTGGTGTTGAAAAATCACTGTAACCATCAGTTACTGGATTTCATTTAACACACGTGTAATTGTTTACAGTCATTGTCCATGCCTACAGATAATTTATTTTGTATTTTTTGAATAAAGACATTTGTACATTCCTGATAACTGGGTGCAAGATCCATCTACCAAGGTCCTGATTTGAACTTAAGGCACTTGATATTCTAATTCAGAATTTCTTGGTGCTTGCCAGTACTAGGAAGAACTTAGAAGCCACTGTGCGTGAGACTAGAGAATTGTGTACAAAGTAGGCAAATAGTTATGTGACCTTTATGTAATAAACTGCTCAAAAGTTATGAAATGTATCACCTTCTTCATCTGCCACAGTCATGGGAGAGCCTGGACAGCCTGCTACTGCTGCTAAGGTTTACTAGAAATTGACACTTATGCTTGAAAAAAGAACAGGGCATTTCACACCAAGAAACATTCCTTTGTCTGGAATGTTTCTCAGAAATGCAAGTGACTTTAATTTTGGTAAGAAATATCTAAGCTGAACTGCACTACAGTTCTTTGAAATATTAAACAATGCTCTGAAAACAAGGCATGTGCACTGACTTTATTTTTGCCCTGTCTATGCTGGTTGTTTCACGTGCTGGAACAGGCCCAGTGCACCTTTCACAGTTCATAGAAGGGAAGTGCCCAGAGGGTATTAAACAGGTAAGTCCTGGCTAAGAAAGGGTTCTGGATTTTTTAGACAGTTCCTTTGCTCTGGTGTAGTTTGTGGTTACCTCCTCACCTTGAGCCTTCTATTGTCTTCCTCCTTTCTGGTAATGGGTTGCAGAATTTAGTTATTTTGCACAAGATGTTGCTTTACTCTTGGAAAATGTTGCTTTGTCACTTGTTCTTTGACCTGGTAAAGCTGGTAACGCTGATGTGTAAAGTCATCTGCTTTCCAAACTGCACAACTGGTGTTCCCAAACTTGTGTATGCTCATCTCTGATTGCCTCAACAAACAAAACAGCTCTACAACTTCTCAGTGCTGTAAAACTGACCTCAATCCAGCTGTCACTTTCCTCACCTTCCTGCCCTTAATAAGAACTTTACCCTTCAAGATGGAATGTGTGACATTCCAATTATTCTTTCTGGAAAAGTAAATTATTTGAAACTGTTTGAGGGCTGTCTTTATTCTGAAACACCTTCCTATGCTATTTAATACGCTGTTCTGGAGTGACTGATACAGGTTATGGACACTTCAGAGAAAGGACCAGTTTCAGTACCTGACCTGGAGCTTCACCTCATCTCAGTAAGGAAATTTGGTAATGCAGTGCTTAGTGAGGATTTAAAATCTGTTCAAACCTATTCACTTGTGTTTCTTGAGAGACTGGGAAGAGAGTATGTTGGGAATAGAAGTACTGAACATAGATTTAATCAAGACAGCTGGCACTATTCTAATGGGCTTGTAACAATGGTGGTGTGGTACTGAAAAACCCCTCAGAGAACTAAGGTGTTCAGTGCTTTGTATGCTTTTTAATGACAGCTGGCTGTGGGTGTGCTTGGCTGCAGCAAGAGGAGGACATCTTGTTCCCTGCTGCCAGGGAGGACAGAGCTGTGGTCCCTTGCCCTCAAAGAGGTAACACATATTTCCTTGTTTTACAGCATGGGAACTGTTTGCATTGGATGAGTAACTGACCCAAGTGCAACTTTTAACAGTGAAGGAGAGGAGAGGGGCAAGCTCAGCCTGCCAAGTTCACTACAAACTCAGCAGTGTTGAGCCCAGACGGATCCTCTGGGAACCACTGGCTGTAGCTGAGACTGCTGCACTCAAATTCCTCCTCATGTGTACCCCCTGCATTTAATTTCTGACAGCTGGGGGTGCTCTGTAGCTGTTACAAGTCAGTTCAGGAGCATCAAGAGACTCCTGACTTGCCTCTGCCATCCATTTGGATTAAAAGCACCCACTACTCAGTGCTTGGCAACTGTTCCTTTCCCTGGGAAGCCAAATGTCAGTTTGGCTTGGCCAGAGCTGGTGAGTTGATGCCGTTATGTTACATTCACACCATTATTTGAGTTAATATGTTACAGTGCTAAAAAACAATCAGGAGCTTGGATAAGGCAGGACTTGGCCCGTGATTCCAGAAGCCGTTTGGCACGTTAACGGCAGCCCAAGATATCTTGGGTTACAGTACCTGCCAATTGTCTGTTACTGATAAGGCTTTAGGTTGCACTTGATTGCAGCTTTTGAACATTCTATACACGTCTGGCTGAGCAGGTGTGTTTGGTACAGTATAAAATCTTACACACAGCTCAGATAAGAAATAGATGCCCCAAAGGAGGAGCACAGCACTTTGTACATGTAAAATGTACAAACAAGTTTATAACTGAGGTGGTTACAGTTGACCCTTTATGTCTGATGAACTTCATGGAGCATCAGCTCCCGAGGTATGCTGGTTTCTGGGCCATGGACTTTGGATGCTCTTCTTTGAAAGGCAGCAACCATCTGCTTTACTACTTCATCAAAAAACAGTGTAGCAAGTTTTGAGTGTAGAAGTGAACGAAATTCAAAAGAAACCTGTTTAAAACAATAAAGAAGAATTAATTTTCCTGTATTTACTGTTGTGGTAAAATGCTGTTGCAAATAGACAACTCTATTAAAAGAATCTCCAGTGAAGTCTGCAAGTAAGCTGTGGGAGAGAGAACAGTCAAAACTGAGGTATTGGTGAGTGTGCCTGTGAAGAAAAGCTGTATTCTTTGGTCTCAGGACTGTCCCCATGAGCTTTTCAGTTAGAAGACTCCTTTCATTCAGTTCTCTGATGTAATCATTTACCTAAACTGTCTTTAATAAATAATGCATCACAAAACAGATTTGTAGAAAAACTATGGACAACCAGTAACTGTAACTTTGTGCACAGACTTCACTTGGAGGACTAAAGGAGTCAGAAGAAAATCCTGCATGGCAAGACAGCAGACTTAAAGGTAAGCTGGAGCACGCCCAAGAGACTTGAAAGCAGCTTGTAAGAGTTACTTATTAAATACGAATTATTCTAAGTCAGTAGTTCCTTACTGATGGCTGGAGTTCTGGCATGTTCAAACAAGGACTTTACTAACCCAAACTACAGATTTGGTTTGTGTTTTGTATCTCTCACCTGAACAGATCCCACTCCCTGTCACAGGCAGTCAATGAAACGGATTCAGATTTAAGTATTTGTGTCATTCCTGAGAAATCAGCAGATTCAGTGTCAATGGAGGAAATACAACTTCTCCCAAATTCCTTATGAGCAACGCAGGTGAGCTGCACAGAAGTAATTAAATGAGTTGGCCCAAAAGCCAAGTGTAGCTTCATTTACATTTGCTTGACCTCAAGCAACAGTAAAACTAATGTGCATTTGCAAGTCAGAGAGCTGTCACTGCAGGCATGCAGAGTTCTGCAGTGGGGACAGTGAATCTGGTGTCCTGTTCAGGAATTAGTAAATCTTGAGGTATGGTACATTTACACACATACATTTTATGAAGATTGCAGATGCAAAGAATGGTGCTGTGCTTCAGTCTGTGTATGACATCATTTCAGAGCTGAAACCAACCTGGGAACGTTCCCTGCTGTGTGTGTGTCTCCTGCAATCAGGCTGGCAAAACAGGACACAGCAGGTTGTGGGATCCAGCATAACCCAGAACTCACGTAACATTTTCTAAAGCAAACAAGTATTCTTGAAATCAGTTTTCTCTTGAATATCTGTGATTGCACGGCATGTTCTGAGGAGTTTGTTGTGAAATGCTTATCGTCCCTGCCTGCACGTGCCCAGAGGCAGGACCAGCAGGGCAAGGGCCAAGTCCCTGGGGAGGCAGCCCCTGCTCAGCTGGCTGCACTCCTTCCTGCTGCCTCAGAGTGGGGAGAGCAGGAAGAAGTGCTCAAAGTGTTCCCCCAAGACAGTGAAAACGTCCATATCAAGTGCAGTTTTGACTCCCTTTAATGGAAGTTCCTGACCTGAAATGTCAAAATGTGACTTTGATGGGGCAGAGGGCAGGGGGGAGGGCGTTTCCTCATAGTGTGTACTTAAATTATAGGGTTTATAATAGTTGTTTAAATCAAGTTTTTTCAACTGGTTTATGGCTTGGGTATTGGTTAGTAGCAGGAAATGGTGCTTATTTCCCCAGAGAAATTCACATATCATGAGCAAATAATGTGCAAACATCAT
>JAWWLZ010000177.1:28711504-28724907 GCA_035041345.1 Poliocrania exsul
TTGTGGACCAGAGACTGGGGGCAGATCCCAGTATCATTAAATGAACTGGAATTTCCCCACTAGCTCTAAGGCAAACCGGATTTTAAAATCTGTGTGTCTCAGTTTCTTCATCACAGAACTAATTTTTTTCCTTCTTTTAAATAAAGAAGAAAACTTTGAGAAGTACAGTATAACATATGAGCAAACATTTCCACATATTTGGTACAGAATGGAACAGAGTTTTCACACCTGTTGGTTTATTCACATTGTACTGGATTTAATTGTTAGTGTATTACTCCCTCTCAAGGTTGGTTTTGTTTTGTCATGGAATAGAATATTTACTTATGCCCTTACTATGGGTCAAGAGTTTTGGGTTCCCACTTTTTTATACTCAATTTCAGACTGGTACAGCCTGATCTCTACAGATATTGGCAATCAGCCCCCCTGTTTAGGTTCCAGCTGGGCAGAGCCACAGGGACTTGTGTCTGTAGGGATGGGGTTTCACTTCTTTTGGAGTCTTTTGAACTTCTAATGTTTCAGAGTAATTACAGCAACTATAAAAGTAACAAGCATTCAACTGTTTCCACAGTTTTATACAAACCCTATAATTCTTCTTTCAGAATATTCTTTTCTTTTATTTACTAGTGGTGCAGCAACGTTGAAGAAATTCCTTGAAAAAGTGTGGCTCGTTTCAGGCACTTGCAAGGGAGAAGTTCTGGTCATCAGAATACCACAAGAAGCCAAGTGTCTGAAAGAGTGAAAACGCTTTTAGGTGTGTTCAGTATCAGGAAAAGAAATAACAATCCATTCAGGTGGGACAAACAATCTGTTGTGTAACATTGCAGAAAATGTCAGTCAGATGGAACAGCAAAGGCTCAGAACAAAACACAAACTGTCAAAACAACCTTTTATATTTTCCTTTAAGAGAAACTAAAAATAGCCCCCAGTCATGGCGAAAGGAACTGTCACAGTGAAATACAAAGGTCCTCATTAAACACCTGAGTTCATGTACAAGCCTCACATGCACTTAATGTGCAGAACAGGCTTTCTTAATAGCAAAATCAAGGCATAATTTGCAATTCCCTTTTGGAATATACGAAGTAGAACAGGTTTCACTTGGAGATACAGAGGTGAACTCTGCTATAATCCCTCTGGTGCCATCCTTCTCTTAAAAGGACAATTTAATTTCCAAAGTCCTTTCAGAATGTGCATTGTTTAACCAGCTTTCAAAGTTTCATGCAGAAAATATCAGTGTTTTTGTAAATAAAACTTAAAATACTAGTAAGTTTAAGATTGCACCTCAGTGTTCTGTTTGTGAACATCTACACTAAAATCTAAAGAATATTCATAGTGATTAACAGGTTTGTGCTGATGAATTACTGATTTTGCCTAGTTCACATAGGTCAAAATGCTGCCTCAAAAGCTCTGATTTTTGGCACCAGGAAATTAAAAATGCTGCTATTTATCCTCAATGACTCTACAAACATAAACTAAACAGTAACCCAGGTCTTTTACTGTTCTTTCTCTAATTAAACAATCAGGACTTGACTCCTGGATTCACACAGTCAAAAATGGAACCAAACTTCCCTACTTAGCACTGGGCTTCTTTGGGGACTTGCTGGGTTGTTTTGGTGGCTTTTTAAACACAATGAACAGATAGATGATTTTTTTCCCCATCCACAAAGTACTCTATCAAATTAGTTACCAATTTTGAACAATTAATATTAACAGTATGTTCTTCAAAAATAACCATAACTTAGAATTCTACAGAGACAGTAGCAACCCATGACCGAACACATCAGCTTGTGTGGTCACTGCATTAGGAGACAGGCAAACAATAAACTGGCATTGAGTTTAGAGGAAAACAATATCATTAGCAGCTGGTTAGAAACAATCTGTACAAACCTTTTAAAAACCAACTTTGCAACTGTGGAGCAAGATGACTGACAAACAAAAATTGTAACACTGCAGTTGGAAAGAAATTATTTCATAAGGGACAGAAGTTCTGTGTCAGAATTAAGAAAGGACAGGTCCACTTTAAAGCCTTTAGAGAACAACTCTGCAAATGTTTGCAACTGTATCTCAAGGAGTGTGGTCATACTCTTGTTTTTTTTCCCACAGACTGGACCAGACTTAAGGAACAGCTTTGACAATTGCTGTGCCAGGAAGCTGGAAGGGCCCCAATCACATTGTAGCTGCCTCAGCCCAGTCACAGAAGTGTTCCAATGTAAGGAGCAGATCCCATTCTGCACAGCCAATTTAAATCACTTTATGTGGGGCCATGCACAGCCACAGTCCAAGCTGGTCACCAGGTCTCCCCTCTTGGTCTGTTTTTACTGTACTGCTGTGCCAGTGTATTGTTTTGTACAGTTTTATCTGAACTTGTTTCAGCTACAAGGCTGAAAAACAATCCCTACAAACAACCTCATAGGTACTGCAAGACAATGTCCTTTTCACCAGGATTTTGCCATTTGAGGAAGACAGGGCTAGGAGGTTACAATGCCAACAAGCATGCTGAGACTCCATCCCTCTCCTAATTTTATCTGAGGAATAACAGACGCTGTGAGAACGTGCTGGGCTTGGTCCCAGCTCAGGAAAGCAGATCTCAAGAAATCCCAAAGCGTGGGTTTCCATGGACTGTTTTTGTGAACCTGGCCTGGGCCACAGGAGAAAAGCCAAGTGCATGCTGGAATTCAGCCACATCTGCCACCTCTGTGTGTATCCTCTGACAGCGACAGAACCATCCTCACCCTGCTCTCACTGGCATCACCCACTCCTCCCTCAGCATCTGGGCACCCATCACAGTATCACCCACCGGCCCTGATCTGAAAAGGAAGCATTTGTGGTGTATGACATACACATGTAAGTAATGTATATTCAGGAATTATTTTTAACAGCTACACAATCTTCTAAGACTAAAGGTTAATGCATTTTTGAAAAAAAAGATCTCTACCTTTTCACTGTAAAGACTGACATTAGTGCTAAGAGTACACCAGGGCAATTGTGTTTATTGTACCTCAACTGCTTCCATCAGATTAGTGATAATCTGATGGCCATTTTATGGCCTGAGACACCAGTTGATCCCATTCAAATTCTTTGTTCATATTCCAAAAAATGAGTGTACCAGCAATTGTCCTCATTAGCATACAAAAATGAATAAGCAGAAGAGACCACCTACCCCTGGCCCCTGGCAGTCTCAGCCTGGGTCCTGCTGAGCTGACACCTGCAAAGCCAAAGCACCCCCAGCAGGTAACAAAGCTCCGGGTCTGCCCCCTGCGCTTGCCTAAAACCACTGTCAGACTGAGGGTGTAGGTGGTTATTTAATGTGTCTCCCCTTCCCAGCAATTGATTTTGCCCTCCAGACTCGTAATAAATTACTTCTAAAATAAGCAATTTTGTTTAGCGGGACTCAACTATTTTAATGCAAACACATCCTTAAGATTGTGTCACAAAGGATACAGAGTAAGGAATATGGTCCAAGGTTAGGTTATACCACGGCACAGAAACAATTATGGCAAATGACTCCTTCAAATCCAACATCGCGAACCAACCTCTGTTCCACTTTTTGACACTTTCAGTGGATGACAGACTTTGACAAAGACACAGCAGCGCCGCTGGAACAGAGGCAACAGGTGAACCATTTTCCTTCTAACATTTTCAAATTGCATTCTCTTTCTCTTGCTCTTTTTGATTCCAGTTACAAGATTAACCCTTGGCACACTCCTTCTCTCGAGTCTCGCAGCCACCCCACGCGTGCTCAGGGGAGAAGGCACAAGTTGCGCTGCCACCAGGGGGGAACACGCGGCCGCTCTGCTCCCTGTGCAGTCTCTGCTCTCGCAGCCGCCGCCGCCTCGGCCCCGCTGCCAGCCCCGCGCCCGCGTACCTGCCGGGGGCCGCTCCGCACAGCGCCCTGGCGAGCGCCGCGCCGCTCCGCGCCATCCTGGCCCGCGCTGCCCGCCTGTCCCTCCTGTCCCGGCGCTGGCCTGGATCGTCCCGCCCTGCCCGGGGGCGGCAGTCACGGGACGGCGCGCGCGGCCGCGGCGCTGCCCCTGATTGGCCCAGCGGCGCGCGAGCCCCGCGCGCGGCCATAATTGGGCTTGGGCGGGCGGGGCGTCCCCGCAGTGCCCGCGAGCGGCGGGAGCGTCCCCATGCCCGTCCCCATCCCAATCCCCCTCCCCATCCCCATCCCCGTCCCCGCCCTGGCCCTGGCCCTGGCCCTGGCCCTGGCCTTGGCCCGGCCCTGTCCTTGTTCTGGCCCATCCTGGCCCCAGCCTCGTCCTTGTCCTGGCCCGTCTTGGCCCTGGCCCGGCCCGGCCTGGCCCCGGCCCTGTCGCGAAGCCGCCAGTCAGAGCTCCCCTCGGCTGGAGCTCCTGCTCGATGCGGGCTCAGCGTTCTCGTGATCGGCGTCCTTACAGCTCAACAGGACGGCCCCAGCCCCGACTGTAATCGCAGAGCGTCGTTTACCACCAGCTGAAGCAACGAGCTCGTTACTTGAGCTTTTTCATAGTTCAGCTTTCAAATAGAGCCTCCCTCAAGGAAAACATGTTTCAGAACTACACTGCGATCGAAGAACTACTTTTTAACATAACCTATCACACATTTCATATTTTATGTAATATGTGTTACATATAAGTTGTTTAAGGGTAAGTCTGCAAAATCTGTTTACGTGAAATAGTTTGCATGGGGGTTTTTTTGTTTTTATTTGGTTTGGTTTTTTATTTAGTACCTGGTGCACTGTCAGACTTCTCGCTGGGAATCTTGAACCAAGACTTTATTTACTCACCCTGAACTTGAACAGGTGTCTGGGCTGTGTCCCAAGAAAACAAGTGTGGTTACATTGTCAGGAACATCCTTTCAAGTATTCGAGGAACCCATTCCCACCCAATTAAGTGCAAATAGAATTATAAATCAAATAAATGCCATTTTAGCTAAAGCCATGTAGTTAAATGCTGAATGCATTGAAAAGCATGAAAGTTTCTGCACAAAAATAACAGTTCCAACTGTGTAAGCCCACAACAACATCCTGTTCAGAAAAGCTCTCCTTATAGTCATCCCAGTGTCCTTGCCATTAGCAAACCCACTCCTTATTAAACAATAACACCACCACTTTGGATGACTGAAACTAATTGGAGCAGCTTCTACTTTACCCCCTCAGGGCATGGTGTTTTTCAGATAAATTGTCCTGTAGCATATTCCTATTAACTTGATGAAAAACAGAAATATGTAAAAACCCACATTCTCCAGAGCAGCTGAAAAACAAGCAGCAAAGCCAGAAACACAAACAAACCCCCAATCCCAACCTCCCCTTCTCCTCTAATCCTTATTATTAACCTGATCTCTGTATTTTCCAGGTTCCTTTGGAGCTGCTCTTATTTTCTGGTGTCTTGTGTTTGCCATGGGAGTGTGTTCTGTGCCTGTTGTTCTAACTTGCTCTGTGGATCAGGAATTGCCTCTTAGACACACTGATGTCTTTAGTATTAGAGTAACTGAAGAGTCAAGCATGGAGAAGTCCAGGATGATGGATGGCCAAGTCACTGTGAGATTTTTTTGCCTTTTTTGTTTTCTCTTGGTAGGCTCAGGATTTCAGTCATTAAACCTTGCCTGATACCTGTTGCTAGAAAAGAGATGTGCATTTGTTACCTTTGACAGGAAGGGTGGCACAAAGTAATACTTAACACCAGAGGGATGCAAGGCATTTCTGGTACTCCAGAAAGAGATTTATTGTCCAGTTACATAGAATTTTTTTTTCCAAACGCTCTTTTATGTAACACCACTGTCATGAGAAAAGGTTAAGTCTAAACTCTGATTATGAGATTTATACCATTAAAAAAATTTAGAATTCTTAGGACGTCTCTAAGTGGGCAGAGAGACAGTCCATCCTAGATGAGGCAAACATATCCCTGTGTAAAAGCAGCTACTTCTGCACAATTTATTCAGCTCTATTTCTACAGATTACTGAAAAGGGCAGCTGATCTGGTATGTTCCTTTAACAGATAAGAAATGCTAAGTAAAGCAAAATTATAGCCATTGTGCTCCTGTTTATAAATGAGTTTTGAATAATGCTTGCCTTTGAAAGATCTCAAAATATCTCACAATCGTACATTTAGGCTAAGGAACATGATCTATGAGCATGGGTGATGATTAAGTTGGTAGTTACATGATCTGCAAATGATGCAGCTGGGAATTAAGGACAGATTTACTATTTCATACTCAAGTGGATTAATCAGGAGCTACAACATAAAATCACATGAATTTTCTTACATTTCACAAGCACCAGTGAACTTGGTATTAGTAATAACTGAAGTATTTGGCTGTAAACCAAAGGCTGTGTAAAGGATTAGAGTTGTTAGACCTTCATGAGATTTTGGTGGGCCTGCAAATCCAAAAAAGGTTGAAATCTCAGTGGATACTCACTCACAGCCAGCTCTGTTCTTACTCTGTCCCACTTCCCAAACAGCACTGTCTGTATGTGTTTAACTGCTGGGGAGGAGCGTGATCCTCACTGACCCCCAGGGAGCAGGCTCAGCTCTGGCAGGATGGGGGAATTGCTGCTGCAGGAGGGTCGTGTCTTTGGCCTCTCTGCTGGCTGTGCTGCCACCCTGCCCGGGCCAGCCCTGGGGGATGCTGGAGGTGACACTGGGGGGGCTCTGTGGGCCTGAAGCTCCTCTTGAGACAGAATCCACAAAAAGATGCTCAGACACCCCCAGGGAGCCCACAGGACTGTGGGAGCACAGACAACAGCCCCCTCCCCTCTTTCCCTGGTGTTCCTCAGCCTGTACTTGCCAGCAGTGACACGGTGCAGGGGTGGTTTGTGCCCAGGTTACACACACCCCTCCCCTGCTGCAGAACACAGAGCAGCCCTCACTCCCTCAAAAAAGTCTTTCATCCAAAGTGTGGGGTTTTAACTCACTGGCTTTCCAGTGACAAAAAGGATCCTTTCTACCTTATTCTTTCTTGACATCAGAAGCAAAAATCGAACTGGAAGAGATTTTATTTTGTACTGTTTTTTTCCTTGTTCATATTTTAGGTTTCTATGGAGTTGAAACATAGGAGATGCTGGTCAATATTTCTTGACTTTGGTTTAAGAATTTTTTCCCTTATCTTTAACAGACACATGAATGTGAGTGAAGTGTCCCTGGCACATGAATCTAAGCACAGACCTGGGGTGAAATGAAGCACTGGGAGTTTAGATCAGGTTTGCAGATTTTCTGCATAATGTCAGCCCATTGTACAGTTCTTTATTTGGGTGTGGGGAAAAAAAGAATACAAAGTTCTTTTTGGAAGAATGAGCAGGAGGGTGTAGCCAGCAGCCTGGCCTCTTTGAGTGAACCAGTGCCAGAAGCTTCTCCTGGCACAGTGGATGGGGTCAGTCAAGGACGGGCAAAGTGTCTGAATGACACTTCCAGCAGCAGTGCCAGCCAAGGACAGCTTAGGCTGCCCATGAAATTGGACCTGAATCTTACGTAAAGTGGGACCTCACAGGTCTTTACCTTAGTCATGATTCCAGATCTGCAAAGCTTATGGGCTGTTAAATCCAATGTGTTTCAAATCCATACAGGAATTCACAAGTGTGTGTGGGGAAGGATGGGAACCTGGGCAGGCTCAGTGGGACTGGTAAAACACTGAGTACCAGCCCTATCTGTATCCTGTGGACATTGTGTGATGGAGTTGTTGTTTGGGAGGCAAAAGTACATACTCAGGGCTCTGACAGGCAGGCATAAAGAACCTGGGGCACCATGCAGAATTTGCCAGGAAAGCAGGGAAGAGACACCAACAGAAAGCAGTGCTCTCATTGTTTCATCACAGCACAGTTCCTGCTTGTTCTAACAACACATAACTCCCTTTTATGTGGGAAATGGCATGTTCCAGATTAACTACTTTAAAGTGTGCCTTTGGATCTCATCCCTGAGCTCAGATCTATTTAATAACAGAGGAATATCTTGCAACTGTTCTGCTTAACATAAGTTGGAAGGTCAGGCTAAAGAAACAAGAAAGATACTGCAAATTGATCTTCATAGTGAATGCAAGCATGTGACATTTACCCCAAAGAGGTACATGCATAAAATTCTTGCAGTAGGGAGTTACTGTCTGCCTCAACCTTCCTCTCACATGTCCTTGGCATGAGCAAGTGCCTCTTTCTAGAAATGCAGCATGTGAGTCTAGTAAAGAACCAGAAGAGTCTCTGCACCTTTGAGTGGCAGTTGTTCTCAGGAACCTTTGAGCATGTGTAGTTTGGTAAAATATTACAAGCAGAACTGTCCAACAAACTCCTGCAAACCAATGAAAACAAAGCAGGCAGATCTATAGATCAAGAGGTCAACCACATGTATATGTTAACACAAACACGTCCTTGGCATTACTTTCTTTATGATAACCCTCAAAACCCCATAATGTGACCCACCATCTTTCATAAGGGGAGTGAGGAGTCAATGTGAGTTTTGCCATCATGTATTTATCACCCATTTTGCAAATAGTTTATACATTTTACCTTACCAGAAGTTCTCAATTGGCTCGACTTTGCCTGTTGCAAAGGCTTCTGAGGAGATGAGGAACTCAGCAGTTGTACAAGAGAGCTATGTGAGAGTAAATAAATTATGTAAGTTTACACATGACACAGTGTTATGAAATGTCACTGATGTGTTGTATGAGTGAGCAATCCTGGACTTTGTACTCAGGTTGTGCAGTCACCCTTGGTGCTTTACTGACGTGTGTGCTTCCTACTACTGAAGTTCAGAGAATGAGAAATGAGCTCATTCACAACCCTTGGCTGTGAGGGAGAGTCCCCAGGGCTTTGCACGTGGACAGAATCAATGCCAGTCAGTTGTGAGGTACATGGTAGACAGTGATGCTTAAATATGTGTATGTCACATCCACAGAATGGGGAAAAAAGTCCACAGTTCCCAAACAAAACGTGGAAGTGGAGTAAAGGCACTTAGTGCAGAACAGCTGAGCAATTTGTTACATCCCCCCCTGGGCCGTGTTTCACAAACCTCTGACTGTTTGCTCTGTTCTCTTCCAGGCTCTGTTGAGTTTGTCCACGAGTTTATTGAACTGCAGAGGACTAAAATGCACTCCATCCCCATGTGCTCCATCAGTGGCTGTGGCTGTGCCAAGTAAAGGGCAGCGCTGCTGGCCAGGCCTGGTGTGCAAAGCCACTTTGGATGGTCTCCAAGTAATTTCCCTCCTCTGCACAGCCCTTTGCTGCTGACAGACCTGCAGCTTTGATTTGCTGTCCATGTCACCATTTTTTATATTTTCTACCTTGAATTCATATACTGACTTAAAATTCCAATATGTAGTAACCTCTGCATTTTGTTACCAAAGTTCACCTCCTTGAGCTCAGATTCCTTCTTGTATGAACCAATATAAGATGATTCTCAGTTCCTTCCCCCACCTCCCAGTGGTGTGGCCAGTTTGGTGGCACCTGCCAATGTTGGAAACGCAGATTCCCTTCTCTCTTTCGAGTCCTTACTAAAGCACTGAGCAGCCTTGCCCAGGCTGAGGGGCTGCCAATGCAGTTAATCCCCGGTCGGGGCTGTAACAAGGAGTTAATTCCTGTGTGTTTCCCAAACCTCTCTCAGCCTCCCGTGGCGCGGCCATGGCTGCCCTCAGGCCCCGCCCCCAGCGCTCCTCGCGCTGCCATTGGCTGATCGCGCCGTCAATCAGGTGGGTGAGCGGGTCCAGCGGGGCAGAACCCGCGCATGCGCAGTGCGGTCGCTGAGGCCCCGCGCGGCGGAAGGGGCGTGGCCTCGGCAGTTCCGCCTCGGCGTCGGCGGCGCTGCACAAAATGGCGAAGATCGCCAAGACACACGAAGGTAAAAGCGCTCGGGAGGACCCGCGACCGCCCCCACCGGGCCCAGCCGCTTCCCCGTGCCTGCTGCGGTGCCTCTCCGCGGGTCCGGGCGGCGCCGGGCGCGGCCGGGCGGGCGGCGGGGACAGGGCGGGCCGCGGCTCTGTGTAATGGCGGCTGCGCCGTCAGCGCCGGGCCCGGTTCGGGGGGGGAGCCGGGCCCGGCCCGCGGGGAGCACTCGCCGAGCTCTCGGGACACCGAGCGCGGCCCGACCCGGTCCGTACGGGAAGCGCGGTGTCCCCGCCCCGCTCCCCCCGGCCCGGCCCGGCCCGGCCGCGCTCGGCGCGGGCCCCGCGGCCCTTCGCGGGTTTCGCATCGGAGCGCCCGCAGCTCGTTTGTGGCCGAGCCCGAGCCCTTTGGCCGCAGGGGCGGGGGAAGGAAGGAAGGAAGAAAGGGGTGTTCCCGCGGGCTGAGAAAAATGCCCCGGAGGAGGGGAAAGCGCCGGGGCTGAGCGTGCCCGCTGCCATTTTACACACATTTCCTGCCGGCCGCGGCCTCACCGCGCAGAGCCGGCCCCGGGCCGGGCCGAGCAGCGAGGCCGTTCGGGGCCCTGTGTTGTTCCCCAAGGGGTCCTAAGTGCTGCTGCTGCTCCCAGCTCTGCGGAGCGTGAATCAAACCTGTCCTCGTGGACACGGACAGCGGCTTGCCTTTCTTTTAACTGTCTGCAGGCAGTGGGGAAAAATTTTCACAATTATACTGCTCTGGTTCTCGTTTTTTTTTCTCGTGTTTCTGTGTACGATAAGTGGCCTGTTGTATTTAGTCTTAATTTATATCCGTAATTCAGTAATGGAAAGTCCCCTCCGGACCGTGGGTGTGCCCCGTGGGGTGGGCAGGGCACACAGATATTCCTTGTCTTTGGAGATGGAGGGTTTGTTTTCAGTTTTGCACTGAAAAAAACTTCTCAAATGGAGAACCATCATCTCTCATGGAAACAGGGTTAAGGTATTCTTTAACTCTGCAGGCCTAATCTGAGTTTAGGGATGAAGGAAAGCTTAAACTCACCCTTTTTGTTATTGTCTTCACTTTTTTTTTTTAACTCAATTGCGTTGTCTTGTCCTTTGTTTATGTGGTGAGACACATAAGGGTTTGTGAGATACCACCCAGCGAGAATTACCCATCACAGAGCTCTGCCTCTCATATTGTCTGAAGAGATTTTCTTAATAAAAGAGTACAATTGTTGGAGGGTGGGTGTTCTTTACTTAAATTGTGTATTTATTGGAGCAAATAGTGGTCTGTTGATTAGTGATGTAAAGGGGGAACTCTGTTTTGGGCTGAAAAGGAAGTGGCAGCTTATAAAGCCTCAATAAATAATTGAGCTTTGAGTTCTGCTGGAGGTAGTTTATAATTTAATTTTTTTTTCTTGCTCAGAAAAGGACAAATGGATCACCATAATACAGAGATCTAATATGTTTGAGAGTGCTAAAGTAGCCAGAAATAAACCTGCACAGGGCAGGCTAAATGTGCAGAACTGTGATAAGGCATGAAAACATAGCTGGTGTTTACTCTGTAAAGTGCTACTTAGTGTAGGGCAGGTTCTGCTTTATAATCTTGCAGGTAGAGCTCCATGTGTGGAAATGGAGTTTGTGTTTTGGGGAAGGCTCTTCTGACCTGTCTGAGCTCAGTGTTCACTGACTCCAATTCACAGGTGTTGCCTTTAGTGATATTCAGCATTTACAGTGTGTTTCAAATCAACTGTGCATGTTAAAGTTATTTCTTTTAAAATATCAAAATATATTTCACAGAGTAAAATACAGCAGAGGAATGAGCAGGAGAGTATTATCCCACTCCTTTTTTTCCCCTCTCCTGAATCCCACGCCCTTTACTGTTTCTCTGTGACTGAAGTTTCTGTCAGTGGCCTGGTTAACTAAATAATGTGACAAGTACTTTGCTTTGCACAATGTGTTTTTAAGCTTTGTGATGACTCTTTCTTAATTTGATTTGCACTGAAGTGCTTTGTTAATTGGGGTGTGAACTTTTCCAGGGCAGTGCCCGTTATCTCAAGGAATGTAAACACATCCTGGATGTCAGAGTAGCATTTTCCAGCTGGCCAGCTGGGCTGCCTGTTGGCACAGAGCTGGTTTGGGGGTTCTGTGCATGTCAGGGGGGGGTTCTCTGTGGAGTGCCCCTTCAATCTGGCACCTGAGGGGCTTTGGGTGACAGTTGTGGTGGCCATGAGCGGAATTTGTTGGCCCCGTCCTGTGCAGACTTTCCTCTTTGGTGCAGGTGACCCAACAGGCTTTGCTGTGAGGAACCAGAACGCTCCTTAGTTGGCAACAGATAAATCCTTGAGATGTAAAGGACAAGGCCAACAATCAGTGAGAGCTGTACTGGCCTCAGGAAATGGAGCTGGTTTAACAATAAAACAAGAGAACAAGGCCTTAGTAAGCTCAGTGTTGGTAAGAACTATTGATAGGAAAGCACTTTTGAGTTAATGCTTTTGCTGCAGAAATCCCACGATAGTTTTAACAGCCCGTGTGGGTGGGACATTTAACAGGCACATAAATGTCTGTGGCCTGTCCTGCAGGGCAGGAGACTTGGCTGGTGTGACTGGGCTGAGTTGTGGTCAGGCTGATTCAGTGATGGACAGGCAGGATGATCCTGCACTGAGGGCAAGATCTGCAGGCTCTTTTTTTTTTTTTTTTTTGTGTTGAACAGCTATGGATGTTCAGTCAGGACTTTCTCAGCTACTGAAGAGGCAGAGTGTTGTTCTAGTAACTGCTCTTTAGAAACAAGAAGCAGTGTTACTGTACTCTAAAATCACTCAGATTGGGAGAGGCAGAAGCTTTTGGTATTTACTTTTGCCGCAGAGCTGCAAAAGGAGTCAGGAGCTCGATCTGCTCTCTGGGAGGAGCAGAAATAACTAAAGAATCCATGAGGAAGGTGTTTGAGTTGCATTGGCCCCATAACCATGGCACAGGATGGCTTCACTGACATAGAATACCTTAAAGATGACACGGGCAAGCAGAACACATTGAAGGTGATCAGAAACCCCTGTGGGCAAGAGAGAGATCCCTCATTTGACAGGAGTTTCTTTCTGCTGCTTCTCCAGGAGATAACATATTGGGGAATAGCATCTGAATTCTGGGCTCACTGGAATCCCTGTGCTGTGCAGGATTTCAGTGGGAGCTGGATGTGCCTGCTGGATTCAGCAGGTGCTCCCAGCCAGCAGAATGAGGCTTTGGTCAGGTTTCACTTCTCAGGAGCTCAAGGCATGGAGAGTTTCTGTGGCACCAGGTGACTGTCCAAGTTATGCTGCTCCAGAGAGGTGCAGAAGGTTGATGGAAGCCCTTAAGTGGCTGGGGAAGATTCCAGTCAGCCTCTGTGGTATATCTTGGAATCACAGAATTGATTGGTTTGGAAAAGACCTCCCAGATCATCAAGTCCAACCCTTGGGCCAACTCGTCCCTTTACCAGATCATGGCACTCAGTGCCACGGCCAATATCAGGTTAAAAACCTCCAGAGATGGGGAATCCACCCCCTCTCTAGGCAGGCCATTCCAATGCCTGATGACTCTCTCTGCAAAGAATTTTTTTCTGATCTCCAGTTTAAATTTCCCCTGGCAGAGCTTGAGCC
>JAWWLZ010000177.1:28725007-28751024 GCA_035041345.1 Poliocrania exsul
TCACCTCTGAGCCTCCTCTTCTCCAGGCTAAACACCCCCAGCTCCCTCAGCCTCTCCCCACAGGACTTGTGCTCCAGAAAACATGACTTTGTGCAGGAGGCATAATTTGATTTACGGTGGGGTGTGGTTTTGTGTTAGGTTTTTTTGTTTGGTTGGTTGGGTTTTTTTGGTTAGTGGCAGTCTGATAAGAGATAAGAAAAGGACCCAGCTGTGGCTTTAAGTCTTGAAGGTTACAGGGTTGACAGTTCTAAATTTTAAACTAAGCAATTCTGATCCATTAATTTGCATTAGCATCTCACCTTTAGCAAAAAAAAGTAATTTTTGTCAGATTTGTTAGCAGGTGTTGTGGTACAGTCTTTGCAAGGTGACGTGATGGGAAAACCTTATGAAATTTTTTCATCCTGAAAAAGAGGAATGAACAACAGCAGTGAACAACTGGTGAATAGTCAAGATTTAAGATTATTTGTGAACAGGATTTCCTGTAGCTTTTTCTCTAAATTGGCAAATTTCCCTTAAGATAACGTAGCAGGCAGAACCACTTTAGGTGGGAGAGGGTGAATCACAGAATCACTGATGTTGGAAGTGTCTTTTGAGACTGAGGAATCCAGTTCTGCCTCTCAAGCATCACCCTTTCTATTCTGCAGCCATGAGACAACTCTTGTGTCTTTTTGTGACCATGAAAGTAGTTGTGTGATTTACTGAAATTTATTGTATGGATAATTGTCTTTACATGCCTGTTGACACAAACTCATATGGAAACTGTTAATTTTTATGGAGTTGGCTGTGCCTTAATACACCTCCATCACAGTTAGAGTTGTTGAAGACAGTTGGATTACTGCAGTTTATTTTCTTGTTGCATTACAGCAGGTAGGAGGAAGACGTGGTTTAATTTTGTTCCTTGTTTTGTGGATTAGTAACTTAATGTTCTTTCTGAAAGCAAATTTCCAAGGTCAGAGTTGGCCACCAGAGTTGATGAGTGTCAGATCCTGATACAGTAAAACAATGACAAAGCTCCTGTTTGTCCTGATTGAAGGGCAGGTGTTTTGTGATCCAGAAGAACAGTAGACTCTCAAAAGGTGGTGGTGCAGGCAGGAAAATGATGAGTAAATAACATTTGAGCTGCCAAAGTGAGAAGTTTTGGGGTTTTTTGTAAGGTGGTAGCCAGTGATATATGTGAGTGTTTTTACATTTGTTTATTCAGAGGTAATACAGCTTTGCAATATGTTTGAAATCACAATACTGTGTTGTTTTAGTACATCTCAGCTTTGAGAACTCGTGCAGTAGCTCTTCTGAACAGCTTTGTTTAAATTAGGAAAATTGGTGATAACATTGTGGAAGGCTTTTTTAAATGAGAGGATTTCATTGTTGTCAGTGTTTTGTTGGTGTGGTGTGTAAATCACCTTCTCTGCTCTCTCTGGAAGATGAGAGATATCAACAGGGGGTTTGAATAGTTTGCTTTGCCTTACAATTAAAGCAGTCTGTGCTGGGTAATGTTACAACTTAAGGAAAAGCTGCTTATAAATACCGTGATTCTTTGGGGTTTGTGTCATATTTTTTCATTTCTTTGGTGATAATCTTTGAGTTTGGACAAAAAACTGTTTGCTGTACATCTTAACATATTACATTATATGTAAAAAGACTTTTTTTGTGTCTTACCTTAGATATTGAAGCACAAATTCGAGAGATTCAAGGAAAAAAGCCTGCTCTTGATGAAGCACAAGGAGTAGGCCTTGATTCCACAGGATATTATGATCAAGAAATCTATGGGGGCAGTGACAGCAGGTTTGCTGGATACGTCACTTCCATTGCAGCAACTGAATTGGAAGATGTAAGTGATTTTATGTATTTGTTTGTTTGTTTAGGGCATGCAATCCAAGTTTTTTTAAGTAAATTTTGAGAAATTTTTAATAGCAGTTGCTTGCAGTAAAAGCAGTTGTTGTTACTAAAGCCGTGTTGGACCAAATATATCTTATCTGGGAAGCTCATAATCATGGAACAGTTTTGTTTGGAAAGACTACCTAGTGCCCACGCCCCTGCCATGGGCAGAGACACCTCTCACTAGGCCAGGTTGCTCAACATGGCCTTGAACACTTCCAGGGATGGGGCATCCACAGTTTTTCTGGGCAGCCTGGGCCAGGGCCTCACCACCCTCACAGTGAAGATTTTTTTTCCTAATATCCAATCTAAACTGGCTCGCTCTGTTAGAAGCTGTCCCTCCTTCTCCTGTCATTCCATGCTCATGTAAAAAGTCCCTTTCCAGCTCTCTTGTACCTTCTCTTCAGATACTGGAAGGTCACAGTTAGGTTCTTCTCTAAGCTGAACAACCCCACCTCAACCTTTCCTCCATCCCTCTAATCACCTTGGTTACCTGCTCTGGACAAGATACCCTTTTAGTGATACAGGTGGGTTTATCTGAGTCAGCAGTTTGGAACTCATAATAAAAGCTGTATGAGAAAGCTTGCTAAAATTTGGAATGAACTATTACACTTGTCCATTTCCACCTTTTCTATGACCACAGCGTGTTCATTTGGTGGTGTTTAGTCTACACACAATACCAGCATGACAGGTTTGCTGTGTCTGTTCCCTGACAGGATGACGACGACTACCCTTCCACCAGCCTGCTGGGGCAGAAGAAGCCGGGGTACCACGCGCCAGTGGCACTGCTTAACGACATCCCACAGTCTACTGAACAGGTGGGACCCTGAGATCAGCTCAGTTGGTTAAAACTTGGTTGTAATAATGCCAAGGTCATGGGGTCAATCCCCTGCGTGGGCCATTGACTTAAGAGTTGGACTCGATGATCCTTGTGAGTCCCTTCCAACTCTGAATAGTCTGTGATTCTGTGACAATCACATTCTGGTTTAGCTATTAGGGGAAAAAAGTGTTAATCCACATCTTGTCTTCTGGAAATACAAGATGTGTGTAACAGGCTGTGCTTTTTCAGTTTTGCTGTAAGGTTGGTACTGCTTAACCTTGGAATTTCAGAGTAGTAAAAATTGATGTTTGTGCTTGTAAAGCCAATATGGGCACATGTCTTGGGTTGAGCTGGCAAAATGCCAACTGCCCAATACAGTCAGAGCTTCTTTCCCTGCCCCAGCCAAGAAAAGGGAGGAAAGGAAAAAAATACCTTCAAACTATGTTTATGGTTAAACGAACTGTATGTATTTATACAGAAAAGAGGAAATTAAAACTACAATATAACAGACACTTACACAAGTTAGAAGTAACAAGAAATAACTCCCCACTCCCCATTGAAAACAGATTCCATCACTCTAGATCTGTAAGCACCTTAAAAGACACCCAGCAAAAAACAGAAAGTGTAACAACAAAATGTTTCTACTTCCCTGAATTCAAACAAAATGCAAGTAGTGGCAGCCGCAGAGAGGCCCAGACAGCAGGGCAGCTGTAGCGTGTCCTGCATCTACTTTGGCCATGGTGGAACTGACCAAACACCTCCCACTCCTGCACTCATATCTCTGGTTTGCGTCATCTGGTATGAAACATCTCCCTGGTTACTCAGTCAGACAATACCTGTCTGTCCCAATCCACACAGGCTCCTTGAGCCTGCTAATTTGAGGCCTAACTAAAGCTACCACAGCATATAAACTGAACTATTGAATGTTTTGTAATTGAAAGCCACATGCTTTGGAAATTAAAATAACTGGAAAGCTAAATGTCCTTTATGCTTCTGGTTTTTTAAGGAAAATGTAATCACTTAAGTTTTGTATTTCTGGAGTGTTTTTCTGTGAAATTCAAAATTAAAGTAGCATTAAGTCAGGGAATGGTTGACAGCACAGTATGCTTTGGTAACAAGGGAATAAAGTCTTACAATAGAAAATTTTAATCAGAAGTGATTTCATAAGAAACTCTGTTAAAAAAAGTGAAATTCTAGTTACAGAAGTAAAATTTGTGTTAGCATAGTGCTTTGTCATTCCTACATAGTTGAGATGAAAAATAATCTAGGCCTTTTTAGTAACTCCTGAAGTTGAATACAGTACCAGACACTTCTCATGTTGCTCCACGTAGATCCGTGACTGACAGGCTGTTTTGGTTTCCAGTATGACCCCTTTGCAGAGCACCGTCCTCAGAAGATCGCGGATCGGGAAGATGAGTACAAAAAGCACAGGCGGATGATGATAATTTCCCCTGAGCGTCTTGATCCTTTTGCAGATGGTAATTTATTTTGACTTTTCTATACCCTGTATGGAATTTTTGTCCTTAATTGTCTTTAGCCCTTTGATTTCTGTTGGCATGCTTATAAACTTAGTTTTGTTTTAAACATCCCCTTTTCATAGAGATTTGGTTGAAAATCTAGATGCCATATTCTTCATCTTTATAATACGAATTTTCTTTCCAGGTAGAAGGACAAGAAAATTGTCAATGAGCCATTGCCATAGAAACACAAAGGGTTAAAGGTTTCTCTTTTCTTTTGTTTTGGGTTGTGCGTTGTGCTTTGAACAACTTGTGTATTGAGTGCTCAGATTCATTCAGTACCTTGAAAGTTTTCATTCCAAGTCATAGATTTGCAGGGTTACTGCTTTTGAAATGCTGGTTCTCAAATAGAGCACCTGATTCTTACCATCCTATGTAAACTTTAGGTGGTATAGCTAAAATAAACAAAAGCATATATAAGACTTTGATACTACTAATAGTTCAAGTCTGTTCTGATAATTTTAGAATGCAAGTCAGGAAAAGGGGTGTTAGTGGGTCTGGCAGAAACTCTTCAGGTGAGTGAGTTTCACATGTGGCAATAAGGTGCCTGTTGGCTTAAAATTAGTAGCTATTTTGCAGGTTTTACAATTGAGAATTTCAGCCTGCATGAATTAATAGGGATATTAATTATTTTACTTGCTTAATTGTAATTGATATAAACATGTATTGTCAGAATTCACAGGCCCATACTAACTGTCCTTAATTTCTTTCCTACAGCAGTACTGCTATATGCCAGTCCTGTCTGCATTCTTAAGGGTGCAGTTCAACACATCCTGTGTAGATTATGGTGAAAAAGTATTCCAAAGGAAAGTCCTATCAAAGCTAGTGTCAGAAAGACACAGCCAATTGGGCAGTGATCTTCAGCATAGAAATGTTTAAGAAGTTTATTTTTTTCCCTAAAGTATAATGCTATACCACTTGTATGGCAAATCCGCACATTTTTCTTAAAGAAAAGTGTTTTTCTTGACAAGTCTCATTTCTATAAAGTTGGGCTTCTTTTAAAGTAGTTAAAAAGTTAATTAATGCAAGATACACAGCATAAAACAGCCTGTGGTGTACAAAACCCATTTCCTGTGAGTATCATTGTGGTGGTGTATGTACTGTATTGCATTCAGCTCCCAATCACAATTGTACCTTCAGAGGACAAGAGGGGGAAAAGTGTCATCAAACAGTTTTTTGGGGTTTTTTATTTTGTTTTATTTCTATTTTTTAATGAAGCCCTGTTACAGTATGACACTAGAAGGTCTGTGAGACATGTCTAGATTTGTCCAGCTTATAAATGGGTCTTTATGATAGAACAATTTAAACATTACTTAGGTATGCAGTAGTTATTTATAGTCAGATAACAAGTAGGATTTAACAGCTTGCACAAGGTAATGTTTTGATTATAAATATCTTTCCAAAGTGTTACTAATGGTAAAGAGATAATTTTCTAGGCTTCTATTCTGCTGCTTGAAGTCAGAACTGCTGATGGAGACAAAGGCACGAAAGTGTACGTATTCCGGATTAGCAACCCAGGAACCCATCACTTCTGAAGACTCTTTACTGTGTTGTCATTGTATCATTTTTATCGGCTTTAAAATATTTGTTTGAAACTGCAGTAGTTATGTTTGTGTTCAAACAGGTTAAATTGATCAGCAAACTGAATAAACGTAAGATACATGTAATTTTTAAAATTTTCAATCAAAAAGTAAAATTAAATGATCATGGAATAATATAATACTAGAGCAGGACAGTAGAAGTCAATAGTTTCTGCTTATCCTGTACTCATTGTGCTCCATTCCTGTTGCTGTTCTCTTATACAGGAGGGAAGACTCCAGATCCTAAAATGAATGCCAGAACATACATGGATGTTATGCGTGAACAGCATTTAACAAAAGAAGAGGTGTGTGGGGAGGGGAGGGTTTTCTCTTGAACTGAGTGTCATATTACAGCCTTTGAAAGCATGCTAAGCAAGTGGGAACGTAAATTCTGCTGATTTTGTCTTGACTTAAAAGTCCTTTTCTTTGTAAAATCCCGTTCTTCACGTATTGAAAGTCAATAGAATTTAAAGATGAAAGTTTTGAAAAACATCTGTTCTACATAATTCCTAAGCAATGCAGGGAGCAATAGTTTCAGTATATTTTCATCTAGATTTTTTGTAGCACTTGGGCTTTCTGTTTATTTTCTTTCAGAGGGAGAGAGACAAAATCTTAACAGTAACTGAGAACTATTCAGTGTCAGACAAGTTTGTTTTTGTGAGCTCTGTGTTAAAGGAATCCAGGGAGGTTTTCAAAGGCTTTTGTTGAAGTACCTACAACAGATGTTTCAATACTACGATGTGGTATAAGGTTGACATTTGGTTTTAAACATTAAAAGAAAAAGGAAAAAATGATAAAGTGCATGCTTTACTCATGGCTATTAAAAATTCTTTTTAATAGGTAAAAAGATACTGGCAATATAATCAGATTTCTGGTGTAAAACATGCCATGCCATCTTTTTAATTGCAGCAAGACCTTGTAGTTCCAGTGACTTCTCACATTGATTTGTCATACTTGTATTACCCTAATTTAGGAATTAGTTTGTAATTTTGATAGTCCTACTGCTTATGGATCCATTGATAAATGCAGAACAGTCTAGGTTAGTGTGCAGTTTCACCATTATCATCTCAGAATTTTAAATGAGAATCTCAGGGCTTCTGTATGCCATGGGATGTAGCTCACATGAACATTTTCTATGTCATCCACCTTTAGTTCACTAAGTAGAAGTTGTTTGAAACAGGTGGGTAATGATTTTAAGGCACACATGTGGGTAACAAACTGACAGCTTTCAGAATTCTCTATGCACCTGCATATGCTGTAAGAAGGGCTTTTATAGAAAAAGCAATTTAAAAACAGCCCCTCCAAACACATACCTGCTCTGTCAATACAGAGTAATTTGAAAAAAGTGTGACCTTGAAATGAAAGCAGTAGCTAATTGTATGTTATTTGAGCAAAACCTCAAAAAAAGGCATAAAGAAATAGAGCTGAAAAACCTTGTATAATCTCAGGAGGCCTTCTTAAGAAATGTTTGTTTGTATTTTTGTACTTTTGAACAGAGGGAAATTAGGCAACAACTAGCTGAAAAAGCTAAAGCTGGAGAGCTTAAAGTCGTCAATGGAGCCGCATCTCAGCCGCCTTCAAAACGCAAACGGCGTTGGGATCAGACAGCTGATCAGACTCCTGGTGCCACACCTAAAAAATTGTCCAGTTGGGATCAAGCAGAGGTAATAATCCTAGTGCTCATCAGCCATATACAGAACACGTGATTAATGCTAATTCTCTTGAATGTCAGAAGTTTCTTACTCTGCTTAGCAAGAGGGGTGGTCCCACAGTGTAAAGGAGAGCACTCTGGACTCTGAATCCCAAGGTCGTGAGTTCGAGTCTCAGTAGGGACCGTCCCCTGGCAGTTAAAGCCTCCCTGCCATCCCGTCACATCTCAGATGCTCAGCAGGGTCAGCCCCGGTCAGTACCGGGTGCTGTGACAGTCCCGAGGACTTCCCTGTCACTGTCCAAGCTCGCTCGGCCATGGCAAATGGACCTCAGGACTTAAAACAGTGGGGCCAGTTCTGTGCATGCTGTGCCTCACCTAAAACATTCACTGCACAGGCTGGAAGGGCATGTGGGGAAGGCCCTGCCCAAATCTGTGTTCGCCAAGTCTGGCCATACTATACTATTTAGCAAGAGCAACTAACAGTTTTATACTGTACTGTGTGAGTGATGCTGATACTTTTGGCTTTGTGTTGTGTAGACTCCTGGACATACCCCATCTCTGCGATGGGATGAGACTCCAGGCCGGGCAAAGGGCAGTGAAACTCCTGGTGCCACCCCGGGCTCAAAAATATGGGATCCAACTCCCAGTCACACACCAGCAGGAGCAGCAACACCCGGCCGGGACACGCCTGGTCATGCAACGCCAGGCCATGGAGGTGCCACTTCCAGTGCACGCAAAAATCGATGGGATGAAACACCCAAAACAGAAAGAGGTATTGATGGCAAACTGGAAAGTACATAAGTTCTGAGTGGTTAATTGTAATGGATTTTTTCACTGTAAGTTAGCAGTGAGTTCAGAAGTCAGGCAAGAAGTAATTATGTTGTGACATCTAGTGGTTGTTGTGGGATGTTGTTTGTAGTGTTGAGTTGTGCCTGTGAGCTTAACTCGCACCTGGGAAAGTATCTTGGCTCAAAAATTGAAGTGAACTTAGGTGTTTCTAGTGACTGCTGCAAGTTGGGGTTTTAATGTGTAGAGGGAGCTCAGGTTGAATTGCTTTTGTGTGTGTTGTTTTCAAACTTAAGTTTTTTGAGGAGGTTATCATTGAAACAAGTTTTGGAGGTGTTTTCTCACCTACCTTGTTTGAATCTGAGTCTTGTGTCAGAAGAGTGAAAAATTGTTGTTGCCTAATACTTTAATCAAGGGAGTATGTGGAGTATGTTGTTCAATTTCTAGAATATCTGAGTAGTTCTGGGTTTTTTTAGAATTTTACCTTTTTATGCCATGTGTCAGCAAGATGACACAATTTTGTCATAAAATGGAGTTCTCTTTTGGACATTTTTAGTGTAATGCCTGCATTTTTTTCAGTATTCACCAAAATAATCTTCACTTTTTTGTTTACTGTTTGTTCATTTGATACTTTTTAATTTGTGTAGAAATGAGGACCTTGAAAAGAGTTTGGATGTTGATGCTATAGTTGGAGTATGTCCTGTACAGCTTTCTGCAAAAATTCTTCTGTTTTTTTTTTTCCTTAGATACTCCGGGCCATGGCAGTGGATGGGCTGAGACACCTCGTACAGACCGAGGTGGTGACTCCATTGGTGAGACACCAACCCCAGGAGCAAGTAAAAGAAAATCTCGATGGGATGAAACACCTGCGAGCCAGATGGGTGGCAGCACTCCTGTTCTGACACCTGGCAAAACCCCCATTGGGACACCAGCTATGAACATGGCAACGCCTACCCCAGGTAAGCTCAGTCCCTTGGCTGAGACTTCGCTTGGGTTTGTGGGAATGGGGACTTGTATTGTGTCTTGAAATAGACTGCTGGCTAACATGCTCTCTTGCCTCAATGAAATCATTCAGTATATGCTCAGTTTACTGTTTTTAAGGTCCACAGTTGCTTAGTTCTGGAAGGGAATTGAGACTGAAATTTCATGTCTGTTGCTGTTTAGTTTCGTTGGTAAAAAATTGATAAAAGGCTCTCAAAAATCTGGTCTCTTACTGATATGTTACTACTGATTTCAAGTGTAATGAAAACTCAAGAGAGCATTTAAGAGTGAAGTAAACTCATCTCCTACATACAGAAGATTTGTTTTTTTAAATACTTTTCCCTTTTTTAAAACTTGAATATAGGTCATATCATGAGCATGACTCCTGAACAGCTGCAGGCTTGGCGTTGGGAAAGGGAAATTGATGAGAGAAACAGACCACTTTCAGATGAGGAATTGGATGCTATGTTTCCAGAAGGATATAAGGTAATTCATCTGGATTAAAATACAGCAGACCATGATAGGTGTTTTGTCCTGCCAGGGATTACTGAACTGCCCCTCCTTCACCCTCCAAAGTAGATTGTTTCACATTAACTGTTGATTATTGACAGTAGATGCTTGTTTGATTTGGTTATTGATTTCTTATAAATCCATGAGAAAGGAAGATCTAAAGGTGATCTCAAACGCCAGTCATTATTCTGCTTCTCAGTGTTGGGAGTTCCTGTCAGGGCCAGAAATGAGTGCTGAATGAACTGATAAAAATGTTAAGCCCAGATGTAGAAGACATAGAAGAGAGTAAGAAGCAAGTAGACTGTATTAATGCAGAATTTGAAGTGCTTCTTTGATCCTTGGAGACTTCAAAATTTATACTCCAAGCTCTCAGTAGTGGAAGTGATCTTTCTTCTGGAATGTTGTCAATACAGGATAAGCACAAATAAAAACTGTCACGGTCAATTTGTTTGTGTTGATGTGAACATGGGATGGATGTAGGCAATAACATTTGTACAAGTCCCCAAAGAAATAAAAGAAAAGCTAGAACTTGAGTGATGTTTTGTATTTGATGCTTTTCTCTTTTTATGTCTCTTGCGTTAAATTCAATTTTGTTCTTTTTTTGTGTAGGTTCTTCCCCCACCAGCTGGTTATGTACCCATTCGCACTCCAGCTCGTAAACTCACAGCGACTCCAACGCCCTTGGGAGGCATGACTGGATTCCACATGCAGACAGAAGACCGGACTATGAAGAGCGTTAATGACCAGCCATCTGGCAATCTTCCCTTCCTGAAGCCAGATGATATCCAGTACTTTGACAAACTGCTGGTAAGTGAGATTTCACTCAAGCTGATGTAACTTTCCCCATTTCTTTTGAATATATAGCAATGCCCATTTACTTGTTTGGACTAACTTGTAGGTTGATGTTGATGAGTCGACTCTGAGTCCTGAGGAACAGAAGGAGAGAAAAATAATGAAATTACTTCTGAAAATAAAGAATGGCACACCTCCCATGCGAAAGGTAAGATGAATTGTCAGATGCACTTGTGTAATTATATTTTTCACCAATTGGCATTTGTTCAGTTGTCTGTGGTATTCTCTTTAAGATAATCTTCTAAACTTTGATATCTATTGTGGTTTAACATCAACTGGCAACTAAGCCCCACACAGTTGCTTGCTTCCTGTCTGCCTCCCCTCCAGGGAGGTGGAGGAGAGAATCAGGAGAGTAAATGTGAGAAGACTTGTGAGTTGAGATAAGAACAAGAATAATAATAATAATAAAGGAAAATGACAAAAACAAGGAGAGAAATAAACCCCAAGAAAACAAGTGATGCAAATGGAATACAATTGTTTACCACCAGCTGTTGGCCATCTCGTACCTGAGCAGTGGCCCCTGGTCAGCTTTTCCCCTGGTTTGTGTGCTGAGCATGATGGCACATGGTGTGGAATATCCCTGTGGTCATCTGGGGCAGCTGTCCTGCCTCTGTCCCCTCCTAACTCCTTGTGCCCCTCAGCCCCCTTGCTGGTGGGGTGAGGAACAGAAGAGGCCTTGACTCTCTATAAGCCCTGTAATTAAAACACTCCTGTGTTATCAGCACTGTTGGCAGCACAAATCCAAACATCCTCATACTTGCTGCTGTGGAGAAAGTCAACTCTATCCCAGCCAAAACAGCATATCTCTTTAGTGCTTTCTTCCTCTTCTGTGTCTCTGTGGCTTTTGGTTTGTCATTCAGTGTATTTGGTATCACTGCTCTTTCTAACATCAATGCCAGTCACTAAATGTTACGTGGTTTGAATATTTTTCTTTTGCAATTATGAGAAACCAGATTTTGCTGATAGGGCTTTGTAATTTTCTGGATTTTGCTTCCTACACTTAAATTAGCAGTGTAGCTCTTAGCCTTGGCCTTAATCATTAGACAACACAATAACAGCCTTTTCTGCACAGGTTTGTTCTAAATTTACCTTATCACCAAGCTGCCTAGATGCAAGTAAGTGCTGTGAAGCTGCTTTTCAGATGGAGCCAATATTAGACCAGAAGCAGGCTTTTCTTGAAAGCAACACCTGGGAGCCAACAAGCACAGTTCAGATCAGCATAAAACTGTTTAAAGTAGTTTTGTGGTAGTAGGGGCAAGTATTTTTAAGCTTGTGGTTAGTCAGTTACATTTTAACTTGGTTAGTATCTGTTTTATAATTGTTCAGTGTTGTTTCCTCAGTCTTAACTGGTAGGCATTTTGGTCTTGTCTAGGCTGCCTTGCGACAAATTACTGATAAAGCTCGGGAATTCGGAGCAGGGCCGTTGTTTAACCAGATTTTGCCTCTGCTGATGTCGCCAACACTTGAAGATCAGGAGCGTCACTTGCTTGTCAAAGTCATCGACAGAATTCTTTACAAATTGGATGACTTGGTCCGACCATATGTGCACAAGGTCTGTTGCAGTTTACTGTTTCATCTGATTTGCCTTTTCTGCATTTGTATGTGCAAATTGAAAGAGGATGATACCTTATTTTTTTATCATAATTGGCTTTCATATTTCTTAAGCCAAACTTAAAGTTTTTATAGTGTGATTGAAGTGTGGGCTTTATAGTGTTAAGGCATGATGTAAATATGATACATGCCCACTTGGAGGTGGGAAGGGGATCTTACCTGGTCTAGGTGGTATCTCTGGACCAGGTCCTTTAGAGACAAAAAGCTGTAAAAACAACATAATAGATGTAATTTTTTTCTGATTGTAGTAAAGTTCTAAGCTTAGATCTGTGGAATCATTTTTGTTTAATGGACTCTAGTAGGGCCAGAAATACTATTAAAAGTATTAATAAAAGGCAATATTCATCTTTTTCAGATCCTTGTCGTCATTGAACCATTGCTGATTGATGAGGACTACTATGCTAGAGTGGAAGGCAGAGAAATTATTTCCAACTTGGCTAAGGTAAAACTGCATCCTTCACTGAAGCCCTGAGTTAGCTCACGTATAGTTGCATGCGTATAGATGTAGCAGAAGAATTAACTGTGCTGTTCATAAATTCAGTTGGTGTTTCATGTGTTTTTCCTTCAGGCTGCTGGTTTGGCAACAATGATCTCCACAATGCGACCAGATATTGATAACATGGATGAATATGTCAGAAATACAACAGCTCGAGCCTTTGCTGTTGTTGCCTCTGCTCTGGGCATTCCTTCTCTGTTACCCTTCTTGAAAGCTGTCTGTAAAAGCAAAAAATCCTGGCAGGCCAGGCACACTGGCATCAAGATTGTGCAGCAGATTGCCATTCTTATGGGTTGTGCTATCTTGCCTCATCTCAGGAGCTTGGTTGAAATCATTGAACATGGTAAGTTCTGCTTTCCCAGGCAAAGTTTTTTTATTCATTTTTTATCTGGAGAATTTTACATACCTCAGTAAGGCACAGTTATAGTAAGGTTGTGGTTTTGTTGGTCTTCTGACTGAAAATCATTTCAGCTGAGTCTGAAAGAGGAATAGTTGTTCAATATTCCTGAAAATAAATGAATCCCCTTCACACCTCTCCTCTATTTTTGCTGGTTTGAACATAAGCCACAAGTACAAGAAGTGCCACTAAACACTGTTCTCTTGCAGGGCTGGTGGATGAGCAGCAGAAAGTTCGCACCATCAGTGCTTTGGCCATTGCTGCTTTGGCTGAGGCAGCTACTCCCTATGGTATTGAGTCATTTGATTCTGTTCTGAAGCCTTTGTGGAAGGGTATCCGTCAGCACAGAGGAAAGGTATGTCTGAAATACTTTCTGTAGTTTGAACTGAAATGAATGTGTCCTTTTGTAACTAATCAGAGACAAATTTCTGTATTTAAATAGGGTTTGGCCGCCTTTTTGAAGGCTATTGGTTACCTGATTCCACTCATGGATGCCGAGTATGCAAACTATTATACCAGAGAAGTCATGCTAATCCTTATCAGAGAGTTCCAGTCTCCTGATGAAGAGATGAAAAAAATTGTGTTGAAGGTATGTCACAATGATTGTTTAGCATTAATATGGAATGCATACATATGTATTTACTTTTCTTAAACAAAAAATACCCCAAACCCAAACCAACCAAATAAACAAAAAAACTCCATCCTAAACCCCACACTGTACACAATTAAAATGGTTGGATTTTTATTTCCTGACAGGTGGTAAAGCAGTGTTGTGGTACGGATGGTGTTGAAGCAAACTACATTAAAACAGAAATCTTACCACCTTTTTTCAAACACTTCTGGCAGCACAGAATGGCATTGGACAGAAGGAATTACAGACAGGTATTTTGGTGTTTTTTTAATTTGGAAAATTATATACAGTAGAATAAAATTCACATTAGAATGTTCATTCAGGCTAAATGCTTAATTTTGTCTGTGTCCTGGAACTGATTCTTGTTTGTACTACTGATTTAAAAGTTGTGTAGCTAAGAAGATTGCATGTTCTTAGGAGGTTGTCAAGACATATTACGTATGTCAATATGAGTCCACATCAGTTGTCAGGTGGGGTAAGTTGCCCCATTTGTGTTAAAAACAGCGGATGATTTGTAAAGGTAAAAGCAATTGTTTGTAGTGGACTTAGTGTACATGATGCTGTTTCTCTTCAAACTAGGGAAATTATTTTCAAGATGGAGAAAGCAGATTTTAGCAATGCTTGCTTACCTAACATTTGTGTGTTTCAGTTGGTTGATACAACTGTGGAGCTGGCAAATAAAGTTGGAGCAGCAGAAATTATTTCTAGAATTGTGGATGATCTAAAAGATGAGGCTGAGCAGTACAGAAAAATGGTCATGGAAACAATTGAGAAGATAATGGGAAATCTGGGGGCAGCAGACATCGATCATAAACTGGAAGAACAACTTATTGATGGTATCTTGTATGCCTTTCAGGAGCAGACAACAGAGGTATGGCCAGGGGTGTCCAGCATTTGCTTCACTTCAGTTGTTAGCCAGGTCACTGTTAGCTGTACAGAAATGTGTACTTCTAAGGTAGATTTTTAGAGTCCCTTTTTAGATATCAGTGTTCTAACTGATGAGATCCAGAAGCAGTCTCTGGAATGTTAGCATTTTAATAGCAGTTTTAAATGATGTCAAATTTTGTTCAAACGTAGTGTTGCTTTTGGTCTGATTTTTCCTTTGTTTTTACACTCAGGATTCTGTGATGCTGAATGGTTTTGGCACAGTGGTTAATGCTCTTGGCAAAAGAGTTAAGCCCTACTTGCCACAGATCTGTGGTACAGTTTTGTGGCGTTTGAACAACAAATCAGCTAAAGTCAGGCAGCAGGCGGCTGACCTGATCTCTCGTACTGCAGTGGTCATGAAGACTTGTCAAGAGGTATTGTATGGTCTTCTCCTACCGAATTTGCTCTAGCATCTCATAGTAATGAGAGGGGAGAGAATTAACTTTCAAATCTTGGTTGCAGGAAAAACTGATGGGGCACTTGGGTGTTGTTTTGTATGAGTACCTGGGTGAAGAATATCCTGAAGTACTGGGCAGCATACTCGGAGCACTTAAGGCTATTGTGAACGTCATAGGTATGTTTTTGTATTCATCACATGGCTGCTCAGGAGGAAAAGGAAAAGGCATTATGAAACTAAATGGGCTTCTTTGAATTCAACAGGTATGCACAAGATGACACCACCCATTAAAGATCTGCTGCCACGGCTGACACCTATTTTGAAGAACAGACATGAGAAAGTGCAGGAGAATTGTATTGATCTCGTTGGGCGCATTGCAGACAGGTACGTTAGTTAGTGATAAAATATCTGACCATCCATGGACAATTACTGTAGCAAAAGCTTAAGGTGAGTATTGGATTTGGCCTCTGGGTATTTAATCTCATATCTCTTGGTATTTCTGAAGTTAGGCGTAAAATTTAAGATGAGATATTTAGCAGATGGTCTGTTGAACACATTGTAATTATATTACTTCTTACCAAGTATTTGAAGAATATGTTGTCCACTTATGCAAACTTACAATGCACACAATATAATAAATTTTGAGTACACCCTTGACTGGTTAAGGTCTAATACTAACAGATAGCTAATTAAGGAAATGCTTGAGCAGTATCCCTCTGTTGATTGCAGATGCTGCAATTCATGTGATTTTGTTGAAAAACTTCTAACCTCACTGAAGAGGTAACTCACTGTATTCTCTTTCAGAGGTGCAGAGTATGTTTCTGCAAGAGAGTGGATGAGGATCTGCTTTGAACTGCTTGAATTGTTAAAAGCTCACAAAAAAGCCATCCGAAGAGCCACAGTGAACACCTTTGGTTATATTGCCAAAGCCATCGGGTAAGCTGATTTAATGCTTACCCACTTCTACAGAGTTACCAAACGTAGTGATGGTTGACAGTTTTGTCCTGAGAAGTATTCAAACTTCTCTACATTTTATATGTGTAGACTTGGTTTTACTCATTTTGTAGAAGAATACAGCCACTTGTTCTTCATTAACACAGGGTGCTGCACTTCTGAACAAAATCTGTAGCCTATCAGGGTTTGAGTGTCATTTGGTAGTAAGAGCTGTTTGTCTCATGACTTTTGGATACTGTGATGTACATTCAGACCCTCTTTGTATTATTTCATAAACTCTCCTTTAAATAATCTTTTTTCTTTTTTTTTTCCTCCAAATCAATACTTCCATTGATTTGCAAAGGATTTTTTGCCTCTTAAGGTGTTACTGCAAGTCAGCAAATGGTAGAATGCAACACAGTTCCCATCTTTGTGTGTATACTTTAAGTGACCTATTACTTAATGCAAGTACAGCAAGCAACCCAAGGAGTGTTGCAACTACATCATCCGTGCAGACATAACCTGTCTCTGTTAATGTGTATGGTTTTATATGAGTTTATAATTGCCTGTGGGATCAGAGTAACAGTGGGGATGCTATGCTGCCTCCCAGAGTTTACATGAGGCAGAACAGGAGGGAAAAACCTGAGTCTAGAGAAAGTAAAATATGTTGGTTATGAAAATGAATTGCTTCAGCTGTTTTAAAGTTTAATGATTTATGTTGTTTCCCAGTTGTCTAAAAATATTTTAAGGGCTAAGCCATGCTGCTCTGCCACTTGCAGCTGGAAACTCAACTGAATTGATCCAAATCCTCACTGAATCTGTTGAAATGGATGCCCATGTTGTCTCTTTCAGACCTCACGATGTGTTGGCGACACTGCTAAATAATCTGAAAGTACAGGAAAGGCAGAACAGAGTATGTACTACAGTAGCAATTGCTATTGTGGCTGAAACATGCTCACCTTTCACAGTCCTGCCTGCACTCATGAATGAATACAGAGTTCCAGAGCTGAATGTCCAGAATGGTGTGTTAAAATCTCTTTCTTTCCTGTTTGAATACATTGGAGAGATGGGCAAAGATTACATTTATGCTGTTACACCATTGCTTGAAGATGCTTTAATGGACAGGTGAGTACACTTCTTCTATGGTACTTAGCCATGTTTTAAGTACATAGGTGGTTCTTACTAATAGCACATACTTGTACTGTCCTTTTTTGCTAAAGGTTTTGAGTGACCACCATAATTTGAAAGCCATTATTTGCAAATAATTCAGATTATATGCTTTAATTTTATTAATACTTTTGAAGATTAAAATTATAAAAGTGTCTTAGATTCTAAGTCAAGACTTCTTACATTAAAACTGCTTTTGATAATTTCTTTGGTGGTGCTTTTGCTGTGGAGTTAGTGTGGATTAATTTGTCAGAAAACTCCCATCTTTTTTCACTCACAGATTTTTTTTATACTCTCCCTCTTTCTGTGAGTAAGTGTGGGATAGATAGAAGTGTTACTAGTGCTTTCAAAAAAAAATGTTATTGAAAAGAAATGCTATGGTTGTCCAATTATGTTGCTTCTAAGTATAATTTATTAACAGACCATTGTTCTCCTTGCAGGGATCTTGTACACAGACAAACAGCCAGTGCCGTGGTGCAGCACATGTCCCTGGGTGTTTATGGGTTCGGCTGTGAGGATTCCCTTAATCATTTGTTAAATTACGTGTGGCCCAACGTGTTTGAAACCTCTCCCCACGTCATTCAGGCAGTCATGGGGGCTCTGGAGGGCCTCAGAGTTGCTATTGGTCCCTGCAGAATGTTGCAGTATTGTTTACAGGTATGTTCTTACGTGTGCTGGGATGGCAGAGGCAGCAATTGTCAGGCAGGGACTTTACAAGAGACAAACAAGTCAGATGAAGGTGATTTGCAGCAATGAAAAGTTGTGGCTTTTTGTCTCTTTAAAGTTTTCTTTAAAAATTATATTCTGTACTGAGGACTTGAATAATTGAAATATGCAAAGATATGGTGAGAAAGCTGATTGCATTGCAGAGCTTGCATAGAAATAGCAGGTAACCTAGAATATAAATTAATGAAAATAGCCTGGCACTTTGATTTTTACATTGGAAGCATCTCACATATTTTGAGTGCATGAACTAATGACTGGGAAATAAATTAGTCCTGTCAGGGCATAGGAGAAAAGTAACCAGTGAGATAAATAAGAGGATAGTCTTAATATGAATTCAGTATGATTTGTTCTTAGCCAAGAAAAGCAGAAAGACATTTAAAACTGTATCAATGAAACAGCAGAAAACAGTGCTGTCATTAGAATTTATACTGTTAGATCAACACCAGTGAGTTCTGCTCTGTAAATGTGTATGTGCTGATAAAATTGGAAGGCTCTTTCTGTGCAATGGCATGTAACAGTTCTTGCTGTGTTGGCTGGAGAACCTAAATTCACCTAACAAGTTGGGAGCAAGGATTAATGTAATGCAGATCAGTGTAGAGAAGGTGTGACAGCATTTAATTAGTTACTTGCAGATAGGAAATTTCACTATTTCTCAGTGTGGGGACCTCAGCACAAAGATTGACATCAGTAGGAAGGTGAGAAAAAGTCTCTTGCAGTGTGTAGTCTTGCAAGTACTACTTGCATATTTCTGTTGTATAGAACTAGAACTGTCTCTTTCCTAGAGCTTTTACATTCTGCCCATTTATTAAATACTCACTTGCAACACTTGGTTGAATTCAATGAAAGACATGGGGACCATAAGCTTTTAATAAATTTGTTCCATTCTGTTTTCTAGGGTTTGTTTCACCCTGCCAGAAAAGTCAGAGACGTTTATTGGAAGATCTATAATTCGATCTACATCGGCTCCCAGGATGCTCTCATAGCACATTATCCAAGGATCTATAATGATGAAAAGAACACCTATATTCGTTATGAACTTGATTACATCTTATAATCTCCTTGTTCAGTTGTTTGTGTTTAATGCACAGCTGTTGTTCAGTTAAATGCTTCAGATTTGACGATGTAAAATTTTAAAATCTTGGCGATCAGCATAGAGCTGGTCAGAGGCAGAGCTAGATATCCAGTAGCATGATTTTTTAAATATGTCCTTGTTTTTTGATGTTAAACAGTTAAAGCCAGTAGTGACCAACAAAACAGTGATTACAATGTACTGGAGGGAGTTTTGGATCCATCTTTCTGAAGATTTAGATTTCATTCCTTGTGTTTAAAGGGGAAGTTTATTTGAGAAATAAACATTTGTGTATAAAAACTTATTTGTGTGTGGTTTTTGGACAGAGAGGCTTGTAAAATGAGTCCCTTTGGATTAAGTATTTGTTCATGTAATAAATAGGTGGTATAAAGCATTTTAACCCTTTTTGTCATCCACTAGCTTTTGAATAAATAAGAAAAATGTACCAACTGTAGTTAACGTGTGTCTCTTTGTCATGCAATAATGTAACTGCAGCCTGACTGATGGTTGTAGTAGCAGCAGTTTATTCTCATGGAAAAAGTAGTGTTGAATTGCTTGTTGATGCTGCTTCATCTGCAGTATCCTGGTGGGCAGGGATTAGCTTGTTAAATTGTCAGAAGCTAAACAGTTTTACTGTAAATAGTATGTATAAAACCAGTTGTGAAAACTGTGCATATTGATCACATTGTGGTTTTTTAGCATTTATGGCTGTATGAAAAGCTGCATAATAATTATAGTCTGTGCTATAATCCTGTTAAAGATTTAGGAAAGTTGCCCTGAGCACCTTAGATGAGGCAGTTCCTAAGAAAACCATTCTGTTTCCTCATTTGCTTTGTTACTACAAAGGAAAAGGTTTTGATATGTGACAGTAAAGTACATAAAACCCAGGTTAAGTCATTCTGGTAGTATTTACATTATCACATGTTCATAAGATAACAGAATGTAGTAGCTGCCTGTCAGGCAAGGTGTTCTGTCAGTCTTTCCTTCAAGCTGAGTGATTAATTTCCATCTTACCCAGTTCAATGCAGTGTTATTTGCAGACTTCTCTCTGCTGTTCAGCATATAAGGAAATTCCACCCAACATTTCAAGGCCTGACATTTGCTGGGGACTTGGGACCCTTTTGTTAATGAAGGTACTAATTTGTTAGGAAAGGAAAAAGACTTTATTCAGCAGTGAGCTTTACTCTAAAATTTGTTAAGTGAAAACAGCTGGAACTTCGTGAAGTCTTTATTGCTGAACTGTTCCCTTGGAGAGTAACATGCACATTCCAGTCTATTCCTGGTGCTTTGTCACCAAATAGCAGTGTCTGTGTTACAGATGGCCTGTCATCTTCATTGCCTCAGGAGCTGTGCAACATAGAACCAAGCAAGTGCCAGTGGAGAGGGAAGAGGACTGAAAAGAAAACCCCACTGAGTTTGAGACACTAGCCAAAAGAGGGCTCTGAAACAGGTAGGAATTCATGATAGCTCCTGACTTCCAGATACATCTCAGCAAATTTGTTATAAATAAACTAAAAATATTCTCACAAGATGGAGGAGAGCAACTTCAAATTGAGCTTGTTTTTGTTTTTTAAAGCTCATCACTTTCAATTCTGAAAAGTATTTCCACAAATCTTTTGGGGGAAGATAGAATTTGTTTTTCTTTCCTGAGAAAGGAAAAGGGGTGCTGTTTGATGAAAAAGAATTGTACATAAACCTGCATTTTTGTTCTCAAGACTCTTGTGGATCTGTGGAACTCTTACCTGAAATGGCCATCTGTGGGTCACAGAGTGCTTTATGTGACTTTCTAGGAGCCAAAAGCTCTTAAAGGATTTGCCTTTGTTGTTTAGCAACCACACTGAGTTTTATTTAGCAGGAAGATTAAGGGGCAATATCTAAAAATGTTAACTTCTATTTTCGTTCAGCTTGAGGGGAAAAAAATGTGAGGACAATCAGTAACTGTCTGGATATACTGGTGTGCCATCCATCCATCTGCAGACAGACATGCTACTTGTTCAGGACAAACTTGAGTCATTAATGAATGAGAAAGTTTTACTGTGAGGTGGTGGCTGGTGCTCACCTGCAGATTTCTGGTTCTGGACAGCAGAGGACGAAGAGTTTAAATGAATGGAAAGATTGGGTCACTACTATCTAAGTTCCATTAATGGATAACTAATTGTGCCATTAATACAGCAAACTAGGTGAAGTGAACAGAAGATGATCTGTTTTGCTGTTTGTTTGTAAATGGAAGACATGCTATGGCTGAGCAACTGAGAACTTTGCTACAGATCTCGTGTGGTGTTCAATAAGAACAGGTACAAGCATAAAATCAGTGTCCAGAGAGTCCCTCCACTTCCTAATTTAGGTTTCTTTGTAAGAGTAACCAAATTTCTTTCCAGTTGTCCTCCAATTCCCTTTTCGGATACAGCTCCTGACTTTATCAGCAAAAGAAACTGTGGACAAAAGCTTCACTGACAGCCAGTTATCTGAACAGGCTCATCCAGTATGCAGAAAGGTGGAGGGACCTATAGGAAAAAAAAAGGTATGTGATTGATTTCTATTTTTTCAATTACAATTATGCATTTGGAAAGGGGCAGTGAATTAGTAGAGTGTAAGCCATACTGCAATAAGCAATGCTACATTGGGGTTTTCCTAGTTTAGGGTATTGGATTTTACAATTTAATGTGGTTTTTGATTGTAGCTGATCTTTTTGGTTTGTCCTTTGCAATGGAAAAAAGAACACAATATTTGTATATACCTGCATTTCCTTACAGTCCAAACTTCTCCATCAAGGCATGCCCTGTGCCCCTTTGCAGCTTGAGCTGATGAAGATAGAATTAGCCAAGGCTAGCAGCATAAAAGTTTGAGAGAAATTGTTTTGGTTTGTTGGAGCTTCTTTCTGAGAGCAGCTGAAGATAAGGATCTAATGTTTTCTCAATTTTATATTCACTTGTAGTTTTGTTTTCTTACTTTTATACTTTGTGTCTTCTGGTACAGTTTCACACACCTACACCTCCTTCCCTCCTACTGTTCTGATTCAGTTTGTACCCACTTTGCTTATACCTCATTTCTCCTCATCTGTCCAATCTGCATCTCTCACCTCTCTACCAAAAGCTGTACAATTCCCCTGTGTCAGTGTCAGAGTCAGACTGGATTTCACCCTGCGTGTCTTGGCACGGAAGCTGTGGCAGCAGGGAGAGCACTGAAGGAGATTCTCCTGGCCTCTGCTACACAGTGCAGCAGTTCTGGATGTGTGGATATTGGTCACTGCTGGAAAATTCTCTCTGGTTCTGCTGCTCAGGCTGCAGTGTGCCAAGTGCAGGGGGTCTTGAAGAAACAGCTGCCAAGTTATAAGTTATTTTGGAAAATACCAGGGAGTGCAGTGTGCGTGTACAGCTACACTGGCAAGGCTGGTACTGGCCTTTCTTGCCCAGTCTGGGCTGCTCCTGTGCCAAGCAAAGTGAAGGTGGAGCTTGTTCAGTGGCTTTTTACATTCAGTTTCTTGATCCTGTAGTGGAGTCATTGTAGGAATTGGATGGAGTTCGCCACAGTGTTCCTGAATGTCCAGACAAGGAAACAGGATGCCAAGCCACTGAAATGCTGCACTTTGTGATGCTCTTTTCTGTGTCACTCCAGAGGGAACATTGGAAAGCTTATTTCCAAGCACAGCAGAACTTCAAGCCCAAGCTGCTACTTGAGGCAGTTGTTGAGTTCAAATTCATAAATAAATGTTTTGCAAGTAACCCTGAATGCACTGGCAATAGTTGTTACAGGCATAAGGTCAATTTTATTTTACCTTCTTTCCAGAGACCATGATATGGCTTAAGGCAGCAGTTTTCACAAGAGCAGAAGTTTGATGCCCAACATAAGGGTTTTTTTAAGTTTTTGACAGAATTTCAATGAATTGTGTATCAAAGTATGAATGTGATGATTTTAGAGTGAAAGTGCATGTAAGAGTCCTTAAAAATTATCAAAATAGACTTCCAGTATTTTGTCAATGAAGTAATTCTGCTCTCTGAGAAATGGTTGATTGTGAAGTGGCCTTCAGAATGTTAGGAAAGGTTGGAGGTTGGTATGGCTGTAATAAACAGAATGGTCATAACAATAAATGCCAGGAATCATTAGGAATGTTTGTTACACTGTGGTGTACATTCTGTTCACTGGCTTTACAGGCACACCAGACCCAAGTGTTTTCCTTATCAATTTTACATCCATGTGACTCACAGAGATTCACAGTACAAGTTTTTTCTTGATTGCTTTTCACAAGGTTGTCTCTCAAGACCACTTTCTTAAACCTTTTGGTGCAATGACTGTTTTGAAATCAAGGTTCAGCCAGTGTTGCATCACACTGATGATTCTACACATTTTTCTCCAAGCTAAGCAACATATTTTCCCTCAGTTTAAGCTGCTGTAATGAATAGCCTCATTACTAATAGACTGGGGTGGGATGGGAAACAGCTTTCAAACTTGTGATTCTCCACTAAATGTGGGAAGTGTTGATATGCAAGTAAAGTGGTTGCCTGTTATTAAATGTACATCTGTGAACCAACTGCACAATCTCACTCTCTGTCAGTGTAATAAAAATGGAAGAGGTAAATGTGAGACTCTGTGATGCCAAGTAGAAATTTGTTCATCACTGCACTCCCATGTGCTGGAGGGGCTTGAGTCTTGCCAGCAGTGACTGAAACTGCTGCTCCCCCTGGTGCTGCTTTCCTCTGCCCCAGCTGGGTTAAACTGCAGCCCTCCCTGCACTCCCCTCCCAGCTCTGCCTCCTGAAACCCCTGTAGGGCTCGTTAAGGCTGCCCAGCAGTCTGGGTCAGAGATCCAGCACACCCCTAGGTAAGGAGTGCCTCTCGCTTACCCAGTTGTACGCAGTCAGTCCTAACACAGACTGCAGACTGAGTGCTCTGCAAGTTATGAATAGGCTGTTTCATTTGTAGGCTAAACAGCAATAAATGTTTTATGAATTGTGAATAAATGAGGAGGGAGTAAATTAATGGACTTGATCTGTTTATTCCAAGACTGTGCATCAGATGAGTCTCAAGTTAATTACCATGTCCTTCTTGATAGTGATCTTAATTAGAATTTCAAGTTATCTGAAAACTTGCTTTCTTGATGGAAAGAGATGTTGGTTGGTTGTTTGCTTGTTTTTAAGATCTTCTCCACTCTACATACATTTGTTTCTTCCCTCTAACTCTCCTGTTCCTTTCACATGTTGGAGACACTTTGGTCACCTTGATAGATAAATGTTTCTTTGTTTTATTTGCAATCATCTTCTGCCCTGAGCTGGGTAATAAATTTCTTCAGTGACCTGTACAAGTTGTTCCCCTCCTGCCCCGTTTCCTCTGAGGGCTTGTGTTTCTTGCTGCAGAAGGCCACCTTTCACTGGTCCTAATGCTCTGAACCAGTTTTTTTATGTTAAAACCATACATGATACAAGCCTGGGGACTGGACTTGCCCTTGTTGTTCTTTCCTGGCTTTTGATTGAGACCAGATGTGACAGCTGTTAACCACCGTAGGGTGACAAGGGTCTGAGGTGACTTATTTCTAGACTTTTTTAGGTAACTTTAGAATCAGTGACCTTCAATCCCTGCCTGTCACCCAAAACAGTAGAACAGAACTGTGTTCAAATACAGTGATTTTTGCTTTGAAAGCCATACACTTCTGTCTGTGTTGAACTCTGGGTCTCCAAGGATGTTGAGCCCAGCTGATAAAAGGAAGGGAATTGGCCATTTATTATTTTAGCTAATAAAAGAGGATATTGTATATTAACTTCTTCACATTCCAAGGCACTAACAACAGAATGAGGGTTAAAGGCATCTTGATATTCACAATTAAAGAATGGAGCCTTTGTTTTTAGCACAGTATGCAGCTGAGACAGAAGGAGTATGGCAGGAAATGAAAACCAGGTGGCTTGAGTTTCAATTTTTAAGACCAAAGAAATGACCTTCAGAAAAGGCTATTTCCTCACTTAATAAAAATAAGTTAAAAGTGTACAAAATCATTTAATTATTCTCTATATTAGTTTGCAGATGTTTATGTATTTATATCACATTTCCACAGAGCTAGCACAATGATGTGTAGATTGTTCTTAAGAAACCTCCTGAGGGGAGAGCTAAAGATTTCTGTAAAATTAGGTTTTAAGTTAGTTTTGACAAGATTGGAAGGTAAATCATACTCAGAGCAGCCAACTCTTCTCTCACTTCAATATGTATTAGACATTAATGTGCATACAGAGGTTACTGTTAATATTGCTGTAATGCTACTACCGGTTACACGATACTACAATCGTCACAGAATCACAGAGTGGTTTGGGTTGGAAGGGACCTTAAAGATCATCCAGTTCTATGTTCTATCATCCAGTTCCAAGGGCAAGGACCCCGTTTTGCTAGACCACATTGCTCACAGCTCTGTCCATCCTGGCCTTGAACACTCCAGGGTCTGGGGCATTCACAGCTTCTGGGCACCCTGTTCATGCCTCACCACCCTCATAAGTGCCTTCTTTCAGTTTAAAGCCATTACCCTTTGTCCTATCACTCCATGCCCTTTTGGAAGTCCCTCCCCAGTGTCATGACACGTGAACTCCAGAGACACAGTTACAGTGTGCCTTTAATAAGGCTTTCAGAGGCTCCTATCTCTATTGGTAAATAAATCACTTGGCTGCATCTAGTTTCATGGTGTTTTCTGGTGGTTTATTTCATGGTCCTCTTCATCCTAGGTTACAGTTACTAGAGGAATGGTGAGACAAGGGCAGAAGAGCCTAACTATGTTTACATTAACACTTTTTAACCATTCCTGCGCAGGAATATACAAGTTACAAGAAGAGCTTTACACAGGACTGTATTTCCACACAATTCTAAAACCTAAACACACCATGCAAACTATCTAACATCACACAGCTATAGCTAATTACTGAGTAATGTGTGTGTATGGCCAAACTTCATGAACGCAGATTTGGGCAGGGCTCTCCCCATGTGCCCTTCCAGCCTGCACAGTGGATGTTTTAGGTGAGGCACAGCGTGCACAGAACTGGCCCCACCGTTTAAGGCCTGAGGTCCATTTGCCACGGCCGAGCGAGCTTGGACAGTGACAGGGAAGTCCTCGGGACTGTC
>JAWWLZ010000177.1:28751124-28765283 GCA_035041345.1 Poliocrania exsul
TGCTGAGCATCCGAGGTGGGATGGGATGGCAGGGAGGCTTTAACTGCCAGGGGACGGTCCCACTGAGACTGGAACTCGGGTCCTTGGGATTCAGAGTCCTGAGTGCTCTCCTTTACACCATGGGATATATGTCACAAAATTGCTAGATCTAAACAGTCCTTATGCAACTTACTTTAACTTTATAAAAGAGTTCATAAGATGTGTTCTTCGTGGGGCTTCTGCAGGCTTCATCTTTCACTTTGCACCAGCTCAAGGTCTCTAGACAAATTCCATTCTTATCTTAGAAGCTGGTACCTGCAAACCCGTCCCTGGTCTGCTAGCCTGAAAATGTATGAATTCCAACACCCTAGCTTGCATCAGTACCTTCATAAAAACCATTAACACCCTGATATTTAAAAAAAAAACAGTATCAAAGTCAAAGGCATAATTTTTCCTTATTCCCTCTTGTTTAGTATTATATTTATTGTAAGAGATGTAACCATGGTAACTTAAAATTAGCATAAGGCATCTGCAAAATAAAATGACAAGTCATCATTTAATAATTTAAAGCTTAGGAAAATAGTGACAACACACTACAAATCAGCTTGGTTTTGTTTTCTTGAAAATGGGGAACATGACTTACTTCCTAGTGGCAAGCTGTAGAGTCATTTTGTTACCCACACAGCAGTACAATTGTAATTGTCATTAAAGCTCCAAATTCCGTATTGGAAAACTCAAAACTCGGTATTGCAGCTGGAACGTCCTGCAGGAAGAGGCTGGATCGCTGCCTTTGCTGTTTGCCCAGGTGATGCTGGAGAAGTGTGTTGGAGTGGAGGTGTAAAGCTGCTTCTCCGGCTGATGGCTCTGCAGTACAGGCCCTTTTGCCAGATGGTTTTCTGTGGCAGGAGAGTTGCTCACATGTTGTGACTCAAAGAACACTCAGGCGGTCACTGAAAAGCTCTTGCAGCATCTTCATCCTGGAAACTGGGCGTCCTGCTTTGTATCTAACTGAGGCTACAGGTGCTTGTTGGTATGGGTGGTTTTGCCTGTACAAACTAACACATCGTTAGACACGTTCTGCAACTGGTTGGTGTTAAGGCAAAGTATACTTTTTTCAAGTAGTTGATTCAAAGCCTAGTTTTTCTTAATTAGGTAGTTCCAAAACAATTTTTCTTGTCTGCAGTTATTCTGTGCTTCAGGACAATGTTTGAGATGTTCTGCCATCTCCACATGCAGTATGATGGGCCTGGGACAGCCACTGGCCAAGGTTTGTGCATCAACCATGTTCTCCTCAGCTTTTTGCTGACTCTGGTGTTCTACCAAAGAGGCAAATGGGCTTCTTGACTTGTTAAGTTTAATGAGCAGGTCTTTGTCCAGGTGTTTCCCTGATAGTCGTCACCACCCTTGGTTTGTGATTTTGCTGTGTTGTGTGTAAGATTTAGTGGAACATTTCTGTGGAGTTCACAGAAACAAAGTTATTTTATTATTAAATGCTGTCGTGCATATCATTTGCTTACTATTTTCAGAAGTTACAGTTAGTAATTACATAAGCATGCACATGGTTTATATATATTAAGATGTTTCTCTGACTCACTGTCTGAGGATGGGAGAATAACTTCCCAGTTGTTCTCCTATCTTCCCATGTTAATATGCATTTACCTGCCCCTGTGCAAGTGAAAAATGCACGTGTGCTCCTGGCTGTAACTTGCTTGTTCTCTTATGGCCAGTTATGGTTTCTTTCTCTGCTTCCTGGTGTTGAGGCAGCTTTTGGGCATTTCAGTCACTGGAGTCAGGCCTGCAGTAAAAACCTCTTGGAGTTCCTATGTTTTCATACTTTGATTATTATGTTGGTGTTAGAAAAGTGAGTCTGCTGTTCATGACAGCCTGTCAGCTGCCAGCTCTGCTTGCTTCATGCTGATGTAATGCCATGTACCAAAGTCATCCACCCTTTAAAGATTTTATTTTTCATGTAGTATAGGATATGCAGTGATGAAAAAAAAAAGACCAAACCAAGACACAAAATCTAACTTCTACCACATTTGAATTTTAGCTTGTATCACTAGTTACTTGGGTTGCATCCATTTTCATTGGCTTATTTTTAATCACTTTCCAAGTGAGGCTTATAAAAACATCTCCAGTGTCAGAAAAGAGGCCTCCAGTAAGGATCCTTGCTGGCACTCCTTGGAAGGATGCCTATATGATATAGATACTGCCATTTGGGACATGCTTGGAGACTTCCTGTGCAGTTTAGTTATCAAAGAACTTCCTGACACATCTGTTAAAGGTTTTGCCTCTGTTCTCATTCTCTTTTGAGTTCTTGGTGCCTCCTTGTTAGCAGCCTCTGGGGTTTTGCTGTTGTGGATTGTAATTTTTTCCTCCCAAAGGAATTAACCTGTGCCTGATTGTAATACTTCTGTTGCCACTGCCTGCAAATCATCTCTCTGTAAACTCAAGCAATTTTTTTATTTATTCTCCCCTATTTCAGGAACATGGGCTCTTCCCATTGATAAACATAAGTAGTAATCCTCAGCCATGCTCAATTCCTCTTAAGACCCCAAGTGATGAGCAATTACTTTTAACATTTTATCACAAACAATGTTTCATCTGTTGAATTTTTATATTGTTTTGCTCATATGGTTTTCCTCTTTAAGTGGATAATTTTCTTGTTATATCCCATCCATTTTATATGGCTTCAAGCCAAAATAGAACTCCAGGTACACTAATCAAGTACCTGCTACCACTGTGTTTAGCTTAAGTCCTTTCTTGTTTACCCCAGAATATATTTCCTGAGGATGGAGAGTTAAGGCCTTGGTCCTTGGTCGAGTGTTATGTAGAGTAAGGGCTTTAACAAGTAAATAGTTTTGCTTTGCTCTTTTAATTTAGGGTTAAAATGTGTAACTGTCTAGTACACCTTGTATGTTGTCTTGTCAAAAGTTTGATTTACAAGCTTAAAATTGGGCAAGTGTGGGCGTAAAGGAGGAGCACTGCACAGTGATTAAAGCACAGTAATGGGTACTGGGACTTCCTGTTCTGCCAAAGGATTTGCTCAGTGTCTCCATTGCTGACTTTTCTGGACAGCAGAAATAGTCAGAGCATTAGTTCTTGGAAACTATCCTGAGGGGAGTCAAAGAGGTCTTTCAGTAAATCAGAGGACACTTGTTACTTTCTTCCAGGAAGAAAAATTTATTTAGTGTGCAAATTACGAATTTTATCTGCTGTTCTCCTGTGCTTTGTGTACACATTGTATGTATGTACTTTGTGGACTTCTCTGTTTCATTTTATCTATGATGTATCACTGAAAGTTGACACTTTAGCCAGAGTTTCTACCAGGATATATCTGTGGAAAGAAGGCATTTATTCTTGGGAAACAATTGACTTAGTATTAATTTTAGGCCCTGCAGGGATGAGTGTCAGGATCTGACCTCTGAGGAGACCAGGAGATGTAGATCTGCAAGCCACGACTGAGCTGGTAAATCCACTCTAAACCCTGAGAGAGTCACTTCAGGCCACACTTGTTGTCTGGGCTCGAGCACCTGGGCTGTGTACAGCCGGGGGGGAGTGCTGGGCCAGCCATGCTTGCTGTCCCCTCCTATTGATCTGTTTTATTCTCTCTCTTATTAGAACAGTCTAAGAAATACTTAAAATTAGTAGCTGTTGGAAATGTAGCTGCTTACTTCTGCCTAGGGTAAATTATTGCAAGGCATGTTTAGAGTGTGAATTCTCCCCAAGTCTGCCTGTAGAAAGCCTCTGAGAGCCCAGCTGGTGCTGTTCACTGTGGCAGAACAATGCTTGCCATCCTTCAGGAGGCAGCTTCCCTTCCCTTTCCAGAGCTTGGCTGTGTCTCATTCCTGTGATAAGGATGCTTCTTAGTGTTTCTTTTTTCATAGCAGCTAAACTGAGTTGCTGGAGTGAACTCAGGCCATCTGTCCTGATGCAGGAAAGGAAGAGTACAGCCTGCTGTCAGCTGTCTTAAGCTGATGGCAAATCAACAGTGTGACGTGGGGGACTTAGTGAGGAGTCTCACGCTGATTGCAGACCATGGTGATTAAAGGTGGTCTGCCCTACTTGGCATTCTGGTTCAAGATGTTGCTGTTAGTGGGAAGTGTCCTGGTAATACAGACATAGCTTTTCCTGCCTCCCTGACTGTGTTCTCCTCCCCACTTCCACGTCAGTGGGTTTGAATCCATAACATACTGTTTGGAAAATTAGTTTCCTGCGTTGTCAACACAAAAAGTCATGGAATCACTGAAATACTGCACTGAAACATGTTTCCTGTGCTAAAGGAACTGCAAAACCTGCCAGGAAGTGCTGTGTGATAGGGGTATGATTTGTAACGTTATTTGTTGTAAGTAGTCACTAATTCTGCCATGGCTGGACCGCAGAGTTAAGATGTTAATGCACTGTTAAATCATTAGTACCAGTATACAAGCATAAATTTGTTCTTAATGTGAAGTATAAATCAAAAAAGTTATATCCTGGTACATTCACTCAGTTTTTCTTTGAGAAGGAACGGAATGAACTCTCACCTTGCTGTTCCCCAGAGATGTAGGTTTGACATTTTTGAACTCCAACATTTATCTCCCATGTCTGAACACTGGCTGCTTTATGGCACTGTTTTTCTACTAGCAAGGTGTTTTTTCATCCTCACTGTGCTCTGGGATTTAGGGAATTAGAGGGGAGAAAGGCAGCTGTGCCATAAGCTTAGAAACTAATTTCTGATCTGTTTTATTCGTGTAGCTGTATCTGTGATTATGTCTGGAGATGTTAATAGTGACATTATCTGGAGAACAGCCATTGACCCAATCTTCTGATCTTGCAAGAGGATCAGGGAAGACATCTGCACTCATGCAGAATTTCACAAATGTTGTTTGAGGCTTCATGCAAGTGCAGGGCCCATATGTATGTATGGGTTGAATCCATAGATTTATATCTGGGGACCAGCCACGTGTGCTGAACATCATTTATTCCGTGCATTGCTAAGTCAAAATATTGTGCAAAGTGCATGTTTAAGAATATACAATGCCAAAAAGAGGTTTAACTGCCGTATTCTGCATACACACAGCAGGGTACTTCACATTATTTTTTCAAAACACAGAGCAGATATTCACCTTGGATGAGCTCTAAAAGGCTTCTACAGTGAAAGACAAATCCATTTAAAAGGGAATCAAATACACTGCAGCAGAGGAACTCAAGGCTTAGAGTCATGACTTTTCTCTCAGATACCTTTTTCCAACTGTCATGGATAGAGGGTGGAATCCACATTTCTTAGAGGGAAAGTAGGGTTTAGGTGGAAATACTGGATCTCTTTCATTTATTGGAGACTCTCAGCAGTTCCTACCTGCAGAGGCAGGGTTTTTGTAAATAATGTGCAAGATGAACTGATGCTGATGTTTGTAAGTCAGAGCAAGATTATGGGCTATCCAGAAACCCAGTACAAACAAAACCAATCAGCCACAGGATCCTCCTATTTGAGGCACTTTCTGTAGGGGCAGTGTCAGTATGTGCTGGTGGCTTTCCATAGCTGTAGTGAGCAGGCAGTGTGGCCATCAGGCAGCTCATTGTAATTCCACCAATGTCTTGGCAGTTAGGGATGGATTCCTGCCTCTTTACCCTGCTGCTCTCCAGTTGTGATAAGGTTTTAAGAGACACTCATTATCTAAAGAAATTATTTTTCCCTCACAGAACATAATAAGCCTCTGTCAAAAGAGTGAGTTGTTTTTTCTGATGGGTGTATGTGATTATTAAAAACAGAACAACTTCTTGATGAAATGGAACTTCCATCAAAACTTTACAAAATTCTCCTTCCATTACCTTGTTTGGAAATAAAAAGGAGTTGTGGTAGAGAATTCTTGTTTTCTTTTTCTTTGGAAACATCCTTATTTGGCATCTGTAAAGCATTTACATTCCCTAGTTCTGGATCAAAGTCCTTTCATGGCTCATGTTACTTATTTCCTTCTCTAACTTGAAGCACAGAAAGAAAAATGGATTTTTTCCTCCCTCAGGCTTACAGTATAAACCATTGTGAGAAGTCAAATCCCAGTTTTTAGCAAGGAAGTTGTGAGCATGGGGAATAAAACATCTCCAAATGTATAATCTGAAGAACCACCACCAACCCCTTCAGAATGAACACAGTCAGTAAATGCAAGTCCCTATAGCAGTCAGGAAGCATGGAAGGTAAAATTTAGTAAAAGTAAACTAAGTTAACTGTACTCCTGGATTTCCTTCATTCCTCAGGTTCCAAAGGTTTGTGCTCTTCAGAGGAGGAACTTTGTCCTCCTCAGCCTGTGTTGTGGCTAACACAGTTGGCCAAGGATTGGGATACAAACTGCAGTTGGACCAGGCACTAGAAACATTAAAAGCAAAACACTATTTTCTTAGTTTGCATGTGTGGCAGGATGAAATTTGGAGTTGGCAGAATTATTTTCTGATAGAAGAGCAAGAAACTCCTGTGAATCAGCTATGACACATTATCTTGTTCTAAATTTGCAGGAGAGTGTAGATAGTTTTGTTTCAGAATGCAAAACAAATTCTTTCTGAGTCTGCCCCTCCCACTGGTCCTGTGCCCCAAAGAGCTTGGTGTTTCTGCTTATTTTCAGAGCTGTGCTGGCTGCTCTGCTGGTGTTCTGCCTTTTGTACACACATGGAGCTGAGCCCCATCACCCCCTCCAGTCTGCAGAAAGCTTCTAGGCTGTGCCCTCTGACCATGAATATCAGCTCTCTGCTGTTTCCACATGTTAATACAGCTGAAGTGTATGTAATGGCTGGTTTGATTTATTTTCTAGGAAGAATTTGGACATACATCACTTTCAGCATGGTCTGTAATGATCTGACTAACTTACTGTAAGCTGATACCATAGTGTATGTACCCTTTGTTCTCCTGGAAACAAATCGTAAGTTCTCATGTCTATTTTAGTGTACTCACATATTTAAATTTATTTACTTCACAGATCTTCATTCTGCAAAGTTCTGGTCTAGTGCTCCCTTGTTGTAAGGGAATGCATAGTACTATATAGCACATTTTATATTTAAGCAACATGGACTACATTCTTGGGCTGATTTTTTTTCTATTAGCTTGCATCCAGCAGATCTGAACTTAATCCTGACTTCCAGCATTCCTGCAAAAATAACATTACTGATACCCTCTGTCATATCATTCTCCCCACAGAACTCTTAGGTACTTAGCTGCTCTGATGGAAGGGAAAAAGCTCCTCCCTTTGGATTATGAGTTAAACCCTAATATCAGAGGGAAAATCACCACAGTACTGCTCTGTCCTTTAGTGGCAACTGCACGTTAGTTGCTGTGTTCTTCCACACTCCTTCTAATTAAACACAACTTCAGAAATGGGTTTTCATTCTTTGATAATGGAATCTTTGCTTGCTTTTGGGCCCTATGAAAAATATGATTTGGTTTGGGGAAGGAATTTGCTATCAGAACATTCTTACCTGGGTCTTAAGAACTGGTGTTGGACTCTTTAGGTTGTGGCAGAGGCTCAGGCACAGGCCCTTTCTTCCTCTCTGCACACTGAGAAGGGATTAACATGGATCCCTGCCTAATTTAACTTGTGCAATGCTCCTCACTGTCAAGACTGCGACCTTGGACAACTGAGCCAGTGGTTTCTTTCTAAAATTATACTGTTTCAGCTGATAGATTTCAACATTGCTGGCATGCACCCACCAGTGTCCCTTTGGCTGTCCCTCCTACCAGAAAGAAATGAAGATTACACAGGTACTGTGAAGTGAAAAGACCAAGGACAAGAAATCTTCTTCTATTAAAACAATTATGATTTCACGATGCAACCGAGATGAAAATTTGGCATTTCATATTAGTGTGAGAGTTCAATGAATTTATCTTGAGTATGAAAGTAAAAAAGATACTTCAAAACTACTATTATAAATAACTAATTGCTATGGTTATTTAGGTAAAGTAAGGATGTAAAGAGAAGTTGCTGTAGTGTCCATTTGAACTCTCAGTTATACCTTTCTAATGAACGTGACTCATTAGGTGAATACAACTGACACCATTACCTGATGTTGCACCCAGAGGGGTACACAGGATGTTTCAGTGTAACAGGAATCCTACCCCATGGAGACCATTCCCCAAATTCTTTAAAGGTCAGGCATACTTCAAGATGTAAGTCAGTGGAAAATGAGGATTTAGGTTAAAAAAATGAATACTTCAAAGCAAGTGAATCACTTCAGACCATGAGCACTGGAAGATACTGCATTTAAAGTCCAAAGACTGTTGTCCTGAGTTGGGGGCATGCAGTGGGTGGGATTGGAATACTTTAAACGCCTGTGTACTTACACTATGGACAAGGAAGCCCTAAACATTCTTTTTTAATGTCTTCTGCTTTCTCTCCATGTTTCCCCTAGAAGATTAATGACAGAATATTTAAGATATTTTACATACCCATAAATGGCATAGGGCTGAGAACAGAAAATTTAAATACTGAACTTTACTCTTCCTAATCTGGTTTTGCTCATCTTTTTTTTTTCTCATTTCTTTTTCCTCTTTTTTCCCCAGTACCTCAGCATGAGTTGGTATAGAGTGTCTCTTTTGATACAGAGTCCAGACTCCACAGCCAAGCCAGCAGCTCCCTGGCTGAAGTGTGCAGTGTCTAATGTGTTGGGGTTTTTTGTTGTGTATTGGAGTTTTTTGGTCATTTTTACATTTTTGTGGGTTTTTTTTCTGATGGAAAGCTTAAAACAGAACAAGTAACTTGGTATTTTCCAAGGAAGAAGGACAGGAGGTAAAAGTAAAAACTCCAAACAGCAAAATAACACAGATCTCTCTGGAGCTTTTTATGTCATATAAGGCAGCAAGAAGCATAGGCTTTTTCTTCCCCTTGTCCTGTCCTCATTGCAAAGCCCATAGAAATCAACATGTCTTTCTACTGACTAACTTGGCTTTGAGCAGTGAACTATGTGGCAAATTGCTGAAAGTTTTGTTGCAGTCTCTTGTCAGGGATTGCAGAGCTGGATATGCAGTTACACGGGCCACTAACACGGTGCTTTAAGAACTGAAGTGAGACTAGTGCTTTCCACTGGCAGTGAAATCTTTCTCTTTGCAGAGATGGATTTCTAGACCAGAAAGGAGTTGACCCAGTTTAGCCCTGCCTTAATTCCTCCCCTGTTTTCAATACATAGTACTAATTACATAGACATCAGCAAGAGAGGTGCTGGCTAAGACCAACTGTAAGAACACCTTAATATATGAAGGAGTGTTTATTCCTTTTTTGTTAGCACAGCAGAAGGCTGCAACAATTATAATTCCAACTTTAAATTCACAGTTTCCAATTGTATCATAAGTCTGAGGTTCTCTGTGCATTTGACTACATGGCTGCAGAATTATAATTTAAATGTATTTGAGAGGAGGTCTGTGTCTGGGTAGTGGGAGCTGCTTCTAATGTCTCCTCCTTGTCCCTCTTTGCCCTTATCAGTGGATTGATTCACTTTGTTTGATTCCCCTGCCCCCATGTCCAATGTAAATATTAAGCAAGTAGATATAGGAGGAAAAATAGCTTAATAAGTTAAAAAGAATCACCCTTTATAAAAATTAATAGAATAAATTCCACCTTGTCAAAAAAATATACTAAAACAGGTGGGGGAAGACATTGAGAGGGCAGTGGCAGGCAGCTTGAAGTATTTTCTGAGATGTCCACCCCCTGCCACTGCTCAGTCACCCTGTGTGCTGGAGCAGTGCAGGAGGGGGTGATGTGACAGCAATTCTTAGTTACCATCTCTGGTGTTCTGCTTGCCAGCCCTCTGCTGTGGTTGGAGTTTGCCCTTCAGTTTCAAATTCACACAGCTCTGTGTGTCTGTGCTTGTTCCCCCACTGCAGTCTCTCAGTGATGCTTATCCATCACTCTAATCTGACTCCCACCCTCTGTAAGAGGGAAGAGTGAGCAGCAGGATGTTCACATGCTGCTGTTAGAGAACAGGCAACAGGTAGAAAGCAGAGCCATGCCAGGTACCTGAAATCATTAGAAATGGTTAGAGATAACAAGTACATCTTCCCATCAGTTCTGTCATCCGTGCTCAACAGTGGCAAATAAAGGCTGCTAAGGAATATGCTGACTGTATTTACTTGAGCTTTCTTCATGAAGCAGGAGCCAAACACATGTCTAGGAACAATTGCACCCTCCATCTGTGAGTGATCATCCTGCTTAAATACAGCAGCAGACCTGACTTTGGAGCCCAAAGCAGAGTCGAGCCCTTTCTCTGCTGCTGCTGCTCAGCTGTGCAGGCAGAGCAAGAGGAGGGTGGCAGTGCAGACTTTTGGCTGCCTTAACGTTACCACATCCTGTTAGGCTGCAGAAACACCAAACTAATGCAGAGTTCTGTCTGTCTGAGATGCAGAAGGGCACATAATTTGCAGACATTGCAGACATTTTCAGACAGTGGTACTGCTGTAGGAGGAACAGTGGTATGGGGAGAACTCCTGACCTTGCTCTTGTGCGTGGGCTGTTCACTCACTTCCCACCCACGTCCCAGTTCTCTGTAGCATGAGCATGTAAGTACAGGTTTAGGTTGGATATTAGAGGAAGATTCTTTGCTCAGAGGGTGGTTGGGCACTGGAACAGTCTCCCCAGGGCAGTGGTCACAGCACCAGGCCTCACAGAGTTGAAGGAGCATTGAAACAACACTCTCAGGCACATGGTGTGACTCTTGGTGTGTCCTGTGCCCCACTAAGAGTTGGACTTGATGATTCTTGGGGTCCTTTCTAACTTGGCATATTCTGTGATTCTGTGAAATTGATTTAGTCAGTGAGATTGCTTTCTTTTCCTGTGGTGCAGCTTCCAAAGACAGTTTTCCTGATGCTGTATGGAAAGACTGAGTCTGTGGTGGCAAAGTAATGCTCAGAGCAGTAGCCGGTGGCCTTTGCCTGAGATCCCTCCCCAGCCATGTCAGTGCACACCTCACAAGGTGGGAGAATGTCCTTGTATGAGTGGCAAGCCAAGCACCATGAGGAACAAGGACCATGCAGGAACACTGTGGCATGAGAGAGAATTTCTAGTGAGTCTCTCAAGTCCTAATTCAGTACTCAAGTCAGACTTGCACTATTATCCCACATGACAGTGACATGTGAGATCTTAACCAAGGGCAGATCATTTATGATGCTGATGAAGTTCTCTTGGAGTAACATGCTTAGATCTAAGTGTGCCTGGGAGTTCTGTTGAGCCCAAGTGTGTATAAGAATGCCAAGAGTCTTTCCTGGCACAAAATCTAAATGAGGAAGTGTCTCATGTATTTATGACTGCTAACAGCAAGTGATGTCCATCTAGTTTCAGATGGAACTGGGGGAAATTTGGTTTTGCTGGGGACAAACTAAAAAGATAAATTAAAGGCAGAGGCCTGCAAAATCAGGCCAGTATAGTACAGAACCTTATTGTGTTGTGGCCAGAAGATAAAGAAATCTAAGTGGACAACCACAAAATATTTGGGGTAGTTCTGTTCTTCCTTGCTGTTGGCTAGAAATTGCTTAAGTGCTGAAGTTCAGTCTTTCATGTTCCTATTTTGCTTTTAAAAATATGTAGTAGCGCCTTGTGTTTCACAGAAGAGTTCAACTGGATGCACAGAATCCTTTTAGGATTGGATGGAAATAAGTAATTAACTGATGCACCAATCATCCTTAGAGAGTTCCTTTCCACTTCCCTGACAGAGGCACAGTTGTGGGCTTTTCACAGTTTTTGGGCTTTTTTCTTCCCAAATCCAGCTTTAATCCAAGATGACAATATCTGTCAAGCTCAGGTGTATTGTCATTAAGGATGTTGCACAGCTGTTTTGATGATACTTGCTAATATCTCATTATGGAAAGTCAGCATAGTGCTAGAGGTTTGAGAGTTGCAGGCATAACCATTACTTGAGAAGTTTTCTAATGGATTTGTGACTCTTCTTCCCCCCACAAGGCAGGTGAGCACCTGGCATCATTTCACATGAAAATGTGCTACAGAATTCCTGTTATGTACCAGCCAGTGCTAAGAAGCTGTTGAGTTAAATAGCTCAGAAAAGCCATTATTGATTGTGCATGCTAAGTAAGAAGCCCAGAATATATTAGTTTGTGCTATGTTGTGAACAGGAGGGGAGGACATTGTACTTTCAGAGAAATCTTGGACTCCTTTACTGTGGGGTAATGACTACTCTTGGCAGTTCATGTAAATGACACTTGAAACAGGTAGTGTAAATAAAATTGTAAGGATCTGTCTAAACTGAGTACTGTCCTATTAAATGGGATGCAGACACTTTCTGCTGTCCCGCATGCCCCCGGGGACCACGAGGCTGTGCCACGAACCTAGCTGGTATCTATCCAAATTACTGACTCCCAAGGAACTGGGCTCCTACTGCATCAGCAGATTTCCATTCAGATAGCATGCCATTGGCTTAGCTCCCTGACAGGTCCCAAAGAAGGATTTGTGTCAGATTCTTAGTTTGGAAAGTGAGTGGAGCACAGAACAAATCTGAAAAATCATTTTCCTTACATATCCACCAAGTTTAGCTGCAGGAGAAGGCCAAAGGCTGTGGTGAATGCTAAGTCCTTGGAAACAGGCCTTTACAGTGGAAAACAACAAAACAGACCCTTCCTTACTGGTGCTGAAGGTTCCCTCTATTTTCCCTCTTCTTTTTTTTGCTTGCTCTCAGCTGGAAGCTCCCTTCTGCTTCCTTCTGACCCCTTTGTGTGTCAGCAGAGCCTGTGAGCAGAGTGTCAGAGCAGAATTCCTGGTCTGAATCAATGTGACACAGAAAGGCTCTGGTGCCAACCACCCTTCTCAGTGTGTGGGTTGGCACAGAGCACATCTGCTGGTGCAAGCAGAATGCCTCTAGGTGTTGTGGCATGATGAAGACCATAAGGGGGGAAGATATTAAAAAGAAAACCTGGCACAGTTCATACATTCTTAACAGGTACCGGGTTTTCCCGCTGCCTCTTTTTTCTTTAAAAGACTGATTTATATTAACACTATTTTCCCATTAAGACCCCTTGAAAATAGTTGGAGTCAAAACATGTTGTAACCTGTATGTTATTTTCAATTCCCATTTATAATGATGTCTCAGAAGCCTGAAACCAGCATCTGTTTCCTACTTGGATTGGTTATCTTCCATATCTTAAGACACTTCCTTTTTTTTTTTTTTAACTACCTAAAGTCATCCCATTCTTTAATTAAGGGTTAAAAAGTCATATATCACTGTCATATTGGATGTGTTGCAGACTCTGGGAGCTCCTTACTGCAGAATCTAACTTGTGGGAAATACCTGGCCTTTGTGCAACACAGGAGGGAGAGAGGGAATCTTTAGTCCTTTGCTCTTCAGTTACATGTCCTTAGAAAAAATCTAATTGCTCTCATTACCTTCAGTGTGTTTGTAACTCCTGTTGCTGATTTTAATCAAATCACATGCTTCATGGTTTCAGCTTGTCAACTCTGAGGGGTAAGAAAGAATTTAAATTTACCCCTTCATCCTTTTTTTTTCTTCTCCCCCTGCCCCTTCCATGCTTGGCTGTGCAGTGTTGCTCTCGTGCTCGAGTCACACTGACAGCCAGATCTGAGGGTGGAACTGAGGTTTCCCACAGGTCAATTCAACAGGAACATTGGATGATGCTCATTTTCCTCTGCAGCAGGAGGCAGGGACTGGGGGACTTGTTTGCTTGCATGTTAAACTGTATTTCTTTATATCTAGTGTGCTAGTCCTTGAAAAGTGAAATAATGCACCGAGAGTATGTAAAGACTTGGATTGTCAGGAGTTACCAGATTTTTGCAAGAGAGCAATTAAAAATATGTAATTAAAAAAGAGGTACCACCTCCCCACCCCCCCGAAATTTCCTGTCAAACAGCTGTGCACGATTGATGGGATTTGACAAACCCATATGCGCGCACACATGGAAAAAGGGGAAGGTTAAGGCCTCGGCTTCTCCTTCTACCCCGGCTTGGGGTAGCGTGTTCGCTGCTTTCCCTCAACGCGGCGGAAGCTGGAGGGGGTCTGAGGGGCTCGGTCCTCTGCGGTGAAGCCTCGGGGCGGGCACGGGGTACTGCGGCTGCGGAGGGTGCCCCGTGTCCCCCGGCCCCGCGGGGGGTGCCCCGTGTCCCCCGGCCCCGCGGGGTGCCAGCGCCCCGCTCTCCGCACGTGTGGCAGGTGCGCGGGGACCCCCGCCCGGGGCGGGTCCGTGCGGCGGGTGCCGCCCCCCGCAC
>JAWWLZ010000177.1:28765408-28782288 GCA_035041345.1 Poliocrania exsul
CGGCCCAGGCGAGGCGGCCGCGCCCCCGCCCCGCCGCGGAGCCGCCGCCGCAGCAGCAGCAGCCGCAGCGCCGGTGCGGGGCGCGCCCGCCGCGGGAGCTGCATGTGCGCGGGAGCCGCGGCCGAGGATGGCGGTGCTCAAGCTCGCCGACCAGGTGGGCGCCGCGGGGCGGGCGGGAGCGGGTGCGGGCTCAGCCTCCGCCGCAGCCCCCGCGGTCGGGGCCGACCCTTCTCCGCAGCCGCGGGTGGCCGCGGTCCGTCCGTCCCTGGGGCCGCCGTGTGGTGCCGGCTCCCGCCGCCGGTGTGCTGCTCTTCGCCTCCCGGCGGGCGCTGTCTGTGTGCGGCGGGCCGGGGCCCGGGGCCGGGCAGGGCGTAGCTCGCCGGGGCGGCGGCAGCAGCTGGTCCCCATCCCCGTCTCCATCCCGGTCCCCGTCCCCGTCCCGGTCCCGGCCGCTCGCCCGTCCCCGCCGCGCTGTCGCCCCGCGGTCCCCGGTGAAACCCTGACATCTCCCGTCGGCGGGGAGGGATGGACGTGGATGCCGGCTCGTTTCGAAAGGCCTCTCGGTTCTGCTTATCCTTCCTTAGGGTTTCTCCTTCGCTTCATCGCCGTCCGTAGAAATTATTTTTCCTGTCGCCTTTTTACTTAGGAAGTGCCCCTTCAGATTAGCTGTCGCCGTTGTGCACAGGCTGCTAGGAAGACCCGTAGTATTAAACCCTTGGGTTGTGTTAAATTTAGCAATGGGCAGACAGCTGTAATCAGTACTGAAGTATTTCTGATCATTGGTAGTTAAAAGCAGTTAAAAATATTTAGTGAATTGATATTATGGCTCCCGCACCCTAATTTATCCCCATATTCTACCAACTGTTACACACTTTGCGTGCTTTAATCTGCTATTTTTAATTTAACTTGCTGTGTCTGTGATCTGTAGCGTGGGTGCCGTGTGAGCCTTAGACCCTTCCTGTGGGGTTCAGAATGACTGCCTGCAGCCAGCCCCTCTCCAAATACCCGTACTGCGAGATGACGAGCCTCACTCGCAGTCTATTTATGCTTTTCGAATGAAATCTACGTGCACAAAGCCACACATTGAAAAGAGTTTTGAAAGGAGAAAATGGTTAAGCTGTTTCTAAAGTAAAAGCAACACTGTGGGACCAGGCTATAAGGTGTTTTCGCGTGTAAAGAAGGCAGTACTTACGGGCTGTCTCCTGAGGTGTCCCTTGAATACCCTCATCCTCAGATGTGGTGCTTAAGACTGGCAAAGAAACTGTTTTCACACCATGAGGCTTCACTACCCCTTGGTGCACAGACTGAGTCTCATAGGCAAGGAGATTCTGGTAGGATTGCATGTTACAAATCTAACCAGCAAGTGTTAATATTAAAAATACATATGTTACAAAGGACCAAAATTATACAATTTCAGTGCATTTTACATCTTTAATGAAGCCTTTGAATTTACTGCCTTTAGCCTTTTTAAACCTTGCTGAAATCTTTCAGCGAGGATTTTCCTTCAGCGGTAGAAGTCAAAATAGATTTAAGTCAAGTGGCTCACATCTTGATGAAGTGTGTAATGCTGTACAAAATGATGCGCTGTTGTCTTACGGTTTTCACTCTTACTCTCTGAGAACCCTCAAAGCTCAGGGATGAGGCTGCTTAGACCTGCTATTAATGCCCGTGCAGTGTGCCTGCTTTGGGAACACTCAACATTTTGGTTGATGCTCATCGTTGTTTGTGCTCAGGCTGGCCTGGGCCATCATAAGAAAGGCTAATAGTTTTGTTTTGTAGATATGTATCTCCTGTTGTTTACAAAGTGGTATGTTGGTCTATTTGTACTCATCCTACTGGATCCGTTTTTATTTCTTTCAGTTTCTTCCGCAGATACTTTTCTTTCACTTCTGGAGGAGAGAGAGGAGACATTGAAAGCTGGCTGTGGTGCTTCCTCTTAAACAGAGAGCAGACGTTTGTGTGCCTGTTTCTGAGTACTTGGAGCTGTTGCTGGCAGAGCCTTTCCAGCATGCAGCCTGAGCAGAGTGTCCAAGGCACTGGGGCTGCACAGCCTGCCACAGCAGCTCTCTGTGCATCAGACTTGAGGAGTACTGTCCCCAGACTGGCCCACCCTTAGCTAAGAGAGGCACAGTAGCAGCAGCCACATGTATTTATAGACAGATCAGGCAAAACAAAGGTAAATCTGGGATGAAGAACGATGTGCCTGGGAAGATTTGCATTCCTATAACAATTCCTGTGTGTGCTCAGACTCACTGGGGTTGTGGGAGCAGGCTCGTTCTGGATTTCTTCCTGCTCTTGAGGATTGAGGCAACTGTGACAGCGATAACTTGCAGCCATTCAGGAAACCATTTCCTTTTCCTTAAGCACCAGAGGCCACAGCAGTCCACGTGCTTGCAGGGTCCTGCAGTGGCAATTGGAGTGTAGGACGCTGCTTACCACATGCACCTGCACCTGCAGCTGCTGGGACCAGGACTGCTGGGAGTGTGGGCTGAGTCTGTACACTGACTGTGAGGTTTGGGTCAGGGCATAGTTCTGATGTTCAGGGTAGGTTGACTTTGCAATCAAGAGCTCTCTGCCTGCCATTGGGATTTCTGTAGCACGTGCTTTCTTCTGCATCCATTACTTTCTTGACTGGTGATGAGAGTTTCATGTAGGAGATGACCAGAGAACCTCCATGCTGAGAGTTTAAACTTGCATTTCTCCAAGTAACTTATTTCCTCCTTACTTCCATTCTTGGCTTCTCTTCCCACTGCATCTAACAGGACACAAAGCATTCAGACAGATGAGAAATTAATCACACCATTTCTCATACAGGCTTTGAAGACAGAGAGATATTAATTACTGGTTTTTTTGATACAGCTGAAAGGTGCTAAGGTGTTGCTATGCTTTATCCTTAAAAGAGATTATCAGTACTTTTGGCTGCATTCTCTCCTTAGGCAGGAGAACTTGGTTTAAGAATTTAGCATCAGTGTAGATTACTTGAATTTGCTTCCAGTGATGGTAATTGCTAGTTCATCAGCTGGGCCACCAGAAACCTGTAAGTCATTTAAGCACAGGAAATGTTTCTACCATCATTTGTTTCTACATGAATTTATTTCAGGCCTTACTGTTTTTCTGTAACTGTAGCTAGTTACTTTTAATGACTAAATGTTAAGCTGAAAATAAACCAAGACAAATCATAAAACTTAAATTAATTCTTAGGATTGTAATCTTTGTGTAGTAGTGTGTCTGTGCACCTGTAAACATTCTAATGTTCTAAATATTTCAGTTGTGATATACAAATATTGCAAGACTTGCTCTAAATTTTAACACGTTTATTCAGTCTTTCTTTTTTTAAACCATCTCTGCAGTGAATGTTGATTACAGCAAGGATCTAAATTGGCTTAAGGACTGAAAAAACATTTTTTTTCAAATTCTAAGTGTTACTGCTCTATTGTTCCCCATCCAAGTCATTGGCTGTACCTTTTTCATTTTGATAAGCATTACTATTTTGTATTATGTGAGGGTGCAGTTGTATGTGGTAAAAGTTTTTGCAATTAAGCTGGAGTTCAGAAGGAGCAGAAGTCAAGTGCTTCAACAAGTGAGCAGACTGAGGCTTTCAGGTGTGAGTTGCACTGACACAGCTTGAGTTTAGCTGTGCATGTGCCAGGGCATGGAAACCCTTGCTGTGCCCCTCCAGTGCCATTTGAGGAGATCTCCTTACTGCAGCTCTTCATTCCTTCCTGTACTTCCAGTTGCCATTACCCCCTCTCCATGAGTGTCCTTTCCTCTTTGCCAAAGCTCTCAAAGGGGGAAAGTATTGATTAGTTTTTTACTTTTGTGGCTGCTTTTTGAGCAGCAGTTGTTACCTGGTCCCACCTCTCTTATCCTCTGAGTAATCAGCAGATGCGCTTCCTGCTGTTACTCTCCCTGCTTTCTGCCTGCAGTTCTTTGCACGGCTTGTTCTTCATACTTGCATGAAGTAACGTAGTTTCTTGAGAACTGTTTGCCACTTACAAACTTTTCCAGAGAAAGCCTGTTGAAATCCTGCTTAGAGTGCTTTTGATCTTCAAGTTTTCCACTGGTGGTTCTGGGCAGAAAACAGACAATTGCTCCTGTCAGTGCTCTGTAAAAGGGGAAAATATCTTAAACCAATTCTATATGTAAACTTCTCTGAGTTAGATTCTTCCAAAATAATTTTCCAAAAGCTAAGTTTCTGTAGTGTCTCCATCTCATTTTGAGTCTTGCCTTGCCAGCTGAGGCAGTCCTTGCAGGATTGGCAGCAGTGCCCACAGGTCTGCAGGCTGTCTCTGTAGCTAACTCCGTCCTCTTCTTTCTGCTTAAAGCCAGCCAAAGCCACTCTGTGCATGGCTGTGTTTGATTTGGGGTGCCAGCTCTCTGCCTGTGCAGGCAGGTTGCCCCCGCCAGGTTGCCCTCACCGCCTTGGCACAAAGACACCCGTCATGCCAAGGAAGCAGCGATGGTGGGAGCAGCTTGTGCGTGGGGACATCCTGCTTGTTGATGTCTGTTCGAGGCTGATGCCAGCTCTCCCCTGCCTAGTTGTTGGTTGTAGTTTTGCATGTTTACAGGGGAAATGTATAATTTTTTCTTTGAAAGACACTGAGGACGTTTTCTATAAAGAAAAACAAAATGGGAAGTTATCTGGGAGTGCAGCCTATGTGGCTGCTTCTAAGAGACGTAGTGCTTAGTGGTTTGATGCCTGCACTGCCAAATTCGGTGAGAGGCTTCCTGTGAATCTGAGACAGGCACAGGCTCGATCTTGCCTTGAGCCAGTGCACCTGGAGGGTCAAAGTGTGACTTCAGTGTCACCGGCCCAGGCCCTGTGTGTACAAAACAACAGAATTATTTTTAGGCTGCACTTACAAGCACGCATTTGCATTTGTAAGGGTAATGAAGCCCAGATAAATGGTTAGTCTGGGTACTTAGGCTGCTATTAACTGCAAAACCTCATCCTGTCTCCTGGTATTTTGCCTGTTGTCCTTGATTGCCGAGGGTAATGCAGTGTGACTAGAACTGAAAGGACCATTTCTCTCTCTTTTCCAAATGTTTTCCTGTGTTTGACAGTTCTTTGCTGACCATCAGGATCCTTTTTATTTTGGTAACAGAGAAACAGCATTAAACAGATGTTTAAATAATTTTAAACAGATGTCAAAGATCATAAAAATGATCCGGGCAAAGGCTGGACTTGTGTCTGAATACACTTAAAACCAAAATGAATACAACAGTAACAAATAGTCTCCTAACAAAACCAATTACATCTCTGAGTGATGGTGTGTCTTATTTCAGAATCATTCTTGATAAGACCGTCTTTCTGTGTATCCTTTCTCTCTGACAAGGAAAAGCATCTGAGAAAATGCCCCTGAATCTGGTGTATAAAATAGGAGTAATGAACCTGTACCCCGTGGCCACAGCCATCCTGAGAGTTAATTGTGCTTGGCATGAGATCCCATGGTTCTTCCCCTCCCCATGTTATTGCTGGATAATACAAAGGTGTGTATATTAACTTGCATGTTGCCAAGTGTTTTTGAAAGGACTCACAGCAAGAAAGAGATAATCTATTTTAGTACAAAATGCTCAGGTAGCCACAAAACAAAGGTAATTGTGGGGAAGGAAGAAGGAGGAATTTACCCACAGAAGTGTCTCTCTGTTACTTCATGTGAAATGAAAATGTGGTTGGACCAAAATAACTCCACTGTGGCAGCCACTGGCTTTCTGAAGCCATGGTGTTCCTAGGCATGCATACCTACTGGGACATGTGGCTCCATGCATTTTATAACAAAAACTCTGGAAAAAATGGGATATACAAGCATTCCTGTATTTGTTTAGACCTATAGGAATGGTGGTTACTGCCGTCTGGTCTGGATGGCACCTGAGCTCTGACACAGAGAATCATTGAATTGTTTGAATTGGAAAAGACCTTTAAGATAATTGAGTCCAACATTGCCGAGTCCACCACTCAGCTATGTCACTGCCTGTCTTTTGAATGCCCCCAGGGATGGTCCTGTTCAGAGGAGGTGGCAGGGAAAGCTGTGGGTCACCAAAGGGAGCAAGAAAGAGACTTGAAAAGGAAGCTGCTTTGCTTTTTTTTTGTTTGTTTGTTTGTTTTCTTCTGTCACGGCTTCTGCAATGTTTCACTTCCTGATGATTTTGAAACATGTTTCAAGGTAGATAAGAAGCACTTTAATAAGCATCGTTTCTGGAGCTGGTGTAGTGTGCTCAAGTCTATCATAGATGTTCCTTTGGCAGGGAAATCCTCCTGCAGTTTGCTGTGTGGTAATGCTGTAAAGGTTTGGCAGTGGTTGTGCCTGGATGCCTGGCTGTTTTGAGGGGGTGTGTGCCTGTCATGTCAGGGTGTTAGTTTTCTTGAATTGCAGATGGCATCCAGCAAAACTTATCCTCCTGTATGCACTTGAGGTGTGGTCTTATATCCCTGCCTGACAAGTCCCCATGACCTCTTCCTGTTCATCTCTTAAATGAAGATGTGGTTGTCATGACTACATTTAGTTGAGAAATAAATGTTCCTCCCAGCTTGGGCACTTGTGTATTGGCTTGGTGGTGTTTTTATCTGGATCCTTGCTCGAGAGTGGGCAGATGTTTTCTGTGACCTGGGAATCAAAGTGCCCAAGCCGGAGCTTGCAGGTCACTGAACTCTGCATGTGCTGCAGCTGTCCTGGGGCACAATGCCAAGCAGTGCTACTCTGTCACAGCACCGTGCAGTGCTGTCGGTCACACACTCATCTTGGGGATAAATCCCTAAAAGCAAGCAGAGAAGATTTTTAAGGGTTGTTTCTGGATGTCTGGGTGTAGCTGATGCTGCTTGTTTGTTTCCAGAAAGGCTGAGACTCTGGATGTTGGTGATGGGAAGGGCTTCCCTGTGCTTTGCAGTGTGTTCCCCCAGAGGAGCCAGGCCAAGTGCCTTCTCTTCCTAAAGCTGTCTCCCCATCAACAGGTGTGTGTTTGCTTGAGAAAGGAGCAGCTTACTCTTTAGGAGCCACTGTCTCAGGCTGTCTGCAGGCTTGGGTAATAGTTATACCAAATAACTGATGCTTCAACAAATTATGTTTTTAGGCATCTTTTTAATTTCTGTTGGCGAGAATATTTTTCTTTCACTGGTACTAATACAGGTTCTAGTGTCATCAGATGCCTTACAGGAGCCAAGTATAAGCCTCTTTGGCAAATGCTTCAAAATATATTCTGACAACATTGACATTTCTTCTGTTTTTTATTCCTGCTTTTCTTGAATGCCCTGCTTAAACATGCTGCCTGTGTATGTTGCAAAACATACAGGTGAGCTAAACTTGCTGATAGAACATCTCTGCTTTTGAACCATGTAGTGCTTTCTTTTTTTCTTTTTTAGCTGTTTATATATTTAAATTTGTAACTTTTTGTAAGCTGGAGAGCTTGGGCTGGAAAGTTCCCACAGCTGCTGTCTGTGGCTTCAGCTTTTTTTCCTTGCTGCACTTGAAACATGTAGCAGCGTGTTGCTGGAGCCTTTCCTCGTGATGGGTCGGAATCAAAGCACCACGAAATTACACTTAAAGGGGAGAAATTATTTTGCAGTTTTAACCAAGGGATTGAGGTCATTCTTGACGTTTGCAAGGAGCTGGTCAACAAATTACAGCATTTAGTTGTGGGTAGGTAATTGTGACATTCTGAAAAAGCGTGCGCTTTTTGATGACAGACATTTGCATGTGTTTTGCTTTTGGGGAAAGAAAAATCTTTGCTGGCTGCAGATGTACAACTAAAAATGGAGGCTGTTTAATACATTTCTGCCATGCAGTGCTGAACCTCCCAGCCTACAGGCTTGTCTGCTTGATGTTTGCTGTTGGTGTTATGAGCTGGTTTTTATGTACAGATGTGCATTTGTGTGCTGGAGTTATTTGTAAAGGGTTGTTCTTTTATTTTAGAAAGGTACTTGGAGAGAGTGGCCTGGCAAAGCCCCACTTCCTCCTCCCAGCTGCTGCTGAATCTCTGTGAGGAATAGGCAAAACCAGGATGGTTGACTGCTGCTTACAGCCTTAACTGCTGTACCTGATGGCATCTATTTACTGAGCTGAGGCCTTGGCTTTTTTCCATAAAGGAGTTGGTTTCTTATGAAAAGCCCTTGTGCTATTGAATTATGGATGTGCAGGATTGCTTCAAGGGCCACGTGTTGATATTCTTAATGACACAGAGTCTGCAAATAATCACCAGTGATGAATAATTTGCTGTTTAAGCATTAGTATTTTTATTCTGGTGTCTTTTGTGATCTCATTAGGTGACCATCTTGCAGCCTTTGTGATTTTACAGACTTGTGGCTTGAACAAATGTCTTCTGTCCATGCAAAAGCTTTAGCAAAATAGTTGTTTGGTACCTTCTTAATTGCATACCTCTAACTTTATGTCTCTGTAGACAAAGTATTACCAGCAGTAAAGAGCATGTAATTGAAAGAAATCTAATAGTGAAAATGTAAAAATCAAGTATTGCTATTTGTAGTGTAACATCTGAGGAGAAAACAGCAGTCAACTGCACCATTAGGTGCACGAGCTTTCATTCTAAATATGGTCACATTATTTCTGGGAAAGGAAATGAGTGTGAACATTAATAAGCTTTTATATGCATTTCATCATTAATAATGTAGGTAGAACCATTCAGATGGAGAACATAACCCATTTTATCATAACATCATTTTAACATGATGGGCTCCTTGCCTTTCCAAGGTGAAAGGGCCAAAAATTGCCTTCTGAAATCTCATCCTCGGATGGAGTTTTGCTTTCGACTTTATCAAATCTAGACCATCTTTGCAGGAACATGGGGGAGCTGCCTTACATTTATAGTAACACACTGGTAAACAGCACCTACCTTGCTGTGCTTCTATGTATAAAGTTAATTTTTTTCCACACTTACAATAGACAAAGCTAGACATCATGTCCTTTCACTGGTGTTTTCATTCTCTGTTTTTTGTTTCTTTTTTTTTTTTTAATAAAGGTTACATCTTTTGTCTTCTGTGCAATAAGGCAGCCCAGCAAAGCTGTGCCTGTGTTGTTGGGCCTTGCAGGCAGTGGGAGGTGGGTCCACAGGCCACCAGGCTGGGCTGGTGTCACTGCTGGAGCCAGCCCTCTGCTGTGGGAGCTGTGGCAGCAGGGAGCCTGGAATTTGAAGCTGGAATCCTGCAGTATTATCTGGTAAAACATTGATTTGCTCAGTGTGGTCTTTAGTTGTTTAACATGCCAAGGGTAAAAAATGAGAGAATAAAGGCCTGAAATACCCCATATTGTCTCTGTGCTTCCAGCTGCTTTAATGTGCTTGCCAATGCGACATGCAGCATTTATCTCCAATTTAAAATCAAGAGAGGGACTTATTTAGTTATTGACTCCAGGAACACTTCCAAAGTGTTCTACCAATCAAGTAAACGTGGTGTGCCAGATCCTGCAACCATTGACTTTGTGTGAGTAGAGCTGGCTTGGATGAGTGATCTTATTGCACCCCTCTTGGCATGAGTCAAGACTAGTATGAGGAATTTTTTTTCTTTTAATGTAAACAAGCCTTGATCCTTTAGCTATATGCATAATCCTGCTCCTCTATGGGAGATGTGGCCCTGCTTCTGATGGGATTTTCTGCAGGTGGAGCCTGTGGCTTGAATAACCTTGGCTGGACACAAATCTGAGTTCTGGTTTGGTTTTGTTGTTGTTTTTTTAGGAAGCTGACGAGGTGGGTTTAGAGGTAGGAGAGGGAGGTGGAAGGAGAAGAGCTGCCCTGTGGAGCCAAGGCAGAGAGCACAAGGGGTGCCAGGAGCACCAGAGAAGGCAGGCAATGTGTGGCTGGAGGCACAGTGAGCTGCCTGATGGTACTGCCAGGAGAAGATGGTTGTCACCCAGTTCCTCAGTCAGAGAACTGGGGTGCAGAGAAACTCTGTGACTGAGGTCAGGCTGAGAAGGGAGCAGGTGGCAGAGCAAGAGCCAAATCCTGATTTACCTCTTTCAGTGGCTGATTCACAGCAATGCCCTTCCTCCCTGTAAGTTGTTTTAACACTTAACTGTGTGGGCTGATACCAATCTCATGATGTTGCAAGATGAGAAATGAACAGTGGCATGAAGTGTCATAGCACAGTGTTAAATGCAATGAACATCTTGGTTTTTAGATATTTTTTCTGTAAAGTGTAAGATCAGCATTGGTGCTGCTTAAGAGCTAGTGCTGTGTTAGAAATGGTTTCTAGGTCACCTGGTAGGTAAAGGCTTATTCTGGTGGATTGCTGTGGGTGGCTGTCTTTGGTCATTAATCCTGTGTCACAGGCTTGGCGTTGTACTCTGGCAGTGCAAAGGGTAAAAGTGAGATCAGCCTGTTGTGCATCAGTGCTGCTTGTTTAGCCTAAATGTCCCAATAACTCAGGGCTGTGTGACTGCCATGGAGCATGCACATGGAGCTGGGTCGTTCAGAGAAAGGAGGGGAGCCTCTCAAATCTCAAAACTTACTGTCAGTGGATTAGATAGTGCCCTTTGGGTACGTTCACACAAGGTCTGGTTCCTGTCAGGCTTAAACTGATGGGTCTTAAATCATAGAATCATTTAGATGGGAAAAGACCCTTAAGATTATTGAGTCCAGCCACTGAAAACACCATTAAACAACCATTGCAACTGACACTGTACAAGCTGGTCAGGCCTAGATGTTTGGAGTTTAACATAACACTGGCTGATCCCTGGCCATGCCATGTTCAAGTCATTTGGATATCTCCTTAGTAGAGATCAATACATTTAAATTCAATTCTAACATAGGTAATCTGCTTGAATACAAAGCAGGGATTTTAAACCCATTCAGAAACCCCACCCATGTGTTCTCACCAGCTTTGTTTGTCACATGTAAATATTTATAGACATATAATCTAGTCTCTAATTAGAACAAGGTGCATTTTCATGAAGACTGGCAAATTTGTGTATCAGCCCTGCTGCCCAGAGCAGTGTTATTTCTTTTCTGCAAAGGAGAGCACGTGCAGCTGAGCAGATTTGTCCTCTTTGACAGAGAAGGGTAAGACTGGCTAAACCAGCTGTGTAGGCTGTGTAGATCAGAGTAAACTACCTGGACCCAAGTTCTCTGAGGATGTGCCTGCTGTTGGTGGGGAGATCACACAGCACAGGAGCACCTGCATTCCCCAGCTTGGCAGGTGCAGGTACTTGGAGGAGCTGGTTACAGCAAGCCTTGCATTTATCCTCTTCCTACAGGCATAGGCACAGCTTTCACATTAATCAGGCATTGCATTTAGGTTCTCCTGGTTCCTGTTCCTGGGTAGAGTTTGCATATCTTTAATGGGTTTTTATGCTTCTTCATGCCCTCTAAGGCAGGTATGTGATTCACCAGAGAGCTGTCTGGAAAAGGAGAGACAAATGATGGCAAACCACAGAGCAGGCACATGATCTTCAGCACTTCATGTTCCCGCAGGGCTGGCTGAAGACAGCTCCAAACAAGTGTCTGAAACCCCCTGTGTGACTCCGCAGGGATGACTGTGCAGACACATGGTCTCCAGCACTTTAAAGGAGGTCTTGAAAGACCTGCACACTTTCAGATGTTTGTCTGGAGAATTCTTCGTTTGACTCTGCGGTAGGTACAAAAATTAAAAGGAGGTGGACAAGCAGGTGTAATTCAGTGCCTTAAGACTCCAAAAAGCTCTGGCATGGAGCAAGATTTCACTTAGTGCCTGTCCAGTACCTAGCATAAAGGGAAGGCTCTGACCCACAGAAGTAACAAAATCTCTTTGTGTTTTCTTTCCCTGTGAGGTTCTTGAGCTGTTCAGAGTCTGCTGGATTGAATTGCACTGCTGGGATATTGGAGCATCAAAAAAAAGTGCTGTGGAAATAACTGTACTTCACCTGTGTGGATGCAATCCCAGCAATAACGTTGCATTTGAGAAAGAGTAATTGTTTCATTCCTGACACTGCTTCTGGTGGTGTATTTTGTTTGCTCTCAAGCAGTAAGCTTGGAGAGAAAACTCCAGATTTTTGCCTGTTTTTAACAAAGTCTTCAGCTAATATGTAAATTGAACCTTGAACACGTAGAGCAGTAATTTTAAGCCACAGTGATTCTCTCTACAGGAGGACAAACAGCTTGACCAGAGGAGAGCTTGCCTCCTTGTGCCTTACTGCATAAGTTCATGCCTGTTGTATTCCCTGTGAAGTTGTTCTGATCCCTGATGTTCCTAACATGGCAAGTGGAATCAACATAAAAGCCATCTCTCTGCCGAGGTCTGCCTTAAACTGCTGACAAACCAGTTAGACTCAGTTTATATTGCCCATGCCCCTTTTTTGGGAAACAAATGTGGTTGAATACGAGGTTTGTATTGCCAATGAGCCCTTAGAGGGTAGTAAAACCACCTGCAGAAATATCAGTAGAAGGGACTTTACCTGGCTGGGGGCAAAGGTGAGGCAACAGGAGCAAGGATGTGTTCCCTGGTGGACCCGTGGGACCTGCTGCTCTCCCTTCCCTGTGTGGCAGTGTCAGGCTCGGGATGCTGCCTCTGGTTTCTCACCCTGTGCCCTGCCTTGCCTTGAGATGCCACGGCTTGGTTAAAGCCAGTGTAGCTTTACTGACAGTGACTGCCCAGGTTTTTGCCTCTGGGAAGGGGGCATGGCTGTGCAAGGCATTTGCTTCCTCGTCCTTAAGATTAGGGATCCAACCTGTGGGGTTTTTGCTTTCACGGTGGGGGTCTGCTTTGTTTTGCTGCCAGCCTTCTCCCTAAACAGGGGCTAACCCTGGATTGAAAGATCCCAGAAGGGACAGAGGAGTTCAAGTGTCTGTTTGATCTTTGTTGCTACCCTGAGGCTAAGTTAGATCATTTGCTGTGAGCTGATCTCAGTTGTGCTTGGAAAATTACCGAAACAGCTGCTCCAAAATAACTATTCTGAATAGATATTTTGGTGTGGGCGCTTGTGTTCTTGCATAAGAACGTCGTTTTCTGCTCTGTCTTACTGCACCATGGAACTAGAATAACTGCTGACTAAATACTCGAGAATAGCTCTATTGGTAATTGCCTGAGCACAGAAAAGCCCGCTACAAAGAACAAAGACACCCCTCATCCCACCCCGATTCGAAAGAGGGAGGTTCTTCCCAAGGTATTTAAATAGTTCTGTTCATTCATGTCTGTTTAGAAAAGAGCAGTGGTAAGTGTTATGGTGCATGGCTTAAAATATGTCATATTAATTAACAAACAAGTACCAATTAATTTTACATTATAATGCTTAAGGGGTAGACTGCAAGGAATGGTATTTAGCTGTGGCTGTTTGGCAATTATGACATTGTATATAATAACAGACTCAATAAATTCTTGACGTGAGAAAGCACCATTAATCAACACAGAGTTAATTAACTGTGCTGCTTACACAGGATGTGCTGTGCAGAACTACCTCTGCAGAGCTACAGGCTGAAAATATTTGTGTGATACCTGCCTCGGTCCCACAGGAATCTCCCTCAAAGCTGATGCTGAAGAGGGAGCAACATTTCCTCTTGGTGACTGAGCTGCACACACTGGTCCCACAGGTCATTTCCTTCTGTGCCACTGACACTCTGGCAGACCTCAGCTGTGTCACTTGGGCTTTCTGTCACCTCCACACAGAAGGTGGAAGCCCTTGGATGAGTGCTACAGTACTGGTGATAGAAAGGGCTTTGCAACAATGATTTTGGTCAGGTTAATCCTGTAGAACTGCCCAGGAAATTAGGAATCAGTGGGATAATTAAGAGTTATGCTCATCAGATCTAATTTAGCCTTTACACAGGATTGCTTTTTTTCTTGTGTGTTTGTTTAATAATTTGAAAGGTAGTCCAGAAGGGGAAAATGAACAAGATTCAGCACACCTTCAGAGACAAAAGCATTCCATCTCTGTAGGACTTGCCCCTCCACACCCCAAACAGATCTTGGCATTTTCCTGAATATGCAATGCTTTAAGTATGAAATTGGCTTGGCCTTTCAGAGTGACAATAACCATTTTGGTGGCTCAGTGTGCATCTTAATGTGAGGGATGACTTTCTCACCTAATTTCTAACACATTTTTAATCATCTGGCTTTACCTGCTTTTTGGATGTCCTTAGAACCACTTCCATTTCTGGGGTCACCATAAACTGTGTTACAGAAGAATTCAAAGGTCTGAACCAGGGGAATGCTTCAAGCTTTCCAACAGCAGTGCCCAGTAAGAACCAGTTTAGAGAATCTGAGTGGTTCCAATATGAGATGAATGAGAGAAAGCAACTGGTTCTTTACTGCTGATATGTAAAGCCTGCTGAGTCCCAAGGCTTCATATGCTCTGTTTTTATTTTTGAAATTAATTTAACTTAGGGGTATAGCACAATCACTCTTTTTTTTTTTTTTAGTGCAGTTAACTGTAATCCTTCCACTTCTTTCCTCTCTCTGCCACCTGGGTTATTAGCCTTAATTAGAGTCCCATTTAGTAAATCAGTATTACAAGAGTAGCTTTGTAAGATGCTGCAAGATATGGTGAGCAAATAGGGCCAGAAATAGATGAGCAAAACCTGTATAGTCTGTAAGTGTAGTGGAATGCTCTTAACTGTTTGTAATGGTGAACAAATCATAGGGGCCTGAGAGTGGGGAAGGGGGGACAGAGGAAGAAGTTTCCCCTTTAGATCTCAAGGCAGAGGAAAGTGATGGTTCAGCTAATCTCTTGTCTGCAAATGAGATTTTTCTGCCACAGCCACACCGCTTCTGTATTTGATACAAAGGGAGGCAGTAATTCTTAAAGGACAGAAAAACAACTGTTCTTTTATTTTTATTTTTTTCACTACCCACTCTGGGAAACAGAAGCCAACTGACACCTCCTCTTGTTAACCCCAAAGTGTAGGTCGTGGTTACGGCCTGGCATTCCTCCTTTTCCGCTCTCCCCTCCAGCTCCCTCTGTAAGGGCTGTTATGGCTCTCACTGGCTCTGGCGGCTCATCCTGGTCCAGCTGCCTCCAGACAGCACATTCAGAAATGCTGCTTCAGTGAGGTATGTAGCACTTTCTCAAATTCAGGCTTGTGCCCAGTGTTTGATGAGCCACAGGGGATTCCATCCCATGAATGGGCAAGACTGTATTAAACTAAAATTAATGACAACTACTCCATTTTAGTACTATGGGCAATGGTACCACATACATACGCTTTAAGATACGTACTGCATAGTGCATGCATAGATCTTAACATATATTTTTTGTATTTCTGAGTTGCCTCAACTGTGGTTTTCTTTAGAACCATCTATGTTACTCCTTGTTTGGAGAAGCCCTTACTTTTTTGCCCATGTGCTAGTGCCGTTTTTCGTGCCTCACACCTCTTGTGTTTTCTGGGTGTGATAGAAGATGGTCTGTGCTTTCTCCTGTCCCCAGCTTGTGTCACAGAGTTCAAATGTTGGACTTCACTCCTTGAGTTCCTCTCCTTTTATGTTTTCATCATAGCCTCTCTTTTCCTTTTTTGCCAACTGCCACAGTACCTACAGTGCTGTGAAGTTGGATGAAAGGTAGCATTTAAAGCTCCCTTTGCAGCAGTCCTTCCCTTGGGTGTGCTGGTGGAAATCCCTTGGATCTCTGCTGAGGTTTCATCATCCCCTTCATTCTTAGCTTCAGAAGAACTACGATGGTTTTCTTCTAACACCACCAAAGGACAGGAGCTGAGTCTTCAGTTCTCAAATACTTTCGGGTGTCCTGTGTTATTTGTTGTTCACCATTTCATGATGATTTCATGAAGAGCTTTTTCATCCATTCATTCTGGCCTTGTTAACAGCCCATATTTTTTCTCTTAAAACAAAATGCAAATGATTTTATAAATAATATAAATACGCTAGATGTAAGTTGAAGACAATGATAGATGGTGTTAAAGAACTTTTATATGGTGTGGAAGGTATACAAGTAATGGATACAATCAGAAAAGACTGAAAAATTAAACTGTAAAGTAGTCATAGCAATGTGGAATTTTATACAGGTTATTTTTGAGTATGCGAAGGATGGGGAAAATGCAAGACTGGAGATAGGCAAATGTTATGCCTTTTTTAAAAGTGGGGAAGTGAGGAGCCAGGGAATTAGTGTGATGCCAACATTGTGAAGCATAGAAAGCAAATTTTTGGACAGCTGATTTATAGGTATCTAGAGGATGTTAACGTAATTAAAAAAAGAAAACCACAACAAAGCACGAAACCAAATGCTCATCCTAATGAAGGGCCCGTATCTTTTTTCTTGCAAAGACTCAGAGAGATGAGAAAGCTGGTGTCATTTCAGATTTGGGAGCTACAATACCATTTGTTATAGTTGGTTCATGTTTTAAAGGCTGTAAGTATCGTGAGCTGCATCCTGGACCCCCAAATTCCAGCAGCATTTGAACTTCCCTGTATTTAATGGCATGCAGCCTTTTTGATAGCCTAAGAGGAGGAGTATTGTGATGTTGTAAAGTCTAAACATGTCTTGTTCCCAGAAGTCTCTGACATGACAGAATTTCAGGAGATTCTCAGAATCTCAGGGTTTCTGAGAAGTGACGTCTCTGCTGGTGATTTTTCTACTCTGTTCAGGGAAATGGGACTTTTGAGCACTCTTTTTGAAACCTGTATTCACAACACCAGCAGGAACCATCCTGTGAAGGTCCTGGACTTTTGCTCTAGCTGTGAGAGGGATAATAAGGAACAGTAAGTGCTAGGCTTGTTCCTCTTATGAGTGTGATGAGATAGGCTGACACCTGGGCAATTTTCAACTGTTTCTAATTCAGGAAGCTGATAAAAGAACCTACTATATTTTCACTACTCACTTTTGGTGGGTGTCTTCTGTGCAAGACCCTCAGAAGAGTGGTCTGTCTGCCAGGGATGCAGCTTTCTGATCAAGCTTTTGCCGTGGCTGCAGCAAACTTGGACAGTGATACAGGAAGAAAGACACTTTTGGCATGAATAG
>JAWWLZ010000177.1:28795313-28807184 GCA_035041345.1 Poliocrania exsul
TTTGTTGTTAATTGCTGCTTTGATACAGCTTTACTCATGTATGTTAAGCTGAGGTGCTGCCCTCCTATGCCAGCCTCACAGCTCTTTGGCTTAGGTACAGGAAAATGACAAATAAGTTCTGCCAATTCTTGTTTGAATGCCAACCACTTCCATTGATGTCATCATTGTTGTTGTACTACAGTTGTATTACAGAGCTTATGTGAGCATTTATTTGTGTTTTAAAAAATATTGATCCCTTTCTTCGTTGCAAAAGGGAAACAGCATGACTTCCAGAATGAAAATTGACTTCTTTAGGCTTGTTTACTTTCCTTTAACTATGGAAAATCGAGCCTTTCATTTGAGACTTTGAAGATGTTTTCCGCCTGCGTTATAAACTCAGTGCTTGCTTCAAAGCACACATGCAGTTTGTAGACTTGTATTGCCTAGGGAATTGTTGGGAGCCCTTGCTTGCTGTGTTGGGATGAATGTGCCCAGAAGTTCAAATACTTTCTCTAATTTTTAATTTCACCAGAACCAAGGGTTTCTTTCTTTTTCCCCCTGCAAACAGAACTTGATCACTCACTTCTCCATCCCTTCCTTTCCTCTCTTTTCTCCTCTGTGTCTCAGGCTTGATTCCTATTTCTCTTTGAAGTGCTAGTGAGTGAAAACACAGGGGTAAGTAAATGGCCATTACAGTTGCAATGGCATTAATCTTTTATCAGGTAGAAACTTCCTCATCCTCGTTGTCATGGTGAACATGCCACTGGCTCTCCCCAGGCTCTGGTGCTGATGCTCCATCTCTCCGGCCCTGTGAAGGTCATTGATGGCCAGAGGTGGCCTCAGCAGGTGCCCAGGGTTGTTGGTATTCACCCCCTGCTCTCAGTCCAGACACAGACTGCACAGAAACAGACAAACCACTAAGCTGTTAGCAAGCCTTTCTTCCAAATGTTAATGAAAACCAGCTCAACCAGCAAGGTATTAGATACGTAATTCACTTTAGAAGTATTTCCATCTTCAGCTTAACAGACAAGTGCTTATTAGTTAAAAATTTTGCCAGTGCCTGAAGGAGCAGTCTGAGGGAGCAGATTTCAAGGTGCTGAATGAAGCCCATTTCCAAGGCATTGACTAAATGAAGCTGCCTGAGGACTAGAGGGCTGTGGGGATGCATTTCTTTCAATACGCAAGGAATAAACCCCAAACCAGTGCCATATGTTGGTTTCTTCCAGCCTTCTGGAAGGGAGAGTCTTCTGGTGTGGGTTTTTTTTTTCTCTCCTGTATTTTTTGACATCGTTTGTGGGAGCTGAAACCCAGACCATGATCTTTGGATCACCACAGTCCCATGTGACATGGTGGGAGCTCTGCGGACCTGTCAGGTTCCCCCCACGTGTGTCCTGTCCTGGTTTTTCAGGCTGGGCTTACTCTGGGATGGAGGCAATGCTGAATGTAGGTGTGCACACATCCTTCCCACAGCCAGTGTCAGCCCCGGTGAAAGGGGGAGGAAGTGGAAAAAAGCATCCTAGCAGTGTGGTTCAAATTCCTGGTTTGAAATACCTCCCCTGTTAGATAACACTCCATTACTTGCAGGGGAACTGGGGGATGTCTCTTCTCTTGGCAACATCTCAGTGAAATGGAGTTATTTTTGGCCCTGCCATATAATGGAGAACAGTCTCCCAGTTCACCGCCTCACAGTCCTCCTGGTGACAGGCAGTTGTCCTTCAGCTCCAGTTTCCCTGCTGTGCAGCAGGGACAGGAGTGAGTGTGTGTTAGATGTCATCTCCAGAGTGTGCTCAGTGTTCGGGACAGGAACTGATGGAAACTGTAGCATGAGATTTTGCTATGGAAAAGCTTAAACTTTATGAAAAATTTAATGAACCAGTTATATCTTGATACATTATTTGCTATGAGATTGAAATGTCTCCATTTTTGCCAGAACACATTACAACAACAAGACGCTGTTTTAAGGACTTACTTTGAAGTTGCTGCTGGGATATAAAGCTCCCATGTGTGTTGGGAGAGAGGAAAGACCTTTGCAGACATTTATCTGCAAAGGCTACAAAGCTGCATTTTCTTAGAATATGTTTTTTTTAGGTTTAACTTGAAGCAGTGATTAATGTTCATTATTTAACACAGGAATTCAAGGACTTATAAACTTTAGAGTAATGATTTTTTTCCTCAGATTTTATCTCAAAAAATGTGAAAGGTTTGATATGTGAAGAGTTCATAGAGGACTTTGGGATTTGCTTTAGAGAAAATAAGTCTTTCTCCAGACAGCTTCATATACTGTCAAACAGCCTCTCCGTGTAGGCTGTGATAGTATCAAAGAGTGCTTTATTTTTGCCTCCTTCAGGACCCCCAGAGGGAAGAAACAGAAGAACATCAACCTTTTCATATGTACATGTTTGAAATTATAAACTTAAAAATCCGTGAATGTGCTTCTGTAAAAATCTCTTTCCAGCTGGGTTCCCATAGTCCAACTCATTTTGCTGTTGTCTTTTGTTAGTGAAAAACACTCTTGCTATTTACAATGCATTTTTTGGCTGGTTGCCATTGCTTGCTGTTTATCAGCATGCCTGATGTTTTTAGTAGAGGAAATACTCATGCTTTTTTGCTGCATATAATCAAGTTAAGCATAGCTTAATTTCCTACTTTTTTGCTTTGTTTTGTTTTAGAGACCTGCAGGTATTTGTTTGATCTGCTGAGGGAATTTATGAACATGTCTTTTGTATTTGCTGGTTACTGTCTACTGAGCTGGGGTCTATCCTGGCATTACTCAATGAAGTATTAAAATTTAAGAGCAGCTATTTTTTCTCCATATGTGTAAACTGAAAGAGAGACAGAGATTGAAATTCTGCCTAGATTTCAGTTTCTGAAGGAAAACAGAAGAAATGTATGTGATTGAGTGATGTAGTGGTAGGGCTCAATTTATTAAAAATTGGTTTAGCAAGCTTTCAGGAATAGTTCACTTTGTGTGTAACATACTCTATATGCTCAAAATAGCTTTTCAAAGAAAGTGGTTGTTAAATTCTTTAGAATAAACTACTTCATCTGGCAAAATGAAGGGTAGTTTTTTATGTCTGAAGTAGGTTAGAGATCCAGACAGTAAATGGTGGCTTCTGTAAACTGCCTGACTTGATTATCTTGTTTTAAGTCTCTTGATGAATGTCAGTGTCTCTCATTCATAAATATTTTATGGTTGTCTAATGTATGAGTCAAATCATTTATTTCTTCTAGGCCTCCTTAGGACTGAGGGTTTTTAATAGGGGATCTAATAGAATAAACAGATCCTTGAAAAACTACTTTGTACCTTTTCCTGGTCGATTTCTGTAGTTGGGACTAAAAGTAAGTAAGCTTATGATGTGCAAAAATATTTGTTAAAGACTTTTCTAATGTCTGAAGAAAGCTCTGATCTAAATTTCTCTTCAATTTGGACTGAAATACAAGGGTCACTTGTTAGGATTTTAGGAGTTGACCTTCTAAGTTGATAGTGTTCATGCAGGTTTTGGGTGTGAGCTGCCATAAAATAATGTCAATGTTACTCTTGTAACTTGACACACACAAACCATCATCTTTCTTTTCTCACATCCTACTGTAACACCATGATGCCTTTGGGGTGGGGCTACCTAACACAGTTTGTAATGGAAATTCTCATCCTCCTCTTGCCATCCCTTAGATGATTTGTCACCTCCTTCCTCCACCCAAGATGTTTTGCTAATATTTCGAAGCAAACAGATAATTGCAGATAGATGTGACTGTATTGCAGCACATCCTTCCTTTTCTGCCAGCCAAGCTGTGCTGACAGGAAGCAACTTTAAGACCTTCAGAAGAAAGTATAACTCCTGGCTGCAGCACATCTAATTTTGCTTCAGGTCTGAAATGGCTCCCTGTGAAAAGTGATTCTGTGCTGTCAAGCAAGAGGTGGTGGCAGAACATTTAGAAATGACTGTGACTTTCCTATTGCTGTTTTCCAGCATAATGAGGTGATGGAGCTGCCTCATGAACCTGACTTTGAACACTGGAGGTTTTTGTTTATCTTGAACATTTTCTTCATGCAGCTGAAGCTTACTGAGCAATGGAACTTCTGCAGACCCATATTCCTCTGGAGATTTGTTGCTTAAACTCTTACCTCACACTAAGATATTGCTCTTCTCTGTCTTCTCTTGCCCTTTCACAAAAGATTTCTGTTGTCCTTTAAGTCCTCTCTCTCTTACCGCCTCAGAATCAAGAAGTTGTTATTTTCTATTTGAACAAAAACTTTTGTTGTGTGGGGGAAATAAATAAGTGAAACAGCTATCAAGCAAGGGTCTACATCAGTGATTTTGTCTTTCTTTTGAAATAATGTCCTAGCTAGTTGTTCCTGCACAAAAGTCTGTGTAAACAGAGTTGTCAGCTGACTTTTGCATGTTATTTTGAAGAAAAAGCAATTTTCTTTCTTTTTAGAGAAAACAGACAAGTATGGATAATTTTTCATATCATGCCCTCACTGTGAATTAGTCTATTATTGTGCCAGCTGATATTCAAATACAAAACACCACAAGAGCTTCTCCCAGCAGGACATACTTTTTATTCCCTGGAGAGGAGTGTGCTGTTGTGGGACAGGCACGGGAGGTGCAGTGGTGGTAGCTGTCTTTGTTGGCTGTGTTTCCAGTGCCTCTGTCCTCCTGCAGGTCCCTTTGGTGGCCTCGGGGGAGGGTGGTGTAAACATCTGTGACAGCACCGCTCCTCCATGGCCTCCTCTGCAGGAGCCATTCCCTTGGATCTGGGCTGGGCTGTGTCCAACTGCACAGCGCCTCTTTTTGTCCCCCTCAGCTGCCATCATATGAGTGTGGAGTGGCTAAAATTGTTTGCCTGTGGAATGGGAAATGTTTTTCCTTTTCCCTATTTCTATGTAAAGAAAACTGTAATTTCTCCAGGTGCTGATCTCCATGTCTTGGAAGCGTTGCTTGAGATACCCCTGGGTTGCACAGGCACTGCTGCCTCTGAGTGCTGCCTGCAGGTTCTGCTGCTCAGGGTGGGCTCTGCCTTTGCCCCTCCTGGGGCCGTGCCCTCCTTGCCCTCGCCTCTGTTTCCCTGCCTGCAAAAAGGGGACGAGGCACTGGGACCTTTGGTGTTTGTAAGGGCTGCAGTGAATGGCAGCGCTGCCGTGTGTTCTCCACTTCCCTTCTCCCCAGCCATTGTTTACACTGAGCCTTTGATAAGATGAGTATCTTTTGTTTTTCCTGTAGATAATAATAACAGCCTGTCTCTACCAATACTGAATTAAGTTCCTCTTTCAGGAAGATGTGGGAAGAAACAAATGAACGTGGACTTGGTGAAGTGTGTGTGACAGAAAAGGTCTGAAAGCAGAATGGCTTTGCTGAGCACTGGTGCCCTTGCACAACCTCTCTGCCTCAGCTGTGCCAGCCTTGGCTTGCTTGTTTGTCACCCAGCAAGATCTCCTCAATGTCAGCATTTTCCCTTCATGAAAAGACTCTCTGGCTGCTTGATGGCAAAAAGCAATTGTCACGTTGCTGATAACTGTGATGAATAATAAATACAGGTGTTGCTGTATGGGTTGGTGGGTTTCCATAACTGATCTAATCAATCTTCGGCATCTTCTTTTAAAAATAAGTTTTTTCCCTTCCTTATACCTGTTAAGATTTTTGTGCCTTTGTTGATACAGAAAACTGACCTGTTTGTTCTGATCATGGTAGTGGCTTGGATCCAGTTTCAGGTCCAGCAGTGAGATGCTCTGTTGACGTCTTGTTGGCCAAAACTAATGAGGCAAAGCTTTCATTTTGACACAGTGCTTATGTGAGTGTTCACATCAGTCTATTGCTCTGGATGTTCCTGGATGTTTGTAGGAATGCAGGTGGGTGGATTCATGGATCAACACCTGAAAGGAATTTGAAATCTTCAGACTTGTCATGTGTTCATAGGACTGTAAGCTGGGACAGAGCCCTCATGTGTTTTTCGGTGCTGTGCTGAAATGTGGGTGTTATAAATTGGGAAGCATGTGCAGAGTGGAATTTCCCTGGAGGGCATTCATGGTTTTCAGTGTTAATTCTACTGCAGCAGAGGGACCCATGGTTTGTGTCTGTCCCTTGCACCTGTTTTACCTCATACTAGCTCTAGATAAATTGGTCTTGTAGATGTGATTTTTGCCAGCAGGCTACAGAGTTGGTCTCACTGCTGTTCACATGATTCCTCTCTGCAATGCATCTTTCATTGTCATATGGCCTTGCTTAATGTGGAATTCTGAGAGCATGTGGATGTATTGGTTCCATTCCGCCCCAGCCTAACTGTCCATGCTGTTTGGAAGCAAGACCTGTATTTTCTATGGCCTCTTTTATTTCTTGTTGTTCCATCTTATGGAGAACATGGAGGATTCATCCTTTTTTTTTTTAATATTTATATGTATTTTGGCGGTCTTATCCCATGAAATGTCCTGGCATTTAGCTGTAACCCACAGTTACTCAGATGATTTATTCTCTCCTTGTCTTCAGAGGTCAGTCTTGCTTTAAATGGGGCTTATTTTGTTGGCAGCCTCTTGCACTGCAGCTCTATTCCAGAAGGGCCTTTGGGACCTGTTGCAATAAGACAGAGGGTAATGGCTTTAAACTAAAACAGAGTCCACTTAGATATAAGCAAGATGTTCTTTATAATGGCGGTGGTGAAACACTGTCATAGGTTTCCTGGAGAGGTAGTAGATGCCTGATTGCTGATAACATGCAAGGTTGGGTTGGACAGGGCTCTGAGGCAACCTGATCTAATTGAGGATGTCCCTGTTCATTGACTAGAGACTTTTAATAGTCCCTTCCAACCCAAACTGCTCTGTGAACACAGATTGCTAAATCTTCTACTTACCCATGAAAACAGGACTTTGGAGCAAAGTAGATAGGTTGTCCCTTAGAACTACTTTCTGTCTTTTGATATGGTTGCGTTAATTTAGCTTGTGTTTTCTTTGATACTTGCTATATCAAAACCTTCTAAGAGGTCATATTTTACAGTTGATCTTACTGCTCTGGAGAAAGTGCTGAACTGAGCTAGTGGGTGCATTTTCGTTAACTTGCCAGCAACATGCATGGGAGAAACTTTGGGCTGGCACAGAAAAAACCTGTTTGTTACAGCAGGTGTAATTTACAGCAGGAATTTTCTACTGACAAAGTGTCAAAATTGAGACATTAATGTTTCTGCCTTCTAAGAGGAGCCACCTGCATGAGTGGAAGAATCCTGATGGTATTTCGTGAAAAATGAAATTGCTGATGATTTTGAGGCATGGTTTAATGCTCAGAATATATTTTCTTCAGCACTGAAACACTGGATGTGTGCCAGACTTGTAGGCTTAGGTTTACCTTGCTATTTCTTCAGATGCTGCATTTTCATAATTTCTTCCTATCTGTTTGGAAGAGGCTGACTCTTATTCTCAAGACTACATGACAATTAGGTGTCCTATATGCCCATGTGCTTTTCTCTTCTGGTTATGTTTATTTTTCTTTTTTCCTGTATGAGAGTCTTTGTGAGTCTTTTGCAATGCCAAAATATCAAGGGTCCAAGCATACAAAGGCAGCAGAAATTGTTCATCATCCTTGCAACTTGGAGTTGTGTCCCTGTACCAGTGGGTGCTCTCAGCAGCCCTCTTACACATGGGGGTGAAGTTCTCCAAACTGTGTGGGTTTCTGTTTGTGTGCTGACCTTACAAGCACGTTTGCCCTAGTTATGCTGTTTGTCGTGACTGAAAGGTTATCTAGTGCAAAGGATACTCTAGCTGGCTGGTAACAGATACCTGCCTTCAGTAATACACCATCCCCTATTTTCAGTTTGTTCCAGTGTCATCTGAGACAATGTGATCCTGTTTTTGAAATAGGGGAGACAAAAAAAAAAACAAACAACGCTCCTTGGACCTTTTTAGAAGGACATAAGGAAAAGCTGTGGGAGACCTCATGGTTTCAAGATCTAAATGCTGTTGTCTAGAAGTTAACTGTGTCTTTAAGAAAAAACTGAGTATTTATATTTGGTGTCTATCTGAAATTATGTTTACCCTACAGTGTTTATTAAACCTGAGTTAATTTTCCTCCTCCTTTCTGTGGCTGCAGGAGCTTTGCCAGGAGTGCATTGTAATAACTGGTAGTGTAGAGCGGCGCAGGCCACGTGCCAGTTTCCGTGGGCTGCCTGGAGACTCTGCCTGGCAGTGCCGCGCTGCTCCTGCCCACACTGCCCTGGGGCTGAGCCCAGCTGAGCCCCAGCTCAGTGATCCTGCTGCAGGAGCTCGAGCTGCCCCGAGAGGCTCAGCCTTGCAACTGAGCACTCTTTGGTTTAAAAATAATAATTATGAAGCCTTAATTACTCTCTGTCTCTCTCCTGTCTCCCATCTGTCCATTACTCTGAAGCATTCTTGAGATAGAGTAATTAGCATCTCACTTTCACATGGCAGTCTTGTGCTCTTCTGAAAAAAGTAGGAGCTCTGTGTCTGGTACCTTGTTTTGTGTGATGACCGAGGGTTATTTGCTCTTTCTAGTCCTGTGATGTTTTTGTCAGGACTGACTTGGCTGAGGTGAGTGCTATGAGTCATACAGCTCTGTTGGCATTGGCTTTTCATCTGGTCTTCCTCAGAAACCAGCACTTCCATCTTGAGCTGATGGGCTTATTGTCACAATGCTTTCAGAAGCAGAATTTGCTGTGGGTTCAGGACTGAAATATTTCTTGGCTTGGGTACTCACAAATGTTATTTTCAGAGTAACTTCTGTATCTGACATGCATGTCTTTGGCAAATTTTGAAAAAATTGTTGCAGTCTGAGCTGCCCGCAGAGATGGATTACCTGAGGGAGGCTCAAGGGTTGGATGCCTGACATACCCAACATATGCATAGAAAGGTGCTCGGTGAGTGTGTGTGACTGAACAACACAGAGATATCTGTATTGATGTAGTTGGCTTCTGTCCCACATCTTCCCTTGCATTTTGCTGGTGTTTCTGGGCACAATTCCTTGGTCTCAGTTGGTTTTTCTACCAGTTATCCCAGGGGTTTTCCTCCAGCTCTGAAAAGCATCCAAATAAAACATTAAAGACCTGAGGGTCTGGTATGTACAAGAGTTGCTCTTGGCCCAGCTGTAAATCACACATCTGAGCTGTGAAGCATAAGTTTTTGAGGAGGAATATCATGATTCTGGAAAAGCAGAAGTGAAGATTTCTGCTGTAGGTTAATCCTATTCTTAGTGTCAGAGGCTCTGTTATCTGGGCTAGGATGCTCTCTGGAATGGGGTGAACATACATAGTGCATGTGTCTTCATATGCATATGAATTACAATATTTGTCATATCCTGCTTACACCAGAAGTTTCTGTTAACATGTCAATCCAAGGCATGTGGAGGTTTTCTGATTGTTAAGTTTGTTTTTTGGCCTCCTAGTATAGTCCAAGTCATGCAAATGATACTAAATCATACCAGATTTAGTGCAACTGTAAATCATACCAGATTTAGTGCAACTGTATTTTAGTTTGTTCAATAAACTCCACAGACTGAAATCAAAAGTAAACCACAACAAAACCATTTAAAAATTTTAGTTCCTTCTGGTGTTCACTAAGATGTTTTTGTTTATGCAGTCACATCAGCAAAGCTAGATGTGGAATATGATTTTCTTTCTCCCTCAGTTGGATGGTTCATACATAAGAGACTGTTGTCTTCAGTGCCTTACAGCATTTTAATGCTCAGCAGAACATATTCTTGGAGTGTCTGTAAGAGATGAGTAAATAAGAATCATCTTTTCTGTAGATAAAAACTTGCTTCCTCTCATTCTACTGTGCTCTTCTCTGCTGCTTTATTTATTTAGCTGTTTCATATTGGAAAAATCTGGTTAAATTCAGTTACCACCTATGAGAATTGTATTAGTATGTAGCAGTAATTGTAATTTTTTTGAAAATGAGATTAGTGCTTGGGACCAATGCCAGCTCTGTGGTCTGGGCCTATAAAGTCACCTAAGCATAAGATGCATCTGGACATGGTTTGCATTGGTCACAGCCATGTAGAGACAGCACTGTGGTTGTTTTTCATTTTCCACATTTTGCTTTTATAACAAATTAAGCTCTGTTTTGGGTGGAATTTTCTATGAAGAGATGTTCTTCTTTGGAATATGGATGCTGATCCAGGCCACTGGGTCACCTTCATGTGATGGGTTTGTCTGCCATTTGTATGGGCTGGGTGCAGGCTGGGTGTTCTGACAGGGAAGAGCTCAGTGTCCTGTAACATCTGTCTTGTGTCTTCCCAGTTACTTTGAGAAAATTAATTTCCACCTCTTATAAAAATGCATTTCTAGTGGTTTATTTTGTCCAGACTATGCCTATATGGAGGAGAGAACATGAACTGCCCCTCAGGGTTGTTTGTTGCCTTTCATGCAGTATATGCTGGGTATTTCCCCTTTGGGGTTAAACTGTGAGACCTGTTGGAGCTGAAGTTTATCGAGTCAGGGCTTTTGCTTTCATGAGATGGTTGTCCTTTGAAGGTACTGCTGCTGTTTGGTCTTTCAAGATGCTTTCTTTTTTTTTCCTGCTTGCATAGCTCTTCCCCAGCCTCTTTTCCTTGGACATTTTTGGAGATCTCAAAAAAAGTTGAGAGAGTTGCTGACCTTGAAGAAAATGAGATAATCACAGAAAAAAGGATGCTGTCGCAAAGTGCAGACTGCTCTGAGCTAGGTCAGCAGTCCTCCTTAGGACTTCAACTCCTCCAGGTTCTTGAGGAAATATTTACAAGAAATTTGCTATAGTTTATGTCCCTATATGGCTTTCTGTTGGACCTTAGTTGTTGAAAGTATTTTAGGTTCCTGGGCAAAGTGTTTCCCCTTTTGCAAAGCTAAACTTTGAATGCAAAGCTGAGTCACTGTGGCTCTGTGTTGTTTTTCGAAGCATTACGAGCAACTCAGTTTGGAGTGTTTAAAGCACTCTGATTTTCAGTTTTCCTCAACACTCATTTTAGCTGGGTTGATCCCTTGCAAAAGAGGAATTTTTTGCCCTCTGTAAGGGCTCTGATGGACGAGTTCTGGCAGATTTGATTGCAGTGTAAAGAATTCCTTCCTTTCAGGTCCAGGTTCATGGCTTGCCTTAAATATTTTTCTGGTGGTTTTTGTCCCATGACCAGTGAGAACAGAAAGGATGGTTTGCCAGAGCTGTTGTCACTCTAGCAAAAGCTTGTCCCTGCTGGCACAGCCTGACTGGAGTGCCAGTGAGTGTCACATTGGCAGTGATCTGATGAGCTGGCTGGCTGGAAGGGGTGGTCCTGGGCCCTTGCTTGCTCCTTGCCCTGCATTCCTATCTCATCCTGCAGGCCAGTGCATTTTCTGGACTGCTCACTGGGCTTCCAAGGCTCACACCAGCAGAGAAATACTTGCTGCCCCCTGAAGAGTAGGATTTGGCTCCCTAGAATTCTTTTCTGTGAACCACATGAGTATCACAGGAGTCTGTAGGGGAGCTAGTAGCTAGAGCAAGTTTGAGGGAAAGTGAGATTGTCCCTTTTCCCAGGACAGCCTTCCTGTGCTGCTGGTGGCTGAGGGGCTGCAGATGTGGCATGTGCCTTGTTTTGGGGTGTCTGCTGCTGGAGGGGATCAGAGGAGGTGCCTGGGGACATCAGCACCTGAGGCTGTCGCAGTTCTCCCCTGCCCATGGCTTGTCAGAACTCAAACACAGAGTTTTTTACCTGGAAGACAAAATGCCAAAACACTCTGGTAGTTGAGATCTCCAGAACAGAGGTGGTGCCTAAACTGGAGGTTTCAGTCTTTATCTTTTCAAGCCATGAAAGTTAAGGTGACTCAACTTTCTCAACAGCCTCAGTAGTGTGTGTGACGGACCTGATGTCTCCCAGTTTAGGGTGGTGGCCTGTAGGCTCTGCTTTAACTTCTGGGAAGCACAGGAGACAAGTAAAAAGAATTGAA
>JAWWLZ010000177.1:28817008-28845040 GCA_035041345.1 Poliocrania exsul
AGACTAAATGTCTCACTCCAGTCACAGCCTAAGCAGCACTGAGCAGTGTGGAAGGACTGCTGTGTGTTCTGCAAGTCATAGTCCTGTTTTGTCTCTTCCTCATTCATAACATTGTTCAGTTACATTCAGTTAGTAAACTGCAGTCCCAAATTCTTTTTTTGCACAGAACTACTGTGGAACAACTCTGGATTTCTCACTAATGGGCATGCTGTGTTCTCCTCCATACTGAACAGTGTCCTACTCTTCCTCCAGCCTAGTTGTTTGTATAAATTTGTCAGAGTGGTTATAAATTCTGATCTTGCCCTCCAACATCCTTGTGTAGTCTCTTGCAGTTCAGAATATCTGCAAATTTATTATGGCACTCTCTGTTTCATAGCTGCCTTCTTTGTGTGTACAGTAATATAAACCAGACCCTGTTATCCAGCGGAAGTCCTAATCTTACCAAGTAAGATATTACAGGATCAGATGCCACTTTATAGTTCTCTAAATCAGGACTAATTTTCTAAAAATGAAAGGATTTTTATTAGGCTGTATGATGAGTATCAATGCATGCTGTGTATATCAGATAAAGCACTTAATTACAGTATAGCAAGAGGCAGACTGGAGTATTTCTCTGTACTGCTGAGTGTCCAGGCTGCCAGATGAAAGGCAGGTCTCGCTGTGTTGCTGCACTGAAGGAGGACTATGAAAAGGTTGCTTAACCCAGCTGCAGTGTGTGTAGCAGCCCCTGCATGTGCTTGCCTCGGTGAGGAAGAAGGGCAAGTCGTGGTTTCATAAGTGATAAACTGAAGGAAGATAAACTTGCAGCATTTCCGTTTCTTTTTCTGCCTGGTTGCCATTGCTGCTGGTGGGGTGGGCTGAAGGCAGGATATCAGCAGTCTCCAGAGGATGTGGGGCCACTGAACAGAGATGTCTCAGGTTGGGTCTGACAGCAGCAGCCAGCATGAACCCGTCTGCTCCCCGGAGCATTCCCCCTGCACACAGCATCGCTTTGCGTTGGTTATTTTTGTCACTTGTAGAATTTAACACCTAAGCAATTGGTTAAAAAAAAAATTGCTGGTGTGCTTGAGATGTGTTTGAAGACAACTGAGCAGGAAGTGAAGCTTTTGGCAGATATGATGTTTTTCAAGTGAGCTTCTCCCCTAACTGCTTTATTCTGAAATCTCTAGCAAGGAGCAGACCTGTCACTGGTGTTGCTGTTGCTCTGTTCTGCTGACTCTCGTTTTACTTCTCATGAGGTTCATAACCTGGTGCTGCCTGATCACCTCCCAGCTGTGCTCCTGGTGAGGGCCCTTTGGCAGGCAGGTGGTGTAACATGGCACAGGGCCTCTCACTTGGGAGTTCTTTTCAGCTGATTTACACCAGCTGGAATTTATGCCCCCAGAGGTTTTAGTCTCTGCTGTGCTCTGGTTCAGACACATTGCCTTGGTGCCAGGGCTTCTTCCCTGCTTCTGCCTAAATGATTGATGGATTATGGGGGAGGGAAAAAAAATAGCTAGGGGAAGACAAAAGCTCTAGGAGACAAAATATAGATATGACAAGAAGTGCTCAAATGGATAAGTAGTGCAGCACTCGCTGAGAATGTATAAAAAGAACTGGATCCTTTTTTTGGTAGTGCCATTACAATCCGTGACTGTTATTTAAGGGTGCCACTGATACACAACACAATGTTGTTACACAACACACAGTTTGTATCAAGACAACATTCCCTAAGAAACTTTGAACAAATTCAAGAGGACAAGAAAAATTCAGGGTACCATTTGATCGATTGTCCTCAGTCTCTGTAGGTATTCTGAAAAATCCTATGCTGTCTGTTGCAGGCTTTTCTTCACTAATATGGTAACAAATGCTGGTAATATAACAAATGTTATGTTACTATGTTTATTTTTGCCTCCTTCAAAAAAGCTTTCTTATTTTAACTAGTCTGGATCACGCTGAGTCTGTCTCCACTTGATTAATGGAAGTTCAGGACAGTATTTGTTACCTAATTTTCTGATCTGATCTGGGGACACTTAAAAAACCCCCACCAACCCCAAACCCAAGTGGCAAAACCAAAACAAAACCCCACCACTTAAATCAAGACTGGTGGACAGCCTCCAGTAATGAGAATGAAGGGAAGGACAGTGGGCAAGCTGAATTAAACAGTCTTAGCTCTTTTCCTATTTAGAAGTGATCTAAATTTAACAGGCCATGAGTTATTTTGGTGCCTTTAACTGATAAGTTTAAGAAAACATAGGCAACTTGCAGTGCTTTTGGTGTGTGGAGGATTGTCAGGATTCCAGGAACAGCAGGATGTAACCTTCTCTTCACCTGGAAACATAAGCAATTCTTGGGGCAGTTGATAGGCTTCATGATGAAAAATGGGAGGCAGCCAAAACCTGGAGCAAAGCTCAGAGCCAGAAATAGATGTGCTGAGAGACTTGTTTTGCACCGTCCAGAATGGCATATCAGGAATTGTGCAAACAGAAATACCAGGCTTGATCCAGCACTGCACAAGCAAGGGCAATCCTGACTTGTTTTCCTTTTTAAGTATCATGAAAGCTTGACTAAGTGAAGGTTGGGTTGAAGTTTCAGCTGTCTGAATATGTTTGTTTTCTTTCTTTCTCACTTGCTCAAAATGCAAATGTGTGTTTGATAGTGTGTATTTGCAATTAAAAGTGTTCAAGTGTGCATCACCCAAGCACTTCAGCTCCTCTGCTCCAGCAGCATGGAAATGGGGCAGCAGAGAGAGAGACTAAGATCTGAATCTCTTGGAGAAGACACGTAGAGGAGGGGAAAGGGCTGGGCACAGAGAGGACTGGAATGGGAGGGTGCGGGGGGTGGTGGGGATGTGGGTCTGTAGAGCTGGTTTATTCTTGTTACTTCACAAGGCGTGTTCTGTGGGAAAGTGTACTGAAGTATGGTCTGGTTTGCACATCACTTACTACATGATCGTTTGTGATTATGTGTAATTATAGAATCAGATCTATTGTCTTCTCTGTCTGGCCAGAGACATGGAGTTTTGCAGATGGGGTGTAAGCAAAAGCCATCAGGGCCCTGCTGAGTGGGAGCAGAGGGACTGTGGGAGCACAGCCTGGGTTTCCAGTCCCAAGCCCAGTTTGTCATTGCAAAAGTTTAACTGGTATTGGAGGGGAAATTATTTAATACCAAGTGATGCAGGATGTTTTGTGACAGCCCTGCTTCCTTTTCAGGGTTGAGCCATGCTCTAAGCAGTTCGGTGTAAGCAGTGTTGAAAACAAAATCCTTAATGGAAGGTGTTGGTCAGCTTATCCTCAAACAATCTTGCTTCAGACATCTTTACTGCTACTACTTCAGCCCTTTGCCAGTAATCATACTTTTCTTCCCCTAATGATGTACAATAGCTGCAATGAAGGAGAACTTGGAATTTTGGAAAATATACTTGTTCACTAAAGCTGATGATGTGGCTCTTCCATGCACAAGATGCAGAAGGGTGTTTTGGCAGGCTGTATTTCCAGCCTCTGAACGTGATCTGTGCTGGACACCAGGCACCGGGCTGAATTCAGTGAGGGGGGTGCAAGTCCTCCCAGCATGCAGGTCCTCCCCTGGGCCATGGTGCCCAGAGGCTTTGCAGCCTGCACAAGCTCCCAGTCTGTCCAGTGGATTAAGGCTGGAGCTGCTCTATTTCTGTAGCTGTTTGTTTGCTATTGTCATGTAGTTAGCAATGTATGCCAGTGATTAAACTCGGGCCTTAATAATGTTACCATCTGATGATCATGTTAGAATTGTTGTATTTCAACTAATTCTGTATCAAATATTTTTGCAAATATTCAAGTCTTCATTTGTGTAGCCACTGTGGGAAAGGCTGACTGCATGCCTAAGTGGAAGCTACCTGTGGAGCACCTTAGCATTGCATGAATTATTCAGATATTTGTGAACAATTACTTAGGAACCACTTCTGCATTAGTGAGCATTTGACTCATCTTGGCAGGAGGGGAGAAAGCACTGAACACAAACACTGTACCACACTGATGTCCTTGACTGGTGCTGTTGGTGTGACCCCTTAGGGTTAGACCACACTGGCAGCCACAGGTGGGCATTGGGGTATTTTCCATTTGGTCACTGAGCACTTTTTTGCATTTTGATGAAGTTGCTGTTCATCATTTGAATGAAGTCATTGGAGGGACAGGCTTTCAGCACCGAGGCTGTGGGCAGGTTCAGGAGATCTGTGTTGTCCAGGCAAGTGCAGACACCCTCCTCCAGCTTCTCTTTCTTTAAAAGGCTTAGGTACAAAGTTGCTCTTGAAGACAAACATAGGGTCTAGTTAGAGTTTATGTATCATTTTCCTGCTAATTTCAGGAGAGCATAAGAGCAAATGAAGCAGTGATGGATCCATCCAGCTCCTGTGGGCCCTGTGCCATTGATGCTGAAAGCCTTTTTATGGTCTGAAGGATGAGCGCAGCCTGAGGTTTTGGAGAAGTTGTTACAGATGACATGGAGAGAAATGGGAGGCCATTACAGGAAAAACTAAACACTTCTTGAGATGAAATTTCAATGCCCATTACATTCCTCTAAACAACTTAGAGCACAGCATGGCAGCAAGTTATAAAGTCATTGGTGCAGGGAAAGTGTCAGAGCATAGTTGTCCTTTCAATGCTATCCTAAAAGCAGCACAAAGATCTCTCAGTTTGTAAGTGCCATCTCTGCAGAGTTTTTCTTGCTTTTGGGAGTGCTGACTCGTGTTTTGTTGAATACCTCTGTGTGTCATGTAAGTTCTTTGGTCCTTGAGCATTGAAACACAGTGGAACAAATTGAAATAAGTAGCAGTGTGTAGGAATTCATGCTGTCCTTTCTGCAGTGGATTGATGTGAAATCCTTAAATCACTGGCCTAGTCTGCAAAAAATGAAAGGACATAAGAAGACAGAAGTTTTTCCTGCTGTATTTGAAATGTTGCAGTGTACAGGTATTTATTGATCCGTTCAGTGTAAGTGTCCTAAATAAGTACATTCACTCACTCAACAATGCTGTCAGTTTGCCATGGTGCTTCCAGGGAACCAGTATACCCTATTTACAGACTTGATTCTCTCTGCTGGCCTTTCCATAGCTTGGACAAATATTCCTTAGGAGTCACTCAGTGAAAATCTGTAATTGCTCTGAAACACCCCTTAGTAACCATCCAAGGGCATTCCTCTCCAGATACCAGCTCTGTGAAAGTACTTTGTTGTCAGAAGTCAGTATATAGAAATTCCAGTAACAAAAAAGGCACTCTTTGAAATAACAAATTAAGAGCAACTAATTCCTAAAACACAATAAAAGGCTAACCCCTGATGCAAGTGAAATGGACTACCAGGCCTGTTAAGGAATTAGTAGTATTGAGTATTTTCTGTACATGGAACTGTATAAATACTAAGCCTCAGGGAAATGCACTCTGAGAATGTAAGATAAATCTAGTTAATGAATGTTCACTAATATAGACTTATAAGTTAAATCAGTATTTTTGATATTCATGTGCTGTATGCTGAGGGATAAAGTCCTAAACTAAATTAAGGAAGAGGAGTAGCCTTTATGTTGTGACCAGTGGAAGGAAATAGATGTACCTGATGTGACATTGCAGGCACCCTTGTAGTCTTATTAATGGGAGCACCTACAGAAAAAAAAGAATGTTTGGGAAACCATTGTCAAAATCAGTACCCCTTTGAAATGATTGTGTGTCTTGCTACATTGCCTTGCTAGTTAAAGAGAAACAAATACATGGACATGTCCAAGTGTTTGGTCCAGAAACTGGATGTAATGCAATTAGAACTAGTAAAGGCTCTTTTCACTCACAAGACCAAATGATAGTATATTATATCAAATCATGGAAATCGATCACCCTTTCCCAATCCACCTTCAGCTCCTGTGAAACAAAAATCTATCTCAAATAAGTCCTTATTAGGGAGTCAGGATGGCTAAAATCAAGGCAATATATTTAATATATGTCAGTTATTTATTACTCAACAAAAATACTGACTGGTTTGCTGGAGGGTTCAGCACCCACTTTGGATATAGCGATTAAATCATGGTTGAGACAGTGTCCTTATATACTTATCTCATCTGGAGTTCAGAGACTTGCCAATGGCACTTGGGAACAGTCTCTGCTTTCCCCTGTGCTGTCAGCCCTATGGAGGAGAATTTCCCAGTGCTGGACTTGCCTTGTTATGGCTTGGCTCTGTTGTGCCCTCAGTTCAACAAGTTAATTTTCCCTGGTGGATTGAAGTCCAGCTTGAGATAGGCCTGTATGCAGTAAAGAATAGGGACTTTTTTGCAACATTGGAAGACATCTGCAGGTAAAATTTTTACTGAAATGCTTGTTGAAGCACAAAGAACACTCTAATACAACTTCTTGATAAGTTTCACACTTACCATAGTAACTATGTAGAAAAAGTAACATGGAAAGGTTTTCTTAGCTGCCGGAGTGTATTTTCAGAAAAAAATGTGAACACTCCCAACTGAAACTCTCTTTAAGAATTTGGAAGCCCCAGAGAGCTGAGCTGATGAAACAGTTGTTCGTCATTCCAAAACCTTGCACCCTTGCTTAATTCTAATGATAGTTTTACATAACCTGCTCTGTGCTTGTGCTTTTTGCTTCATTGTGAGTGTTTAACAACTTCTGAATTTGAAGTATTTTAAAGCAAAATATTTTTGTTACTAAAATAACTCAATAGTGTCACAGGCTTTGTGAATTATTTCAAAAAATATACTTTATCCATCTTTGATAATTGGGAAGTGTCATTTTCTACCCTTTGGGAACTGAAGGAAAAAAAAGTTGTTTGAAGTCATTCATGTGTGAATATGGTTATCACTGGAGATCAAAGTAGTAATCTGTCCAGGTCATTGGACACCCAACATCAATGTGTGTGGAACTGCACAAGCTCCATTCCATCACTGTCAGCTGCTGAATGGAGCAGGACTTTTTCCATTGTGCTGCTGGATGTGGATGCACATTTGCAGCTCTGACCTCAAATTGCAGCAAACAACTCTGCAACTCACTTCTGATGTATTTTTCCTAAACAGGGCATTATACATGGCTGATAATTTTGCACAGAAACATGTCTTAGTATGTAATAAAATTTCCTTAACAATAATATGTCTCACTTCAAAATTAATACCTTTGAAAATGAGGTAAAATAATAATGTAGTAAATTAGAAATATGACCCACTGGAATAGGCTGCACAGCAGAGACTCAGGATAGTTATTAACCTGTACTGGTTTTATCTGTTTTCCCATTTGCAGGCTCTGATTGTTCTCCATTATCTCTGTCTCTTGCTGTTACAATTAGCAGTGAAGGATTCTATTGTAATTAATTTATAAAATACATGGGGGAAAAGGGTTGAAGGACTGAGGCTTTTGAATGGAGTAAATGGCAACTTCCTTCTGTGTAAATGGCAACTTCCTTCTGTAAATGGCAACTTCCTTCTGTCAGCACAGGTTACATGTATCAGCAGTCTGAGACTTCTAACCTGCTTCGGGGCACAATAAATACTGGGGTTTGATTTAGGAACTGCAGGTAGATGTGACCGTGGTATGGTGGGCAAAAATTGAGATGAAGATCTTAAAACCGTTACAGGTCTGAAGAACACAATGTTACTCACAATCTGCTTTCTGTGCTAAGGAACTCATGCTAATTAAAAAGGTCAAGCATTTCCTGTAAAAGCAAGTGTTTGATTCAGATTTCTGGCAGAGGGATGAAGGGTCAAAGTGTCTTATTGTAGATCTTTCTCTTTTTTTAATGTATTGATGCACATTACTTTACTCTTTCTCTCTTTTTAAAACAATGTCACCTGAAACAGCATTTGAATTTTTTAATAGATTTGAAATATGGGGTTTTCTTTCTTTTTTTCTTACCTCTGTGTGAGGTCTCAGCTGAAATGCCATCACACCCTGGCTGAGACCTTTTGGTGTGTGCTGGGATACCTGCAAATGGATTCAGCGAATAATAAAAGGTGCTGGGAGTATTTTGTGCTTGGCCACAGGGTTGTGTTGCCATTCAACTTGAAACTGCAAAGTTCTCTGCTTTCCTGTTAAGTTTTTTTTATTTAAATATTATGATAAATGTACCTGAAATAGAAATATTTGGGTGTGAGCATTGTGATTTCATAAACATTCGCTGATTCTTCATAGCTGTTAGTGATAGGAGAGAAGGGAACAGACTGTGAGGTTTGATATTTGCATCGTCTGGTGGGGAATAGTCTCTGTGCATTCTGGCATGGGGCTGGGAAGGAAGCATTCTAAATGGTTCAAGTGAAATGCCAATTTTTTTTCTTTTTCAAACATCTACTACAATCTGTAAGACTGCAGCAGTTGTGATAGGAGATGCTGCTTTAGTTCTTTTTCCATTGGAGGAGTGGCAAGAATTAAATTCCAGTGTGAATGTTTCTCAAGGACATGAGGGATTAATATGTCTTAAAATAGACATCATTAACTTTGAAATGTATTTTCCAGATTTGAATATGATGAATTTCGCAGTGAAAAGATAGAGAGAAAATGATATTTTCTGAATTCTTTCAGCTTGTCTGTGAATTTTGAGATAACCTGTTTACAAGAGAGTTAAATTCTGCAGAGTCTCAAGGACTGTTTTGGTTTTATGTGCTTAAGTAGTCATGCGTGCTTCCATTTTGCAGGGTTAGTTTAGATTCTGGTCATTGCATGGCACCACAAACTCTTTTTGTTTCTGGTAAGACCATGAAACAACCTGGAGACTCAGCAAGAGTTGGGGGGGGTGGGAAATGTGCTGCCTCCAGGAGGGGTGATGGTGAGGGTGATGGTGGGCCACTGCTGTTTTCAGCTCTGTGCCACAGGGCATAGGGGTCTCTGTAATTTGTCACCTTCTTTTCCTGAGTCTCCAGCAGAAAAGTTTTTATTCTTTTACTGCAGCAGATCATGTCTTGCCAGCTTGGTTACTAACTTGAGGATTTGCTGCTGGGGGTGCAGAGCAAACAGAGTCAGAAGGGCTGAGTTTGCCAGCCCTGGAGGTGGAACAGGACAGTCCCTCCCACTGATGGGCACTGATGCCAGCGCTGCCAGAGAATGAGTGGGGCATATTGTTTCTCCTGTATGCCTGATTATTTATTTATGCATTCCGATTCATAATAGCATAATAACAGACTTGAAACAATAAGATAATTATTTCGCTTCTTGGGTGGTTAAAATTAACTGTGCTCATTGCGTATTTATTCAGTAAAAAAACACAAGATGTTTAGTAATTGCCCAGAAATTCATTATCTGCATAATGCTCTGTTTCTAAATGTGTATTCCATGACCATTAATCTGTGCCAACAGCAAACATGCAGGAATATCTGATGTAATTAGTTTTCCCCTTACATGCCAAGGAGAACATCTGGGCTGATTGCATGTTGTTGACAAAAGTTGCCGTTCTAATGGGGGTCCCTGTTTGTGCACACACACTCATTATATGTACAAACATGCTCATGGTTGCAGTTTATCCTCAAGCAAACTGATAGTTCTTACTGATGAGCTACTCTTGCTGATTTGTCACTGGGGCAATAAAATGTCTGTGGGCAGCATTAGTAAATGTTAGAGGAATTAAATGGTCTCCTTTAAGTAGAAAATAAACAAACCTGTAATGCTGCTCCTTCTGTTTCCCTTTTGCAGCCGCCACTGGTCCAGGCGATTTTCAGTGGTGATCCAGAAGAGATACGGATGCTGATCTACAAAACTGAGGATGTCAACGCCTTGGTACGTGCCTTGGCATGTTATGGGCCTGTGATACATGAGCACCACACTATGGACTGTTGCAATGGCAGTATTAAAAATGTCCTTAGTAAGTAACACATAACGGAATAGAAGTTATTTGGAAGTAAGAGATTTGGAGCTTCAGTGGAATCCTAAATAGTAGTCTGAAATATAATTGTCTAAACAGGTAACTATATTCTCTAAGTATATGGTAATTATTCCAAATGTGCAGGTCAGTCAGGGACACATTTGCTCTTACTGAGAAAATGAAATTGCATGTTTTTATTCTCTGTAGAGTTTCTTTTTATGAAGAGTCTTTGCAGATCAGGAGTTCTTATTCAGTATTTGACTGTACTTGAAGTAAAGCTTCACTACATGTCTCAGTAGTGAGAGTAAGGAAGCAGAATCTTGGCCATAGTTTGCCCACAAAGGAATTACTGTTCTGCAGATTGGCTTATCCTAGCCAGAGTGGTAAGCAGCTGTAAACAAGTAGTTAAGTGCTTTGTCAGTGAAGAAAAATGTCTCCATTTGAACTTTTTTTGCAGAAGTCAGGGCGTTTTTTTCTCTCTTCGATTCTCAACTTGAATCTGTACTGTTAGAAATGAGTCCTGCCAGTCCTGACTACAATCTGTGGCCTCTGAAAGTGGTGAGAATATAAAGCAGAATGATGATTTCCAGGTGTTTCTTGGATTTTTGAATCAACCTTCCTTTTCTTCATATCTTTCTCTGACATGAAGCCATCAGTTTATTCATGGCTAACTCCAGCAGTTGGTCTGGTGTGGTCTTAGCACTGCAGCTTTTGCAGGTAGTGGGGTCTGACCTTCTGGTTCAGAGCTGCCAAAAGGAACTGGAGAAGTCATCCTACAGATCTGGTTGACTGGAGCTCCCACCCTGTTATCAAGTAGAAGGAAAGACTTGATGCGGTTTTAAATTGGAAATCTGATCAAATGACTTTGACATTACGCTGTCCCTGTGATTATCGGTACCCAGTTGTTTTCCTGAAAGTTCCTCCTTAAAGAATCATCTCCCTTGAGTTTCTTCCTTATTTATTTTTGCTGCTGGTCTTAAAAAAAACCAGGTGCAAACCCCCCAACTAACAAACCATCCCCCTGCCCCCAACAAGCTAGGTGAACATTGTGATTCTAAAATTTCCTCTGTATTTCTTGGTGTTTTTTAAAATAACATTTCCTGCACAAGGTTATTGTCTGCTTCTCAAATGTTTTTCTATCCTTTGGCTGCAAGTGTGGTAGTGATGGTTGCCAGGGAGATGCTCTCAGCTGTCAGGTGTGATATTACATGAAGAATATGTATTTTGCAGATGAGTACCATAGTAGTTAATAGAAAAAGTCATTGAACTTGAATGGTTTTGCCCAGAGGACTATTTACAATACTCAAAATCCATCCAAGAATGCTTTGCCTGAACAGCTGTTTTGTCAGGAGCAAAACACAAACCTTTTCTTTTGAGTAATTACAAAAATACTGGTCAACATAAAACCTGAAGATTGTGTTCTAAATAGTGACTGCAGATAAGTGTTAATTGCTTAAAATGTCACTAAAGGAAGACCAAAATATTTCCCTCTTGTGCTGTGAGCTGGCAATTTGCATTGCATGCTTATGTTTCTATTTTAAGGGCGTTTTTAATTACTTCCATGTTAGTGTTTGGTTGCTCACGTGAGAGGAAACTCTGACACTATTTGGCAGGGATTTGTCCTTTGTTGATCATTTTTGTTGGCTCTGCTAACATGGGAATAGTTCAAATATAGGTAGAACGGGTAAAAAAAAAAGTCTAGTTTTGTAGGAAGCTCTGTGAATTTCTGAAGTTTTAAAAATTTGTTTCTTAGAATCTGCCACAAGAGAAGTATTTGGAAGACAGAACAAAAAGCACATGGAGAAACTACACGGATTTAGGAATGTATGTGCATTCTTCCTAAGACAAAATTAATCTCAGGAAAGAGTTTGGAGGAAATCAGAAGTTTAGAAGGTTACTTTTTATTCTGGTGAAATAATTATTATCATTCCGAGCCAGGAAGTGTGTGTTGATCAAAATGCCCACATTCTGGATAATAATGCTGTAACGGTGACTTCTGTGTTGCCACAAAGTGAAAGCTCTACCTGTTTGCCTTACGAGTGTGGTTTCATTCATTCTGCCACCATAATTGTCACTTTGACCTCTCCAGTCCCCAGCTGTGCTTTGGGAGGGCACGATGCTGCTCGTGCCCCCTGAGGGCATGGACGCTTATACTCAGCTGTGATAAACAGTGAGTGATTCCCAACCACTGGTTACCAAACATGCACTGTGTGCTTGGGAAGTGTGGCCTGCCTGCCTGTGGGCAGTGTTTGCAGCCTGTTTCCCCAGGACATTGGAGATATTGGTTGGACTATCCAGACTAGTTTCAGGTAGACATTGTCTACAATGGCTGTTTGGAACATTTAGAAATAGCAGGGTGATCATACTCTGTGTGTGTAGGTGGGAATATTTTTGGGAGCTATTTTTACTTAGGGAAGAGTGGGAGAGGATGACTCCCAGAATCCAGGGACTATTCTGGATCCGCTTGTAACCCAGTTGTGTTTGGGATTTGTAATACATGCAGCTGTGCAGCACTCTGTGTCTGCCAAGTCCAGTTCTGTGTGCGATGTTATAAACCAAAATCCTGCCTGTGAAATTTCCATTTTCATCTCAATCTTCCAGTTTAGTTTCCCTTCAAAAATATCTAAAGTCAAACAAAAAAGTGAAAAAACCTTCCAGTAGTCCTTCCTACAACTAATAAGATGTTTGCAAGCCAAACCAGACATTTCATTCCCTCTGTTTTTACTTTTTTTATCCGTTGATCCTGCATTTTCTCTTGGATAGAACCCCAAAAGCCAAAATACATGCAAAACTTTACCTCCCCAGAATACCTTCTATTTCATTAGTATTTTTGGGCAAGTGAATAGTGTGCCACCTCCCTCCACCAGTGAGACTGTTGAAGGCAACCTTTGCTTTCTCAAAACGTAGTTGCTTCTGTTTCTGCTGCTGGGGCACAGCTGCTGATTGAGCCTTCTGGGCTTGATCGCTGCAGGCTCTTTGCTCGATGCTCTGCCCCCTGGAGAGGCTGCTGCTCCTTACTGCTCATCAGCATCAGGAGATGCTTGTGTGAAGGTTATTATGGGATAAGGAGGGCAAGAAGGATTTCTCTGTGCAGAGACTTATATGCTGTTTATTACTTTACTCATTATCCTGCTTGGTAAAGCATAGATTTGCCTTTGTCAGGAGGATTCGCTTCATCCAGCTCTTCACACAAATGCAAAAGTTAAATATATTTCTGTAGTATTGCTAAGCATGTTTTTTGGGGTGGTATGAGTGCTTGAGGGTACAAGTGCACTCATATTTAGGATTGTGAGTCTGAAAGGCTTTGCATGTTTGGGATAGCTAAAGTGAAAACCAGCCTGTTGTACAGCTTAGAGTGACATGTTTGACTCGGGACTTGAGAGACTGGAATGTGGTATTTCAGTAACCTTGGGACACCAGACCCTCATCTCTGCTTTCATCCAAGTGATCATGATTTTCCTGTTGGCTCTGTGGAGCCTTGCAGGAGAATAAAGGCATCCTGGAATTAAATGCTCCTCTTTGAGATCTAGTTACGTTGTGCTGGAATGTCTTCTGGAGGATTTAGTCAAGAACTTGGAGAGGCCTCTGCTTTGACACAGTGTGACAGTTTGGTGCTGGGTAATAGCTGTGTTTCCAGTGGTGCTGAGCCCCTCGTAGTGCTGCTTGGTATGCTAATTATTTAAGTAGGAAGTGATGGAGAATTTTTTTCTAACAGATACTGGGAACGATTCTCAATTATGTAAGGAAAGTGAATATGAAATTACATTGGTGTTTGCAAAACAAGGTAACTACCATAAATTTTATTTAATTTTTTTTGTTTGGATTTTTTTCTTTATATTTTATAAGAATTTTTTTGAACCGTGAGAAAGATTCTGCTGGAGAGATTGAGAGTCTGAAATGTTTTGGGTTGCTTTGCAGCATGCTAGTATACTAGTGGTTACTATGTTATATATCTGTGCTGGTGACTCAGCATGTCCCCAAAGTGTTTGAGACAGTTAAGGATGTGTAGGCCTTTAAAGTCGCATGGCAGGGTTTGCTGTACCCGCATTATTTTCTTCCAAGGCAGCAATATCAGCCTAAAATAGTTTAATTTTCTGAATACTCCCCCATCTGTTCAGGAATGATGTATGTTCCCATGCTTTCAACCTGCCCATCCCTCTCCCTCCCCCCAAGTTATTATCATGTTTATAAAAATGGAGGAGTTATTTAACTCTGTCTTTTGAGTCTTACATTGAATATTCATAAACATTAAAATAGTTCCATTCATCAGGATAAGTTTCTATGGTCTCAATATAGGATTAGTAATTAATTGTTAAAGTTATCTTTTTCTCCCATGAAAGGCACTATCAGCCTTATGGAAGGCAAGCATTAGATGAGGGGAGAGAGGGCAGATAATTTTTCTTGTCCCTAAAGGATCAAAATATTTGCCTTTTCTACCTCATGGGCAGTTAAAGCCTCCATCCAGAAAAATATTTGTTTCCGAGGCTTAAGTGAAGACCATGGGGATGAGAAGTGCTGGAACCAGGATCTGTGTTTCTAGATGGGAATTCCTCTACTTGGTTGTTACTAAGCAGGAGAAAGAGCATGAGCCATAAATTACACAGCTTGGCTTTCACCTTCCAGCTGGTGCTCACAGTTAATCATTTTGATTTGCTCTGTGAATTACAGGCTTTATTAAGACTGTATGAGTAGAAAGAAATCCTTGAAGCAGCAGATACTTTCTTGGTCCACCATCAGCTTTTGGCTCTGAATGGCTGTAAACAGCCCAAGAAGTAGATCCTCATATGCTTTTAGCCTCTTCAGTAGTTCCTAACAGTTGTCAGTATTTGATATTCCTGAAGTCAATTTGTATCTGAATGTTTGTTTTCTTAATGATTGCTCTATTTAAATAAGGTGTACTCAGATGCAACAACTGTGAATGGAGTGAATGAGCAGGAGGCTTGTTTCTGTTATTATTCTGATTAGACTTTATCAGTGGAAGTTGTAGCCATTCACATGCCTTATTCTGCCACCCAGGCACATCTCTGACAGCTTGAAAGTAGAAAGAATCCAAAGACTTCATTAACGCAGTTTCTGGAGTGCATTAAAGCCCTTCTATAAACCCCAGCTATTCCTGTTAGCTGCTCAGTCAGTTTGGGGACAAAGGATACATACATTTATTTTCTGCAGCAGTTGCACATGTGTTTTAATAGTAAATACCTCTGTCCTAAGCATCACCTGACCTGAGCAGCTGCAGTTGACATAAAAATTCAAATCCATTATCTCCTTTGAGATGTGGGCTGTGTTGAGGAAAAAAAAGTAGGCCTTTTTCTTAATGTGCCTGAATATTTCATATGTGCTGATATGATTCATTGAGTTCACTGTTTTAATCTTCATGCACCTCAAGGCACTGATCCAATAAAGCACTTAAGGACTAGTCTAACTTTAAGCCTGTGTAGCATCTTATCAGTGTCACGGTGATCACTGGAACAGTTTAAGCATGTGTTGAGTGTTTTTCATGCTGAGGCTTTCTGTCCCTGGTTTCCTGTTTGTTAGTCTTAATTTCTTTTATCTTTACTTAAAAGAAGAAAACAAACAAAAAAAGCCTACAAATAACATTAGCATTCAGCATCATCTTTTCTGTGAACTAATATGGGCTGCTAATACAGTTTTTGTAGAATGGTTTGGATGGGAAGTCGTTTTAGAGATCATCTGGTTCCAAGCCCCTGTCATGGACAGGAGCACCTTCTCCTAGACCAGGTTGCTCAGAGCCCCATCCAGCCTGGCCTTGAACACTTCCAGCATGGAGCATCCACAGCTTCTCTGGGCAACCTGTTGCAGTGCCTCACCACCCTGTCAGTCAAGAATTTAGCCTCAGTACCTAATCTAAACCTGCCCTCTTTCCATTTCAAGCCATTCCCCCTTGTCCTATCACTACACGCCCTTGTAAAAAGTCCCTCTTGAGCTCTCTTGTAGGCCCCCTTTAGGTACTGGAGAGAGTCTTTATCTCATCTCAGCACGATTTTCTAGCCATTGTTTGTAGCTTATCTTGTGTCTCTTACTGACCTTTTGTTCCTCTGAGAACTGCACTTGAAGCAGGTCTGATTATTTGCCTTAATGCCGTTTGTAATCCTGTTATCGTCTCTTCCCCCCACTTATCTTCCTTGCCTTGATAATGTATATTGAGGTTTGGGGTTCTGCCAAGGCTTTCCCTGAAATGACAGATTTTATTTCTCTCTCTCTGCTTATAGCCCTTGGTCTTTAGACCATTATTGATTTACTTTTGTCCTCCTGTTAGCACCACCATGTGACAAGGACTCCTGTAGCTGAAGAGCTGTCAGGGCATGGGCCAGATGCAAAGCCACTGAGTGTGGCTGTAGTGGTTGGTGCACAGCTTTGAGGAGGATGCAGTGATGTGACTGGGTAGACAGGGACGTGCCTCAGTTCCTCTGTTTCTGTATCAGTTCTGTGCAGAGTCCAAACAGGAACTCAGGGATGTTCCTCCTGTGAGTTGCTCAGCTGCAGGCTTGGCTGTGGCTGTAGTGTGTGGGTTCTCCCTGCCAGACTTCTGAAAGTGTTGCCTGGAGGGCTCTGGGTGGAAGTGAACTCTGATTTGTGCCTGTTTTTAATAAATGGGGAAATTCCTAGGGTTTTTTCCTCTTGGAGAAATGAAGCTTAATTTCAGTTTCATGACTAAACCCATCTTTCCCTGAAAACTTGATTCTCACTTAATACGATAGGACTTTGCATTGATTTTAAAAAGTGAAAGCTGAGAAAGCTTAGACAGAGTTATTTGTGTTACAGAAGGATAAAAATTCTAGTTTTCTGTGTCATGTCCTTCTCTGTCTCAGAAATCAAATTTCCATCAGATTTGCAGTTTAGTACAGAATATTGCTTATAATCAATAAAGCAGTGAGTAGCCTTGGTTCCTGGATATAGAAAATTGCTTGGTCTTGTCATTAGCAGTTGACTTCAGACTGCTCTGCTTTGGTACCAAACTTGGCTGTTGCAAGAAGCTGTCTCATAATTTGTCACTGACAGGTTTGGTGGCTGTTACAAATACTGCATTGTGTAAAGAGAGCTTATTTTTGTGGTTAAGAAACCAAAACGAAATACATTTAATGCTGGAAACAGGGATCAAGTAGCACCATGAGCAGTATTAGCAGTTCTTGTGAACGTTGTTGCCCATATTATAGTGTTTTAGCAGTTTATTTTAGAGACCTTTGTTCTGCAATCACCTGAATAAAGCAATAAAAGAAAGGGGTTTTTTTTGTAAACACTGTATTTGCACCCCTTGAAGTTAGGAAAGAAAATCTTGAAAATTGACTCCTTATTTTGAAAAATTACAGAAATCAAATAAAGGTAGATGTATTTCAGAAGTTTAGCTAATATGATTATTAGCAATTCTTCCAAGTTTAAAGACACGGATTTGACTGGTAATATTTTCCTTATTTATGGGCTGCTGTATAGATAACCAGACTAAATGGTACAGAAGAACCTTTGTAGACTAAGAGGATTGCATCTTGACCTTGGGTGTGGTTCCAAACCATTCTTCCAAGTTACCCTGCTGAAGACTCTGTGTCTGTTGTATTGTTCATGCAAAATGCATTGCAAAGTCTGATATCCAGAAACATCTGAATTATATTGCTGTGATACTTAAGAGTGGAGAATGTTTCTGAAAGAGCCCCAAGGATGACGTCTTTCCTCAGTTTAAATTTGATTTGATCTACCTGTGAACAGGGTATCAGAGTAAAGACAGTGTCACTGCAAGGTGTGGTGGAAACGAGCGGTAAAAAAAGTTGGGAGGAAATGTATTTTTGAGATCTTGAATTTTGTCCTTTCACTGAGATTGCACTTCAAATTATAAACAGAAATGTACACAGAAAATAAAAATATACCAATGCATCGCTCTTTGAAACAAATGCTTGCACTTACTGTCCATGGACAATCTGTGTCTTTGTAGGATGCCGAGAAACGAACTCCTCTTCACGTGGCGTCATTCCTGGGGGATGCAGACATCATTGAGCTGCTCATCCTGTCAGGTAAGGCAGTGCCTCTCACTGGTATTAACTGGGCAATTAGCTCATTTTAAAGCCACAAGGAATACCCAGCAAAGCACATAGGAGTGAGTTTTGTGCAGTGGCTGTTTCTGAGTTTCATAGAGCTGGATGTGTACCTTGCAAGCTTAGAAAATATATTTAAATTTGGTGATACAGTTATAAAATGTGCACTGGGATTGAGCAGAATTAATAAATGAAGTAACTAGTTTTTAACAACTTCTAAAGTATTCAAACTGACAGTATTTGTGCTTCAGAAACGTGAAGTACATGCATGAAATGTGGGTTCATATCCTGGAGCACAAGCCAAGAATTCCTGTTAAGGAAAATTTTTCATGGAATAATGGCAAAAAAGTTATAAATTAGTATAAATTGATTTTAAGTGGTATTTACATTAGAAATATGATTCTAAGAGTCAAGAAGCTTGTTTGGATATTAGAAACTGTGCAGTAGGATGTATCTGGAAAAAAAAAAAAAAGAAGAAATGTTTCCCAACTGTTGTAGTGACAAAAAACATGATAAAAGTATGTCAGATCAAAGCATAAACCAGACATCTCTGAAGAAGTGCACATAATTCATGGCAAGCTCCTGGATGTGCTTGCAGATTTCAAAGACAGTGTTTTTCTTCACTGGAGAACTGTAAGAGTAAAGCTTATGAGGGCTAAGAATGTGGGATTGAAAGGAACTTTATGGTACAAATGTCTAACCCTTTGCAAGCAGCCCTGCTGTATAATTGGTTTACCAAATTATTGGGCTACTTTTTCAGATGAGTTGTGTACTTTTTTTAAAAGTTATGTCAAAGGCACCTTCTAATTTCCAGCTTTGAATCCTGGAATAATTCAGACTGGACAGGATTTCTAGAGATGACCTGACCCAGCCCTTGCTTAGAGCACCAGCCAGTTTCAAAGTTAGATCAGGGAGCTGATGGGTGCATGCAGACCACACTAACAGATATCCTTGGATTACCAGTCTAACCACAGCTGGAGAAGGCAGAAAATGAGAATTCAGTTTGCTGTAGCTATGTGTTTCCTCTATTCATTTTGGGGGAAATTTTGGGTTGCCTCATTGCTTAATGGGGTAACTAGCTGGACATGCATCATCCATCAGACCTGGAATGAACGTTGCTCCACTAACAGGTTGTGCTTGGGAAGGTTTTCAATGTGCTAAATGCAAATGTGATTTTCCTCATTGGGAGGCGAGAGTTAATAAGGTCGATCTGTACACGTGTTCTTGCAGCGTGTGTTTGTCACATACTCTTGTTCCCTTGTGGTGTGAGAAGATTGCAGGAGCAATGTCTTTTTGGAAAGAAAAGTTTTGCAAGTAGCAGCACAGGCAACATCCTCATAAAGGGAAAGGAGAAGTTGTTTTGCCCATTTTTCCCTTGACTCCAAATAGCATCGAGAAATGTCCTGGTGAACATTGTTGGTTTTGGTGATAGTCCTAATGAAGGAAAGAGGCTTTGTAGTGTTCTTCTGGGACACTGAGTTCCAGCACCTGACTGCCAAAATGTCATCCAAGGGTTATAGGGTTTGTCTGGTCAACAGCATAAAATATGTGAGGTTTTAAAAACTGAACTTTGTGTCAGTGGGACTGTTCTGGGGTTGGGTGCAGGAACTGTGTGGATGTTTCCCAATTAACTCAACATGAGTCAAAATTAATTTTGTGTTGCATATTCTACTTACTTATTGCCCTTTAATATCTGAAGTATCATTACTTATGATAAGCGTGGGTACTTGTACCTAAGAGCAGGTTTGGAGGTTTCTGAGATTTGGAGGAGCGGGTTAAGTTGACAAACACCTCCTTGTGTCTGTGATCTCTCCATAAATGAGGCTGCAAAGACAACTGCAGAACTTCCTTTGCTTCACCTCTTCATTCAGTAAACTGTATTAGTGAGAATGTATAATAAAATCATTCTCAACATAAAATTTAGTTACATAAGCAGAAAACCTTTGTTGTGTGACTTACAATGAGATGGTGTTTTCACAGAGGGCAAGCACAAAACCGCTTGCTGTTGTTGTCAAGCAACATTCTCAGCACAAGCAGAAACTAGGAGGAGTATCAATGTATTGCATTTTGTACAGGGCTCAGGGCAGAAATTAAATGAAATATGTTTGTTCTGAGATTTGGGGCCCATGAACTGGTGGCAGCACAAATAAATGTAGTGTCTAATGACTAAAATTCCTGCTCAGGTTGTTGGAGACAGACCAGAAATTACTTTCTAGGTAGCCACTGAAATGGAGTCTGGTTGGAATTCACACAGCGGAGAGTGTGCCAGATCCCTCAACTGGTATGAATCATCCCAGCCCACTAAATGTCAGAGCCAGATAGATTTACACCAGCCCAAAGGTCTGATCCATAATCATGTGGTTCAAACTGGGGAAATGTGCTCAGTGGTTTTGCTTTTCCAGGCTACATGAAAGCTGGGAGCTTCGAGTACTTCTTCACCTCCTTTTGTCAAAAAGGAGGACCAGGGTAACCATCTCACACAAATGAAGCTCTGTATGATGACACAGTCATGGGTGTGCAAGAACAACTGTCTGGGCAAATACAGGCCTGTTCTCCTTTGTGTTGGGGCCTCCCCTCATCCTGAGCTTTGAGCTGCTGCCTGAGGGACAAATGTTTGAGCTCAGGCCCTTACCCTTTGTTACCTACCAAGGCACTTGCCATCTTGGCAATATCACCATGCCTTACTATTCCAGAAGATTCTGAGCTTCTTGGCAAGAACTTATGGCAATGCCCTTTACATTTTTGAGGGCTTCTTGCTGTGTCTCACAGCAGGAGTCGGGAAATAATGACATTAATAGGTTAAAGAATAGAGTTTTCTTCCTCCATTGACCATCTCTAATTTTGGAGATTTAGACTGTGGAATTTAGGTTTATTAGAGACATGTGGATTTGGCAGATGTGCTGGATGGAAAATTGTACTTTGGTTATAATAAAGAGATGTTAACTTTATTTCTGAAAGCCAGCATCGAGTTGTTTATTTCAGATCTCATAAAAACAGAGGCAATATCAGATTTATTTCCTCTTTTGGCAGAAAAATTTGACAGTAAAAGATGGCAAAGATTACAAACCAGCCATATTAAAGAAAAGTGGAACCCAGAATGTTTCCTCTCTGATTTTATCTGTAACATTATATGTTATGTTGTCTACTTCAGCCTCTCAGAGCAAATCCCTTCAGCTAAACCTTTCCTTCAGGCTCTGGGGTACAAGCTCCCCCAACAGCAGAGTGCAGGAGATGGGGCTGAGAAAAGGCTTTTTTCTGAAGAGGGGTTGTTGTTTTGGTTTTTTTTTAGAATGGATATTTTATGGGTTAGGGCGGTGCTGTGCTACCTGAAAGGTTTTTAAGTGAAATCTTTAAAGTAATTTATATTTTCAAGGAAGATTGTACTATGAAGGACATAACATACACCAAGTGTACATCAGCCATCATTGTCCTTATAAACATACAGATTAATTCACAAAGTATTGCAGGAAATGCATTGATATGTGGTTAAGGTACTTGGTCCAGAGTGAAGAGAAGGACACTGAATTTCTGGGTGACTTAGAGGAAGTGTCATGGGATAGAATTCAGAATTTAAGCTTCTGGGTTTTGTACAGAGCTCATTTTGGATGCATTAGCATGTTCTAGAGCGCTTTGCTCAGTTCTTTCAAAGAGCTGGGCTGTCACAGGGTGGGCACTCCAGTTCCTGGCGTGTAGAGGACACCCTTGAAAACATAAGCATTGCTCACTGGGGGCCTCTGCTTTATCTCCCTTAAAAAGACAGGTATTTTCTCTCCCCAAGGAAGTGCATCAGTGCTGGTGAAATTTTCCATGTCATTAACCACTGCCTGGAAGGAACTACTGGGAATGTAAAAGCTGAATTTTGGTGAAGGAAATGAGCAGTACAGGGGGAAACATTTTGAAACATCTCCTCAGAAAATGTGCACCTCAGTGGATGGACAACAGCAGCTCCTCTAAGAGGCAACAGCTGAATTGTGTAGCTCCTTAAAAACAGAGATCAGAAACATATTCAAGTGATGCATTGAATTAGATACATACGAGCAATTTCACTCTTTCACATAAAAAGGCACAAAGAGCTAAAGGGATGTGGAAAGCAGCTGAGGAAGAAAAGGCTGATAGCATGCTGTATATTACTTTACTTATGCTGCTGTTGTTTTCCTCTTATTATTTTCCTTAGCTGCTTTCTTGGCAACTGTTTCAGTTTCTCAAAGGGTAAGTGGATCAGTGAAGGGCATGAATAACTACTGATGGAGATACTTCTCTAGGTTTTCTAATCATCTTCATACTCACCAGTGCTGCTGGAGTTGTTGAATACTGAGCAATAATATATTTGTCACACTTTGCTACTCCACACATAAGCCTTGCTGATTTGCAACCATCTGCTTCTAGGAATTAGTGAAGGGGCAGAAATAAAACAAAAGAACATGAGACAAAACCTCAAGGCAAATACAAAATAAATTTCTAAACCTAAAAAGAAACATTTGGTAGCAATCACTAGGAGTTCATCCAGGCAGTTTGCATCCCCAAGACACCTACCAGGCCAAGTCGAGATAATTGAAGGTGCCTTGAAGTCCTGTCAGCTTCCTGATAGTGGAGAAGGTTGTTGCCTTACTTGTCTCTAGTGTAGCCAAAGGGCAGGATACTAATGTATTTTAACTGTAATGGCTTTCCCATGAAGACAAAATAACCTAATAGCTTCCTTGCTTAGACAGATTCATTAGAAAACTCACTATTGTCTTTAGAATAAATGGTGTTTTTCCAGAGGGCAAGTTGTACCATCAGGTACCAGGCTCTGAGGTGAGTTTGAAGGATTGCCTCTAATTGTTGCAATAGTCATGAAAGTGGCTTTCTTTTTCTTGCTGCCAAAAAATTGCATCCTGACTTGTGGAAATATGCAAGAACTTGTTTCTTCTCTGATTATCCAGCACAGTTCCCAATAAACACTGTGATTCAGAGGCAAGCATCTTAATATCCCTGAGAATCAGCTCTCAGAAAGTAATTCTGATTCAGAGAATGGGATTTATTAATTACAGGCTTTTGTATTCACTTAAGTTATGGTCCAAAATGAAGCTTAAGAATCCCTTTGTTCATGAAGTTCAGAGACTCATCCAGGCTATGTGTATGACACTTATGTTCCTCTGTGGTTTGTTTTTTTCCTGCATGTGCTACTCTTCTCAGAATAGTACTGCTACCTGCAGACCTGAAAGGTACAATATTTTTAGGTTAAGCCCTTTTAAAAATTAGTTTCTCTAGTCCTTACCAGTGAATTTCCTTTCTGGGGTATCACATCAGTGAGTAGCTTTAATCATTCCTGCAAACGAATCTATTTTATTACACAAATGTACAGGATCCTTTTTTATCCCCCTTTGGTCTGCAGTCAGCCAGAACCACTGTAGTTAAATATTCTTCCTTTATCCATTTTTTCTGGCAAGCCAGCCCAAACCCATCCTCTTTGTGCAGCTGCCTTTGTCAGAGCCCCCATTAGCACTGAACTGCACAGAGGGCAAACGGGTGGTCTCCTTCAACCCTCCTCTTCTGATGGTTTCTGAGTAACACCCACAGGACCTGATGTAACAAGTGCCCAGTTTCACCCCCAACTCGACCATTTTCCAGTCCTGTTTTCTTGATCCCAGCAACATTCGTGATGCAGGGAGGTGGTCATTTTTCAGGGATCTGTCTGAGGGAGCTGAAAACACGAGACAGTTCAGGCTAGGCTTCCTTCTGCCTGCAGACAGCAGCAGTCCTCTGAGCAAACTCTGAGCAAAAGGTGGCTTTCTTCCCCCCCACCTATGTCAGTAGATCTAAAAAAATGCACATACATAAACATACATGTACATACATACCTATGTAATTCCTTGCCACAAATCTTGCTTCTTTTGCATCCTGTAAACAAAGCAATTCCTAATAACAGTCCTACTTATTATTTCAAAAGCTCACTCCAGCTCCTATCTCTGTGAAATCTGGAAGTGCATTTCTGAGGTGAGCAGGGTGCCAGGAGAGTCCTGGGGAGCAGTGAGAGGACCACATGTGGCTCAGGTCTTGTCACTAGCAAGCACCAAAGCTCTCCGTGTCACACCCAAGACGTGAATGTAACCTCTGCTGTTCCTTTGCAGGCGCTCGTGTCAATGCCAAGGACAACATGTGGCTGACTCCTCTCCACCGAGCAGTTGCTTCAAGAAGTGAAGTGAGTAAGATTTGATTACCCTGCCTTTTTATTTTTTTTTGCATGTAAACTACCTTTGAGGGAAACAGCAAACCCTTGAGAGCCGTAGTAGGTGGCATGGTGAGGCAAAGAGGGAAAGCCCTGCATGTAGGGCCTGTAGCATTGAAGCTGCAGGCCAGCTTTTACAAGTTAGTTATAGCTGCTTTTGAGCCTTAACATGGATGATTTTCACCTTGCTTTACATTATTGTAGCAAGTCATGCTGGGCAACCACCACCTGGAGTAGGTGACCAGGATTGATACGGGATAGAGTCCACAGTGGTCTACAGTACGCACATCGTATTCAAGTGGTGAAATAAAGAGGAATAAGTCCATGTGGATGTGTGCACGCTGTGCTTGTGCCAGAAGGGAGTGGATGTGGATGTGATCCAACACACATTACATAGTTTGTTTTGGTTAATTGCATTTCAAGGCATCCCTTAGGTTTTCTGTTAATGCATTTGATTCATGCATAAGGGAGGGTTTGCCCTTATTTCTTCTCCTTGACAAATAGAAATCCTCTGGCATCATGTTGTACCTCCTCCATTGGTCTCTCAAAAAGGAGCAGCAGTAACTAACAGGAATGCAGGTCAGGCATGACTGTTTTCAACTGCACCATTATTCTTGGCTTTCCATTGTGGACCTTCCTGTCTACTTTTATCCTCCTAATACTCAGTTAACAGTGAGCCCAACTGCAGACCAAATTAGCTGCTGGGGATGAGGGGAGGGGTTGTAAAAGAGACAGTGGGTGGCTGTCTTCCAGAGCCTGATGGACTGGAATCACCTCCGTAACAGTCCCAGCTCTTGCCAAGCCTGGAGGCAGGAATCCTGGGCTCGCTTCTGAACTCAGGCATTGTTTGGCTGCTGGCTGAGCTTCCCAGCTGCTGGCATCCCCTGAAACCCTCTGAAAGGAATATCTGATAGAGTATGAATGCTGTAATGAAGCAAAATACAAAAAGCCATGCTGGAAAACAAAGATCAGACTTAAACCTTAAAACAAGCCACTGTCTTTCTGATGCAGGAACTGCAGTGTGCTTGGTTTCTTTTTTGGGATGTGTCAGAGTACATCATTTTATTGTCAGTGACAGTCCTAACAGAAAATGTATGTCTTTCTGTGGGTTTGAGTCTCATTTTTAACACTTTGCCAGCTGAAGCACAGTGAGAAAGTGTGCTGGCAGTTCTGGTACCACAGTGAGTGCCCAGGAGCATCAGTGAGGCAGCAGGGGAAGGCACCAGCCTTTGATGTCTTTTAAAGTTCTGCTATATATTTTATAAACACATATAGCTTTCTTCTCTTGGCTCTTTTTTCTTTATTATTTATATTACAATTGCTACTTTTGGTAATAATTTTGAAACAGGATTCAGCATTTTTGAGGGTCTTTCAGTTCTGCTTTTTACTTTATTACACAAGCAAACAATTGTGCAGCTTCAGTAGTGGTAATAGTAGGTAGCAATAGGTGAATTCTTAACTCACATTGGTAGTAGGAGATGAATTAATAGTCCAGAAGTTGATCAGTAGGACTCAGCACAATTGGTTTTAGAATGACCACCAACAAATCTCATTATCAATCTTTTGCTATGAAGCTTTCACAGGATTCAGATATTGTCTCCTTAAACTCTTTTATATGTTGATTAAAAGCATGAACACTTTTTTACTTATGACTTAATGATTTTTCAGGTGGGCTCTAGGGATTCAAGTGTTTATTTACAAATCAACAACCCTCAGGTGTGACTGTCTAAGATTGTTAATGGATGTTATAAGCTTTCAGCCTTATACAGTTGGAAAAATAAAGAGGTTTTACTGTGATAACTTGGGATTGCTACAGACACTGATGCAGAGACTTACACCATAACTGTGCTCTCAAAAGCAATGGAATTAAAACTTCTCCATAAGGACTCTTAACCTTTGATCCCAAAGCTGATAGAGCATCAGATTGTAACAGATGTAAACAAAAATGTGTAAATGTTGGTGGTTATTTTTAAAGTCTAGATATTTTTAGCTTAGACTTTTCAGTCCTTATTATTTACTTCTAAAAATTCTCCTTTAACTTTTTCTTTCTTTCATTAAGAATAAAAGGGCATGAATTTTCCTGCTGACTTCATATTACAGCTGGGTAGGTCTCCAGTGAATTACATTTAAATGACTTCTAAAATAGTAGGCCTGTAATTTAAAAACCAAAATCCTATTGAGACATCAGCAGTCATATATCATTATTGGTGCTGTAAGAGATGCAGTGTCACTGACTGAACAAATCTGTTAGAGAACAGTTTGTGAGTTGGCTGTAGAAAATGAGATTGCTGAGGTAATTTGAGGACAAAGAGATACAATTGAGTAATGTATGTACTGTTGATACAGACTGCAGGAACTCTTCTGGGTCATTCTAGGTATAAAAATGCTATTTAAACATACTGTATGCATTTGCTATTCATTAATAAAATTTTGACTGGGCTTACCAGAAAACTTTCAGTTTATGGAAAAAGGTGCTATCTAGGACTAGAGCTCTCCCACTTACCAGATGTGAGTTGTATTTAGCAGACAAGGCTACTTGACTGCTACTGTGTCCCACTGGTTCCTTCATATTTTGTTTGTTTGTGGAGAAAAAAGGAAGAAGAAATTAAATGTAATTTTGAGAAACGCTTGTTTTTTCCCTCTGATTTGCTTAATGGCAGATACATTAAAAGAAGCAGAAAAGAACTGATTGTGAATCCTCTGGAGAGACAGACTCAAGAGAGATCAGCACATTTTCTCCCTGGGAAATATTCACTTTTAGCCAACAAAATTAACCTTAAAAGAAGTTGTTTGGTCTCAGGCTGACAGAATGGATATTGCAGTGAAAACCCTTGGCCTATGCTTGGCCCTTTGGGAGGAAAGGAATGCTAATGCTAACTTGGGGGCACCAGCATTTCTCATGTTTTTGCAAAGCTAAAACTTTTTTTTCACATACTCTTTTTATTGTCTCTTTTTTCCTGTTTATAGACACAACTTAGAGCAATTTGCTGTGACTTTTCTGTCCAAAGCCATGCTGATTGTATGGCACGGTTCTGGTATTGGGGGGCTGTAGGGTGTCACCAGTGAGAAGCTTCTGAAAGCTTCCCCCTTGTCCAACACAGCCAATGCCGGGTGGCTCCAGGACAGACTCACTGCTGCCCAAGGCTGAGCCCATCAGCAGTGGTAGTGATGCCTCAAATAGGTACCTTCATTTCTCCATTGAGAGCACAGTTAACGATGACTGAGGTACTGAATGTTAATCAACCAAACAGCCTGGGCTCTCTGCTTAGGTGGCTTTGGACATCCTCAAATCCGACAGGGAAATTTTCACTGTGAGGCCACTGCTCTAAATGACAGCAGAGGCGACGTGCATTTTAATCAACAGAACCATTTCAGGAGCCTGGGAGGGTGTTTTGATAAATGTTCCTCACCTTCCCTCCTGCTGGCTGTGTGTCCTGTGCATGAGTGATGCATACAGGTGATGTGATCGAGCTGTGTAACAGGGTGGGTTCTATAGCTGCTGGAAAAAGTGAGGCTGAGCACCGATGAGAGTTCAGAAAACACAGTATCTTTATTAACAGAAGCGGCCCAATAGCAGGAACTCAAAGAGAAGGAGGAGAGAGAGAGACTAAAGCAATAAGCCCGAACGTGTAAGTACCCAATTCACCACGGGGTTACTCACGTAAGGTTGTCTTACCAACTCAGGACACTCTATCCCCGCTGCCTTTTTTGGGAAAACTACCAAGAACCAGAGCACAAGTCCTCTCACCTTTATTGAGCCTGCTGGTGATGTCTGCCTAGGGAGGTGTGACCAGTCTCAAGCTCTGCTCTCTTTCTTCCCCCTTGCTCTCTCCCCACCAGCTCTCCTTCAAAGGCTGTCAACCAATAGGAGAGACCCAAATAAATTTAGTTTATGCAAATGTCTTCAAGGATGAAGCCTTCACTATATCAGCTTTTGTTCCCTAGAACTTGGCAGGAAAAGGATAAATCTTTTCACAGGTGGCATGAGCAAAAACACAGACC
>JAWWLZ010000177.1:28845140-28875379 GCA_035041345.1 Poliocrania exsul
TATCAGCTTTTGTTCCCTAGAACTTGGCAGGAAAAGGATAAATCTTTTCACAGGTGGCATGAGCAAAAACACAGACCAAAATGTCAATACTCTTAATTCCTGATACAAGCTGTCCGGAAGGTGGGCCGTGCCTTTATCCCGGCTGTGGGTGATGCTGTGCCTGTGCTCCATTGCAGGAGGCGGTGCAGGTGCTGATCAAGCACTCTGCCGATGTCAATGCCCGGGACAAGAACTGGCAGACACCCCTGCACGTGGCGGCCGCCAACAAGGCGGTGAAGTGTGCGGAGATCATCATCCCTCTGCTGAGCAGTGTCAACGTGTCGGACCGCGGTGGCCGCACGGCGCTGCACCACGCGGCCCTCAACGGGCACATCGAGGTGAGCCCTGACAGCGCCTCACTGGTTTGTGTTCATGCACCTCACCTGCTGTGGCTGGGTCTGGACTGACCCCCACAACCCTGACCCCCACGATTCCTGTTGCTCAGCTGCTTTCCAGGCTGTGTGCCAGGTTTGCTACCTGCACAAACAAGGCAGTGGCTGGGAAGTACCTGTGTAGGGCCAGTGTGCAAGTGAGGGGTGCACACAGACTTGGAACTGCTGGCTGTGCCAGCGCTTCCAGTCGCTCCAGGGGGTCCTTGTCTCCTTTCAACCTGTGAAAATTGAAGTGACAGAGTGAGAAGAAGGGAAAACTGAGGAATATGATTCATATTGAATGAAGGTGCAGCTGTGTGAGATGCAGTCACTCTGCTTTTCTAATTAGTCTTCTAGAAACAGTGCTTCAATTTTTCCTCTTATGCAAGCAAACCCTTCTAGTATTATCACCATTTAACTATATGAGAAAAACTATAGTTTTGTAAATAAAGCCCCTATGTAAAGGATTTTGTGAGAAGCTTTAGATCTGAGTACAATGATCCTCAATTGCCCATTTCACACCTGTAGATCAAGGTATTGAAGAAAAACTCTTAGACTGGAGCATTAGACTTCTGTCAACAAAAGCTGATCAGTTGTACTGTAATAAAAGGAAGAGGAATGGCAGTTCCTGTAAAACAGTGGTGGTGTTTGGCCTTTAAAATACTGCACTGTAGGAAAGAGACAGTAATGTCTCTGTCATAGTCTAAAGCTTTCCCACAGATGTGTGGACTGAATATATGCTGTTATTTGGTGTTCTACATGGCAAAACAGTTAAGAGAGGAAGACAATCATCTAGTACTGCAATTTATGATTTTAGAATGTTTTGCTGAAAAATAGAGTAGCTGTGATTTCCATTTTTTTTTGTTTTCTTTTTTCCTCCCCCCATTTTTCTTTCATTTAATGTGGGATGATTGGCAATGAGGAAAGCAGCTTTTCAGCTCTTAGCTGTGCTGTCCAAAGGCCATTGTACAGGAAGCAGCCTGGTGCTGTCCACACCTCTGTGGGCACATGGGAACGTAATGGAAGTCACCATGGTGTGGAAAGCTCAAGCAGATCAAGGTTTTTTTATGACATGGTCTGGAGGAGTCTTGTCCCAGTCCACAGAGAAACTGCTTAAATTGGTCTTAACGGTAAAATTAAGAGCAGAGTTTCACTTCCAGACCCGTTTTTCTTCCAGGTAGTTTGCCAGGCTGGATTTGAAGCACACTGCAGAAGTAGCACCCTGCATCCTCTCAGCTCCCTCTGTGGACACAGAACTTGCCCTGGTTCTTTGTGACTGTCACTGGTGCTTAGAGCATTAGTTGTGTCATTCACAAATTTATCATTCAAGTGCAGCATTTTGTAGTCCCAACCTTATGGCTAAATTGATTTGTTATAACCTGTTGTGTCTGATCTATAGGGTTGGTTTACTTGCTGTTGTTACTTCTAGATGGTGAACTTGCTCTTGGCCAAGGGGGCAAACATCAATGCTTTCGACAAAAAGGACAGAAGAGCTCTTCACTGGGCAGCCTACATGGGTAAGGCTTGGGCTGTTGCTCCTGCTTTTTAGCTTCCTATTCACAAATGAATGACGTGTTTTAAAAGGGACAAGAACAGACCTGGCCATGGAAAGTGGGTGTTGTAATTACTCTGAAGAGGGAAAGGTTCAACTGATCTAAAAAAACACTGTCCATTTATGGCTTTACAGCTAGTGAGATCCTGGCTGTGATTTCCTTTTTAAGACAGTTAATTGTGGGCTTTCTGTGTTGCTTTTTCATTCTGTTTTTTTTATCCTGACTCTAGTTCCAGCCTAAGCTATATTTGGGCTTGAACAATTACAGGTTATATTTGTTTCAGTTTTTGCTAAAAACTACATAAAATGCAGATTACTATGATCAGAAATTTTGCTGTTTATCTAAGTTTGTAAGTAGCTAAGCTATGATGTTATTAGGAAATGCTTCATAGGTGCTTTCTTCCTGTGAGGAGCAAATTTGTCCACTCTAGAATAAAAGATGACAGAGCAACCAATTTTTCTGTTCAAAACATCAGTGGTGTTACCAAATACTGCTTAATTAAATCAATTGACCTTATTTCTTTCAAGTTAAAGGAAAATTTCTTATAGTGGGGCATTATAATCTAAAAATACTAGGACAAGGTTGCCTGTGACAGTGGTCAGGCTTGTTCAAGAGCTTTTGTTGGCCAAGCAGTTTATATTTCAGATTACAATTCGTTGGGACTTGTGTGCCCTCTACCAGGAGTTCTTTCATTTGACTTGTCAAAAATCTTGATATTAATCCTGGCACTTTTTGAAGTGAGATAATAGGAGATTTCAAACTGTGAGAAAAGCATATAGTGTCATTTTTTGATATACACAGGCAGATGGAAAGGCTCTTGCCAACAACTGTGATGTGAGCTTTGAACCCCACTCTGTAGATGTGAAAGGCTTTTCCATTGTGCTGTGCAATTTCACATCTCTTTTGCACTTAAATATTTTCAGAAATTCACATGGTACTTTTAAATATTTAGATAACATTGAAGTCCTAAATTAGCAATGGAATTCAGGAGTCTGTAGTGCAATTTAGACAGAATTTAGATAATGAGACCCTGAGCATCTTATCATGTAAACCCTCATACAGGTTCTTGAATGCTTAATTATCTTTGAACACTTGGACTTTATCTATAGTTTCCTAGGTCCTGCACATGACCATAGCTGCCTCATGAAAGGGCTGTACAGATCAGCTGGTGTACAGTTTTATGTGGTATTTGATATAATAAGTGTTTAATTCTGAGAAAGACAGCTCTGCCTCAGCATGAAGCAATAAGACTGTTCCTCAGCTAGCCTTGATTTAATTTTGGTGCTTAGGGCACTGTCTGGGAAGGCAGGTGAGAGGGTTTGAGACCTTCAGGGAGTGGAGGACACTGAAGATCCAGGTTGGGTTATAAGCTGTGTTTTTGCAATGCTCAGCTCTTCCCCTGTATTCTGTAGGGAGATCCCAGTTCAGGGGTAGGCATTTCACTCCTGACATTCCATCAATCTGGCAGTCAGCTCTTGATCTGTGTGACTGTTGAGGCTGTTCTGCAGACTGAGTGTGTTTTTATAGACTGTGAGTTCAGATTCAAACATTTTTAGACCTATACTCAGGACTTTTTGCACAGTTTTGGAGAGTTCTGAATTCACCTGACCCAAAGACCAGTGGATCCAGCAGAAAATCTTGTGTTTGTATTGGCAGGCTTTGGATCAAATTCTGTGTGCACTTGAAATTTAGTTTTCTGTCCTTAGTGGTGCTAGCAAAGAGGATACCTCAATTTTACAATTTATTTTTTATCACTAACGAAAACCAAGAAAGGTTAGCAGTTGTGTTTGCAAATGACATCACTGGGATGCTGTTTTGGGAGGTTTGTATTGCCATGCTCCTGTGCTCACTCTTCTTTCTGTCACAGGGAGATTAAAACACAAGCTATTAGTTTTAGAGAAATAAATGGAAAAGAGGTGTGGTTTTGTTTTTTTAGTGACTGGAAAACTAATTCAATAAAGAGAAATTTGACACATGTGGGGAAGGTCAATGCATGGATTTTTGATAAGGCCTGGAGCCTAGATTTAGGAACATTTATGAAATGCTTTTTTTTCCTTTGTAAAGATGTGGGAGCACTTTGAAATAGCAGTGAAAGGGCAGTGCCTTAGTAAGAAAGCAGGAATTTGGGAGAAGCAATGCTTTAGGAGGATATACCCATTGATAACTCTCTTCTGTCTCTTGAAGGTCACCTGGAAGTTGTTGCCTTACTGATTAATCACGGTGCAGAAGTGACTTGTAAAGACAAGAAGGGTTACACCCCACTTCATGCAGCTGCATCCAATGGGCAGATTAACATTGTGAAACAGCTCCTTAACCTGGGAGTGGAGGTGTGTGATAATGTGCACTTGTGTGGCTTCCATGTTTCTCCAGCTTTAGTGATGTTCTTGTCTTCTTTCTTATGGATGCTGCTAAAGACATTAGCAGAGCTTTTAAACAAAAGAGGTCCCATTTTCTGAACCACCTTATACTTCATGTAATTTATTAGTTCAAGAGTCAGGAAACATACTGTGTTAAAGAAAGTCTGGTGTGGACAGTAAATTCTAGGCCACCTTGCTGAAGAAATCAGGAAATATCTGCTGTTCCTGCAGAAGAAAATGGACTAATGAAATTTTTCTAGACTCAGCATTTTCTTTGATGTTGATGAGTGGTTATTCCCAACATGTACACTACATACTTTACTAAACAGCAGTTCAGGCTGTTTGAGTTTAGGGGCCTATATTTCCTCTGTAGCTGATGGAGGGAAAAGAAAGAATTATTTTCACTCTGGAAAATAACTTATTCAGGGCACAGACTTCTCTTTATTGTCAGCTCCTCAAAGCAGTGGTGAGATGACCAGAGGAGCCTGCACTCACCAGGCAGTTAATCAGAGATGTCAGACAAAGCTATTGCATTTGCCATTGCAACTTCAGCTTACTTGACCTGCCAGAATTTTCTCAGGGGTCCATGTTCACAAGCTGTTGGCTGTGAAGTTGAAGGGGAATAGGTGTTGCCTGTTACTAGGTAGTTACTAGCATAGCACTGCTTTGACTTCCACGTTCTCCAGCACTGGGGACGTGATCTTTGAGACATCTGTTTTTCATGGAAGGCTGTTCATACCATCCCTCAGTCTTTTGTACAATCTGTCTTGTCCTGTTTTACAGAACAGCAGTTGAATACTAAGTTTGCCGTCAAGAAGTAACATGATCTTAATTACATCTTTATAATACTGAGCTACTGAAAGTAGTTTCTTATTGAAGTGTAAATGCCTATGCACTTTCACCTTCCTTTCACTCAGATACCTTCACTCCCCTCCCAAAATAAACATGTGGAAAGAGCTCTTATACCTGGTTCTGTTCACAAAAGTAGAAGAGTCACTGTTGTAATTTTTTAAAAGTAAAGATTGTGATCTTTTTATTCATCCTGCCTTTCCACTTACATGTAAAAGCTTCCCAGCTTGTTAGAACTTTCATTGTCATCATCATCATTACACAGTCCTGCTATCAGCTTCAAGCTTCACACTGGCTTTTAGAAATTGCCAGAAGGATAGAAAGTTAATAATAATAGTAAAGGTAAAGCATTCCACGTTAAGCTGTCTGGGAGTGTATTTTGTCAATGAAATTTGCTGGTGTGAAATATGCCCTATGACAGTTCAAGCCTCCAGCTATTTCCATTTGTGGTGTGTGATGCATTATGTAAAATGCTAAGCTGATGTCTGTAACCTTAGCTATGTCTCCTTGTCTCATTTTAGATTGATGAAATGAACATCTATGGAAATACTGCACTTCACATTGCCTGTTACAATGGTCAGGATTCTGTTGTTAATGAGCTGATTGACTATGGTGCTAATGTAAATCAGCCTAATAATAATGGATTCACTCCCCTGCATTTTGCTGCTGCCTCCACTCATGGAGCACTGTGTCTGGAACTACTAGTGAATAATGGGGCAGATGTCAATATTCAGGTAAAACTTGCACTCCAGCTCTACAGTTTTATTTTATCCTATTTGCTTACCTCAGTAGGAAACTGTAATAACGAGTACAGCATGGCTTTAAATCCTTGATGGAATTAGAGTGATGCTGAGAATGTAGATCATTACACTGTTTGGGTGAGGTTACTTCCCAGCAGAGGACCTCTCAGTGCCTTGATAAATATAATGGCAGCTCTAAACTCTAGGCCAGCCACTTTCTTGAAGGCACAAACCACTACTAAAATACAGTCCCAGGAGCTCTGTCAAAATATTATCTCAGGCAATGGGTGTTAAGTCAAGAAACTCTTCTTTTCTGGTGTTTTCCTTCCCCCTATAATAGGGATATAATTAAACCTGATTCTAAAGAGTTCCTTTTGACTTTCCAGGGAATAAGAGCTGAAAGTTGCTTGTTACCTGCTTTAGAGCCTGAGCTTACAAAGTCTCATTCTGCTTAGAATATCTGAATGTTCTTGAGGCACAATTGATATATCCTGATGAAGCTGACAGTGACTTGCTGTTACCCAACAGAGGGTACTGGTATAGGTACCAGAAGACTTGAGGTGTCTGAGTTCATATCAGATTTTGACTACTTTAGCTTAAACTCTGCGTATTTTCAGTTTCCCATTGGTAAAACTAGCATTTAACTCCTAACATTTAACACCTCTGGCAATCCCTCCAGATCAGTGCACTATTTAAACTCAGAGTTATTAAAATGACATTGGGGATTGTGCTTGCCAGAGAAGGTGAAACCACTATTTGCAACATGAAGTTGTAAATAGTGTGTGGAAATCTATTAACAAAACTTTTGAATATAGTGGGTTTTATTCTAGATTTGTCTATAAAATGTAGATGGATAAACAGGAAATCTCTCACAGACTGCTCTCCTACTTAGATTTATGGTTCCTTTGCTATTCTTTATTATGACTGAATGGGAAATATTATTAAAAATAATGTTCAAGAATAATATGTCATATATCTGTGGGTTTTCAGCAGGTATTACGTACAGCCAGGCTGTAAGAACAGGCCCCACTCCAGCCCATGTCCTGCTCACTGCTGAGGAACTGTTTTCTTGTGCATTTGGCATCATCTGTAGGTTCAGTCCTACAAAGTTTTGAAGGCAGTGGAGGTTTTATCTGAAGAATAACTGTAGGATGTTGATCTGAGAGTCTTCAAATTGTTACCACTGCTTTAAAGACATGCTCAGTGGTTGGGTTTCTGTTTTGTTTCTGTCAGAGTAAGGATGGGAAGAGCCCCCTGCACATGACAGCTGTCCACGGGAGGTTCACGCGCTCGCAGACCCTCATTCAGAATGGTGAGTTTCTCTGCCTGTTCAATGGTTCTCCAAAAGATTAGGCACTTCCAATGTTGCGGTTTTCAGTTGTTCTGACCCAGAGTGCCAAAGGACTGCACTGGGGGATGTTCCATCAACTTCTGGCTTTGAGCTGTACTGAGAGCTCTCATTCCATCATGTCATCACCAGCTGAGTTTTTGGTTGTTATCAGAATCTTGTATGTCAGCTGATAGTGGTCCAGATGATCTGTTCAGTTTCTTAACCTGAAAACAAGAGTTGAAAGTTGTACTTAGATTGTTTTTCTGCTGAGAAGCAAGAACAATTTTCTTTCTCAAATTATTTCTAAACTAAAAACCTCCAAAAAACAAAAAATACAAAACCTTCCCACACCCCCCCTAAAATTTCTAGTTTTTCTCCTTCAGGAGCCCTGCTGTTCTTAAAGTGTAGAGCATTTTCTCCACCCTGCACTCAGCACCTGTACTTCTCTCCTGTCCCTCAGCTGATCCCTCACCACTCTCTTCATGAAGTGTTGAATAAATACTCTGCAGGGAGGAGCAGCACTACCTTGTTTGTCCTGGCCTAGCCAGGATTCCTGATTATCAGTCAATTATCAGGCATCTTTTTTGTCTAAGAACATTACAGAGTGTAACAATTATAATTGTTGGAGATCTGGCAGAGCTGTTTCTGATTGACAGAGGTTGCTATTACTGATTCTTTACTTAACCAGTTTTGGCTACTACACCAGACAGGATGGTCCAGGGTCTGTTCATTGGTTGGGGGTTTTTTATGTTTTCCAAAATCCCAAACTTAGAACTGAAGTGGGAGATGTTGAAGATGGCTGAACAGTTATGCTGTCAATGTAATGACACTTAAACAAGATTGTATTTTAAAGTGGAGGTCTGCAGTAAACTATGCTTCTTTCAGGTCATCATGTGAATTGTTTTCATATCTTTCTTGGGATAAATAAAATAGCAATAATAAAAGTGAGCTGGGGAAAACTGTTAAAAACTGTTTTAAAGCAATTTTTAGTTGTTTAGTCTAATATGCTTTCTGACATAGAGCTGTTGTTTATTTACTGTTGGATTTGTGTGTGAAAAACTGGCAGTTTCTTCATCTGTCCTTCACACCTCTCTACTCTTCTTCAAGTTACTTGGCTTTCACTTCTTTCTCTCTTCATTTGCAGTCTCTAATTTTAGTATTGTACATAGATCTGATTACAAGTGACTTTATGCCTCATTGCCACGGGATATTGTGGAAGAGAGAAATATCAATGGTTTCAAGAAATGGAGATTCATTCTGCAGTATTTAATGCTAAAGATGTCTCAGTTTCTGATTTGCTGTCTCTGGCAACTTGTAGAGGAAGAATGGATTACTTTAAAATTGGAAAACCACAAATGTGATATCTGTCTTTAAAAATGGGGGGAAAGAAAGGCTAGAGAATTTTTAGGTCAGCCAAAGTGGGCAATATCTTGCATAGATTTCTCATGAGTAGAAGAAGATGAAACATCACAATTCTCTTCCACAGTATTTTAATAGGCTTTGTCACCCAACTTTTCTGTGTGCAGGTAATGTTTGTGAAGACTTCCGCTGGTGGAGGCTCCATGCCAGGATATCTGTTGAAACATTTCACTGACCTTTATTTGCCATTAGGCAATCACAGAATGGCCTGGGTTGGAAGGGACTTTAAACATAATCTCATTCCAACCCCGCTACCATGGGCAGGGACATCTTCTGCTAGACCAGGTTGCTCAGAGGCCCCATCCAGCCTGGCCTTGAACATTTCCAGGGATGGGGCATCCACAATTTCTCTGGGCATAATGTACAGTGCTTTACATGAACTTTTCTTGTTGTAGTTGTGGCCTATTATCTCCTGTGAATAGTGGACATGTAGTAAATATTACCATATACTGACACTAGAAAGACTTTTTACGTGCGTTCATGAAATAGTCTCACAGCAAATAGCAGCATATTAAAATATTGTAGTGTTGGTGCATAACTTTGGAAAACCACACTCAGAGACTAGTAATAAATGGATTGTTGTTGAAATGGAACATGAGGGAGGGAGTTTTCAATTTCCCTCCTGGGTCTGGAACTATCCTGTATTTTCATTAAAAGCTTGAATAGTGGAATAGAAAATGTGCTTTTAACATTTGGAGAAAAATGAATTTGGGAGAGACTGATAGTTTGGCAGAAGGTAGAGGCAGAATGAAAAATGATTCTGTAAAACTAGAGACAGAAGTTATAATGCAATTGAAGCAAAAGAAAGATCACACACAGAGGCAGGAGTTGTACAAGTTCCGAATGGCAACAGCCAGGTGGGTGGCAATTCCTTAAGAAAGGATCTGGGGCTTGTAGAGGATCAGAATGTTGTTGAGCACAAGTCAACAGTGTCATAGTGCTTTAAAAATTATCACCAATGTACAGGGTGCTGTGCAAAATACAGGAGTGCACAGAGAGCAGTGTAGCCAGCAGGTATGAAGTAATCCTTTTTGCTCAGCTCAGCACTGGGATACATCAGTTGTAATACTGGTTTTGGCTTTTGACTTTTTACTTCCAGAAGGATGCAGGCCAGCTGGAGAGGACTGGGGGAAAGATGAGAATAGTTGGAGTGGAATAAACCTGGCTTTCAAGGAGACACTGAAAAAGTTAGTGTTTGGTGCAAAAAGAAAGCAGGAATTTGATCATAATCTATCTAAAGAAATAATCTATTTTTCCTGCTTGTGAGGATAAAACACAAGATGCCAGGCTTAAATTACAAAGAAAGGTTCTACTTAAGCACTGTTTGGTTGCTCTTTGGTAAGACACAGAAAAAGCACACAACATGCTTGTTTGCAGTGTGCTCCTGATGGCCTTCTGAACGAAATCTGTTGTTGTCTTACAGGTAGGATTGAGTGGCAATGCCTTTGTGAATGAGGGCACAGTTTCAGCAGGTTGTTATTTTTTTGTTAATTGAAAGCATCCATTTGTACCTTTAGATGGGCAGCAAGTTCAAACCATGTACTTGACCCTTGTGCATCATCCTGTTCACCAATTTCCCATCAGTTTGCCCCCACCAGGCAGAGGTAAAATTGCTGCTGCCAGACCTCCCTCAGCACCAGGGGCTGGCAGCTGACAGCTTGCTGTGTGCTGGTTCTTGGGCTGTGAAATTCAGTGTCTCTGTGACTGGATTGGTTGTGCTGCACTCACTAGAGAGAAACAGCACTTGTGGTCACTGGTTCAGGCTGAACCTTACAGTGTTTGGTAACCTGTGTGAAAATGTCTTTTGCAGGAGGGGAGATCGACTGTGTTGATAAGGATGGGAACACCCCTTTGCACGTGGCTGCCAGATACGGACATGAGCTCCTGATTAACACCCTCATCACCAGCGGAGCCGACACTGCCAGGTAGGTGGCTGAGTGGAGCTGTTTCTAATGGCCAAGTGGTATGTCTGATGCCTGGAAACACAGTTGCTCCTCAGGTTCTGAAGTGGGAAGGTTAAAATGGATAAGCATAAATGTACTGTACTTCAGGGGGTGATGTGGGACTAAAATATGAACAACTGGGAAGTGTGGAGGGGAAGAAAACTCAGCTGAGTTCTCGTTGTGCCCAGCTACAAGATTACAAGTAGTGCAAGTATTGCCTCTTTTTCCTGAAGTGTTGATGTGGCTCAGTGTGGTATTAATGTACATGAAGTACATATGAATAAAGTGCATCTTGATCACAGTTATTCCAGAAAGTTGATAGCAATGAGTTTGCATAGGAAACTTAACTGAAAAAAATTGAGATGCTTTCCAATGGAATCCTGTGTATATTCCTAAGTATATAAATTAGCCTAATGTTTAGTGACATTTCATAGCTGGTGACTATTCTTTTGTACCTTTTGGTATGACGTAGGATAATTAATAGAAATGCAGTATTGCAAAGCAGTTGTTAGAAAGTATTTCTGATCTCAGTGTAACTAGAGTCTGTCTTGATGTTGCATGATTCGTGATATTCATGTGGCTGAAATAATAGGGCTGCTTTTTATCTGAATTAGCAAATTTGGCAGTCTTTTTTAAATAGAAGGACAAGGAGTTGAAATTAGACCCATTTCTATATGTTAGTGCTTTCTGCTTCAATTTAATATTTTTCTTTTTTTTTCCCTCTTGCTCGTGCATCAAGACTGCGCCCACAATTTGATTAATATTCTCAACTCAAATGTTGGCATGTGCTTGATTATTAATACTTGAGTATTGTTTAGTTATGTTTAGGTTCTTACAGTCTGTCAAAAGAAAATAGTAAACCTGAACACAAAGGGATATGAGATCAGGGTAATGCAATGCCATGAGAGACATCTCCACCAGGTGTTTAATGGCAGCAACTGATTTCATGAATGTAGGGTTTTGGCAGTTACCTCTGCATGTCTCCAAAATATAATTTGTCTTCTACCTACAACCTGCCCTACAAATGAGTGATTTTTCCTGACTTACCTAGTTAGGAAGACCTGCTTTCAAATGCAAATGAACTGGTTTTAATTTTGAAGATACTTGGAATTCTCAGTATGTTGTTTGCTTGATGATATTTAAGAAAGCGACACATTTGCCCATACTCCTCTGTCAAGCACAACTGTCACCACACAAACTCAGAAGGTGGGACTGCTCTTCAGTTGGCATGGATAATGAAATTCCACAGGCTTCAGCTAATGTCACTGGATTTTATTAATATAGCCAGCATGAAGATCTCAGTGTCTAAATAGATGTGTATGTTTTTCCTCTCTCTCTCTCAAGTATAGTCTGTCTCAGTTTGTTATCTTGAGAGTTTAAGGGGAAATGAGATTCAGTGGGATAGCCCACTCTTGGAATCAGAGTTATCCAGTTAGAAATTTCTATTTCACAGTTGGGTGACTGGAACATTGATCAAATAAAATACTTTTTCCAGCAGCAGAAATAAGTGAAATAAGAAGTTGGCTCAGAGATACCAGGCAGATCAAAATGGTGCTACTGTCTGTGCTAAATGTGCTTTCATATGTGCTGCATGTAAATAAATCTGGCTGAGCTCCTTGACTGGGCTTAGAAAAGAGTATTCTGCAGTGCTGTTAGCAACAACTGCAGGCAGCTCAGTCAGTCTTTGAGGTAACTGCATTTGGAGGAGAAAGTGATGGGAGGAACCAGTGGGAACTGCACTGTAGAAGTGGGACACTGGTTAGCAGATGTGCAGATTGTGGTTTTTGATGGAAGGCAACCAAAATGTGCTGGGTGGAAATCTAGACCTAAAAGAAAAATGACATTGTGTTAGATAACTAGATGGAGGAGGAGGAGATAGAGGGAAATGGGTGTAGGAAGAAGCTCAGCAATACAGAATGTCCAATGTTGCCTTAAATAAATGAATCCACAGCTAGAAAATGCAAACTGTTTGTACAGATGCAGCAGCTCGGTGAGGCTTGCACTGTTTTCCTCAAAGAGCAGGGTGTTGGGTTGTCTCTTAATAGATTTACTCTAAGATGTACATGCTGACTCTGGCAAAATTAAAATTTCTACAGCACCACAAGTCACTCCTCAGTGTAGTGAAGCAGCAAGGAGGACACATTTAATGTGAGGACCAAGGAAGGATGGGTCTATGGATACTAGAAAGAATAAGTTTTTTAAAAACAAACCCAAATTAGTTAAATACATTTTTTATAAAACGTTGGAGAGAGCAAGATATCTTTATAAACATCCACATTAATTTCTGTCTAAAGCTTTGTAAGTAATTGTGATGTATGGCAAGTCTTGAAGAAACACAAGTTCCTTTGTCTTTGGGTCTGTATCTGAAATCCTCTTCCATGAGATGATCATACTCTTGCATCCACCAATTGTCTTGCAGAAATGAAGGACTGATATGAATCTATCTGCTATTCCAGAGTTTGTAACTTAAAAAAACCCCTATCTGCTGAAGCAGGAAGTAGATGATAATCTTGTTGAGCTAGTTGTTTCAGAGGCTCTGTGTTTATGTGCACTTGGACACTTGCCAGTAGGATAATAGTTCTAGAATAACAAAATGCTTTACACAAAGTAATGCTGAATGACAGACACCAAGATCTCCAAACCAAAAAGTATTCTAAGACAGTAAGCAGTGGCATGCCTAGGGACTGAATTGGGGTGTTTTGCTCATATTAATTAAAGTTGCTGAGTGCTCAGCTTGTTTAAAATGTGGTTGCCTGATACAGATTTAGCCTAATGATAGGTGCTTACCTTTCTTTTTTTTACCCATCATGTCTGCTCTGAGAAGTTCACAGTGTAATTGAAAAGAGGGTTGGTCATGTGTTAAATGGAGGAAAAAGTGAAAGGGAGTGTGAGAAGAGTAGCTGGAGCAAATAGGAAAATGAGATTATTAGTTCTTAGGATGTAAAAGAAAACTGTGACATGGCAGCCTAAAGGAGAGTGTGAAGAGTCACCAGCTATGCCAGCCCCAGGAGAGAGAGAGAGGAGGAAGAAGGGGAAGCTTTGTAAACCCATAGGAGAATTATCTAAAGGATGTTAACTGCAGAAAAAATGTGCTTCAGAAATAACATAGAGAAGATTTTGGCATTTACTTGTATCTCAGAATGGCAGTTGCTGTATGTGTAGCTGGTGCAGAAATTTGTGCATCCCACACTGGGCAATTGACTCCAAGCATTATCTGCTCTCTTGCTTCCTCCCTTACCTTTGCTTCGCCTTAAATTTTTAGAAACCCTCCTGCCACATTCTGTTCAAAGCATAATGCCAAGATTTTGCTGCATCAGAGTATTTTTAACTCCTGAGAAGGCTGTTAAGGAAATACAGATAAAAATAATGGCAGGCACCAAGGAAGAATCTTCCTAGAAAAGGATAAAAAAATGCTGCCTTTCTGGAAGGAGCTTTGGATGTGCTGTGTCTGTGTGCAACCTGCACTTTCACATGACACTGTGTAATGAGGCTGTTGTGCCTTTCAGGTGTGGGATCCACAACATGTTCCCTCTACACTTGGCAGCGCTGAATGCTCACTCAGACTGCTGCAGGAAATTGTTGTCGTCGGGTAAGTCAGTCCCACAGCAGTGTCCTTGGAGCTCGAGTAGTTGTGTGTCTGCTGCTTACAGCCCCTTTATACTTGTTGTTGTGAACTATTCAAATGAAAGACTTGCTGTGTTTGGCCCTGTGGTGCAGTGACCGGAGTGTGCGAGGCTTTCCTAACGCCACGCTGGTACCTTCTCACATCCTGTGTTCGTGCCCCAAGCTCTTTCCTCCTGGCAGGTTTAGAGGTTTTATATTAATTCAGCAGGAGGGAGGAGGAAATTTAGGACCCTTTTCCAAACTCCAAGAATGTGAGATACTGTTTTGTTTCGTGGGGTTTTCCCACCTCTACTCCCCAAAGGAGTAATTCAGAAATTACCTCCTTGGGGTCTGCACTGGCACAGGTATTTACATCTCACTGAAGATGATGTATTTTAGATACAGCTAAAGAGTGTTTCTGAATCTGTACAGAGTTAAGGGTGGCCAAAGCTCTGTGGGCACGAGAGGAGAAATGAGTGTGAGTGTAGTGTCAAGAGAGCAGTCTTGAGATCCTTACCAGAGCCCAAAGCACAAGAAGCAGGAGCTTGCTGATGCAACCATTTCAAAGAGGCACTAATCAGAGGCCAAATCTCAAATTCTGTTTTTTTTTCCAGGCAAGAGTTCCCTTAAAAAATCAGAAGGCAGATCATATGCCTTTTCTAGAAAACTCCTTCATTACTTAACATGTAAAATGTCCTACCACTTCTTTTCTCCCTAAACTGTCCTGTAGAATATAGAAGCAATTTGAAAAATGGTAGCTACATGCTCTGGCCTTGACCACTAGATTGGGAAGGCAGAGAAGACACCCTGGGTGACCAGAGTGAACACTGCTAGGCTTGTATCTTTGGCCTCTTCCATCTTGGTGAATATCCCTACATACTCCTGGAAGCCTCTCTCCAATCTGAAAACCACACACAATACAAATGGCCCCAATTCATGTTTAGGCTGACTCTGTGGTTCTTCCTCATGTCTTTGCATTTTCTGTTCTCATGTCCTGCTGTCCCAGTATCTGCCTCATAAATGCCTGTCCCATGGCTGTAAAGAGGATGTGGTGCAGAGCTGGATGCAGAAATAGATGCTCATCACCTTCACAGCTCTTTTTATAGAGCTGCCAGCACGGAGCAGCCGCTCGCCGTTCCCGTGACAACCTCTCTCTGACTGTAGTTGCTTGCGTTCTGTTTCTTTCCAACTAACTGATTTTTCTGTCTCTGCGATGTTTCTTGTGGTTTAACTAGGACAAAAGTATAGCATAGTGTCCTTGTTTAGTAATGAGCACGTGCTGTCTGCAGGCTTTGACATAGACACCCCCGACAGTTTCGGAAGAACGTGCCTCCACGCTGCCGCTGCAGGAGGGTGAGTACCTGTGCCTGCACCTGCCTCCACTCAGGTTGGGCTTCACTGCATGGTTGGTGCCAGCCAACCTGACTGTGCCATTCCCAGGGGAATTCATTGCTGTGCAAGGGAAGTGAAGCTGCCTGATGCCAAAACTGAGTCACTTGAGGCTGTCCTTTGCTACTGGCCTCGTGTAGGGGTGTGCTTGCAAAGTAAAGGAGATGGTCTGATTCCCTCTGCTGCAGTGAGCTGGCTTGTGATTTGAAGCATAGTTTTCAGGCATAGGGTGAAACTCTGTGTTTTCATGCCCCTGTGAAGACTGTTCAGTTTGAGCACACTCACCCAGGCCTGCTTGTTGGCCACTGATGGCCAGCAGTCTGCAGAAATCATCAGTTCCCAGGGCACAGCAAGTGAGGAGTAGGAGCTGTAGCTCCTGGGATGCAGCTGCCAGGGGAGTTATTCCTGGCCCCTGCCTCTGGACTTTGCTTGTGTCCGAAAATGCAGCTGCACAACAGTGCCCATCAGATTGCAGCCTTGGAGTGCAAATGTAGTTCATCTCCCTCTCTGATTTTTCAGGTGCAAGTTTAAAGGTTTCTAAAAGAAAAACCAACAAACCAAAGCAACAACAAAAATCCAACCCAAACCTAACCTCCAAACTGAAAAGTCCAAAGGCTGTCCTTCTCTCAGGGTGATGCATTCTGCCAAGTGCTGGGAAGCCAGAAACGGAAATTGCAATGAAAATTGAGATACATCATTTTAAGCTGTAAATGTAGCACCAGTTAGTTTAAATATTTCCGAATAATTGTCAGTGAAGTGCTGTGAGTTAACCGAACAAAAGGACAAATCATTTGGCAGGCATTGAGTTTCGACTCTTCTGTTGAGCACTTTATGGCTCAGAAAACAGCTGAAATGGAGCCTTGGCTATAGCACATCTTCAATTCTCTGTGGTCGTAGCAAGCAGAAATGCTCATCCAGAGCAAATACTTGGCAGTCTTGCTGGATGTTGCTTTTTCTTCTCAGTGAACCAAAAGGTATATTACAAAGTTTTTGTTAGTACAAAAAAACCCCCAAACCCCCTGATAATAAATTTGATCCTAATACTGTTTTATTATTCTTATGACATTACTCTTCCTGATACTTCTCTCACATTAATAGAGGAGATATGACAGTTGCTTGGATGGAGATTATTATAATATAGTTCAGATGCTACCTCTTTGAGAATGCTGCACCCCTAAAGAATAATAAAAACATCCTGGAAGTCTTAAAGAGAAGGAAAGGCTTCAAAAGAAGCAAAAGTGGCTCATGCAAATAAACCATATTTTCCCAGTGGATTACTATAATTGTCATCACAAGCAAGTGTTTTTATTTTTAGCATATTGTGGTGAGTGTTCTGTAGTTATTTAAGCAATTGCAATTTAGAGTAGGGATCAACATACTCCAAACTGTTGCATAATTGCATCCAGTCTTTTTTTCTGTAGCTGGAGATATACAAAAGGCATTAGTTTTTTTCCTGACACGTCTGTTACTCCCATTATATTAATGGGAGTTGCATGGTTGCTAGGAAAAGAACATACTTCAAAGGCTTGCTCATCTGATTGTCAACACGAGTCATTTATTGCCTCTGTGAATGACAAAGATTCTTGGAAAGTCCTGCACTTCTTTATGTCATTTTCTGGCTTGGAGTCATACATTTATTTGCTTGAATTACAAAAGATGTGAGAATTCAGCTGGTTTGTTTCCTATTAAAAATTACCTGGCTTCAAACAAGATGAAGACACAGCCATGATGTGGTGAATTCTCCCTCTCTTGTATAAATGCAGTGTTGATATGACAATCACTTTTAACAGCTACAGCCCTTACTCAACAGGGCACTTGGAGATGTGCTTAAATCTATCAAATAGTCGACAAATCATATGAGAATAAACCTAAAAGTCACTCTTGTGATTTTATCTCACTAAGTAAACAGGATTTCAGCAAAGTCCTTACTGTTGAATGCATTGCTGAATGGGGGTGGATTTTGTTAAATGTCAACCCTTCATTATTAGACTGGCATTTTAGAAGCAACAACTTTCTTTTAAAGTTCTCTTATAAAATACCAGTTCAGAGTGGGAAGCACTAGACTACAGCTCCCATTGAAAATCTCCAAGCAGACTGAATTTAGATCACATTTACTGTGCTCTCTTTGAAAAAAATAATTTCTTTTTCTCTTCTGAAGAAAAGAAGTTTGAAGTTTTCTAGGAAAAAAAATGAAAATAGTGTTTTTAAAACTTCTTTTTCTATTTGATTGAATTTCACATTGTAGTTGGCTGTGCCCTGTTTTTGCATAGCAAGTAGTACAAAAATAATTAGAGTAACTTTTTCCTTTTGGGGTACAGGGGGCAACATAGATGTAAGCTTCTGTTTTGTTCATGTTTTGTTTTCTTTACTTCTCTTTCCAGTAATGTAGAATGTATAAAACTCTTGCAAAGCAGTGGAGCAGATTTTAATAAGAAGGACAAATGTGGAAGGTAGGTAAATTATGAATCACTTTTAAAAAGAAAGAATCTCTCAGGCAAGGAAGAAAGGCCACATCAGTCTGGAAATCATATGTTCCATGAAAAATGGCAGTAAAATAAAGTCGCTTGGCCCTCTCTGCAGAACTCTTGCTACTGCAATTGTGTGCCAGACAGACAGGTGCAGACTTCATTAAATACACTAAAGCCATCCCACCCCCTTGATGTTTCTATTTTAAAAATATCACAAGTTTTCTTTTTTTCTTATTGCCTAAATTCTTGTGCTTATGTGCCCGAGGCAACACCTGGGTTATGATGGTAGGATAGCTGCTATTTGAGGTGCTTCCTAGAGGATTCCCCACCATGAAGTGTTGCTATGCTAAACAAGATGCTGCAAGGGACAATGTGCTTTGCCTCCCAGCTGGAAGAAAGCATCGTGTATGTAGAGCCACAGTGGAGGCTGCCACTGGGAATAGGTTGGTTATAAGACACAGATTGATGATCTGTATCCTATTAGACTTCATAGGAGCACCAGAACTTCCTATTTACACAATATTTTATTTAATTTCTGTAAATTAAGGTGTTGATATTGACTGATGGAAATCTGTAGGAGTGCAGCAATTAAGATTTATCTTTATCCTTGGTTGTGTATATTGGACTATGTGGTAACAAGCTGGCACTTATGTTGCAGGACACCTCTGCACTATGCAGCTGCAAATTGCCATTTCCACTGTATTGAGACGCTGGTGACAACAGGAGCCAACATCAATGACCCAGATGAGTGGGGCCGCACCCCTTTGCACTATGCGGCTGCCTCTGACATGGACCGCAGGTAAGAAAACCTCGGTGGGATTTGGGTGCTTTGCTAAATCAGAGGCATCCCAGTCTCTTCATGTTGCTATGTTATTTGAGCCAAAAAAGTGATCCTGCTAGCACAGGAATTCCTCCCAGATGTATGCAGAACTCCACACTGAGTTGCTCTGACTATAAGCCAAATCCCCAGATGATGTGGCATTTCAGCTCCACGGTTTATCTTTGAAGTAACACACAGTTTTGCAGCCACAACATTTTCTCTTTCTCTTTTCCTCTGTGTGGTTTCCTCACAAGAGTAAGCTCAGAGAATTTTGTACATCTGTTTTGCAAGTCCACCAGAAAGGACGGAGCAAAAGACAACAGAAGGAGAAGTTTTCCTAGATGGGCTGCAATCACAGACATCTGGGCACTCTGACAGATTTCTGGAAAAGATGGGACAGATCTAACCATCGGTCTCACTCCACTGTCAGAACTGATAAAGATGCTCACCCTGTCCAAACAGGTTGCTTTTTGAGAGGGCTGGGGAATATCCTTTTGGCAGAATGCAGTGTTATTCTGGTGAGAAAGGGAGAAAACAGCTGCAAAACTTAGAAGTGCTGTGATTAGTGACTGCATTTTTAATTCCCAGATAGTTGCATGTTTTGGCAATCTCTTCCTTGTAACAAACTGTATAAAACAGACTCAATTATCCTGTTAGTTCTCTCCTAAAGCTGTTAGCAACCTGTGTTTATTTTAGGTCATCCTGTGCTTCTCTGACTCACTCCTCTAGACACTAAGGAATGAGTTTTTGGTTTCTTGTATAGTGAGTTCTGGTGCAAGTACATCTCTGTCATCCCCAGCAGCAACCACCTCAAAGCCGCAGCAGGAAAAGTTTGGTTTAACTCTATGGTAGAGTTTTGAATGCAACATCAGAGCCTTGATAGCTTTTGCATTCTTTGCTACAATAACACTGATATAAAAAATGTCTTCCCCATCACCTTCAAACCTAAACAGTGCTGGGAAGAAGGAGGCAGACTTGTCAAACACCTGTGCTTGACATTAAAATCAGGGTAGGCTTATAGGAAGGCTTTCACCACTGGCTGTTTCTAATTCTGTCTTACCAGGCAGGGTGAGGTGTTACTTGGGGTGCTGAGAATGATGATTCAGTGTGTGTTTTTCAGCTTTTTCTTCTTGGTAGGTGAAGTTCCTGCATTTAAACAAGCTCTTGGTTAACTTAAGGATGTATTTACTTTCATCCTTCAGCTAAAAAAATAAAAAGCTTACGTTAGTCATATCTTGAACTTTGACAGGAATATATGGCCTTTATTTGCCCTCACAGTACAAACCCAAATTGATTCAGATGTGGGGATGCTGTCTTCTCATTAAATTTTTCAGTTTGAGATGTTATGGAAGAAGCCTTGTTACATGGACGAAATGCTATTTGCAGTCTGTGATTTTATAGATCTGCAATTTTTTTTTCTGCTTTATGTCAAAAAACTCCCAAGGTCAGGTAATCTCAGTCCAAAGATTATTTGTCATTAACTTTGGATGTGAGCAGGTAATGAGCAGGGAGAAGTCTTGGTGCAGTGAGGTTGCCCTACTGTTACAGCTATTCTGGTAATTGCTCTTGCTTATAATCTTCACAAAGTACCCTTTCCAGCAACAGAAATCACAATGGCATTTTCATTAAAGAGGTGATTGCAAAGTCTGAGTATGAACTTTTTCTCTAGATCATTGCTTATTCTCTTCAGGGAGTCTTGTTTTTGGGATCTCACTGATTTTTATTTAACTGAGAGCAGATACAAGTAGGAATTCAGCATAGCACAGGAATACTGTCTGTGAGCTTATGTTAATATTCAGGGGAGTTATTTTATTAATAATTAAGTTTTCTCTGAGTCAATGGGCAACAGAAAGACCCTGTGTTTGTGAACTACTCATTACTGGTAGCACCCTCAGGAAGAATGTCAAATCTTGATATTACAAATGGGAAATGGCATATTAAAGAAAAATGTGCTGTTTTGCCTTGTGCAGAATCCGGTTGGAAATTTGTGTGCTATATTAGGATGGAAATTAGCACACTATCTTTCTACCAACCTTTCAAGTACTAGTCCATGATGATGGCAGATTGTAAACATGCTCTGTGTTAGCCTTGCTGGCCAATGCAGATGATAATCGCAAACTCATGATTGTAAGATCAAAACTCATAGTCCTCTGTCTGCCGTGCACCCAGTTGGGAAGCACAGGTGCCAAAAATCATTTAGGATGCAGGAATATGGTGACACACTGAGCCCTTTCACAATTGCCCTCAGAATCTGAAGAACCTGACCAGGAGATCACACAGTGTTGCCAAGATATTTGACAGAAAGGGAGAAGAGTCAGCTAATACAGATTCAAGATAGACTGACTTAGTATCATCAGTGATTAAAGTTCTAAGTCCTAAATGCTAGAGAAGAACTAGCAAGTTACTGTAGGAAGAAGCAAGGTGTGGTAATCCAGAGTTACTCTCTGGAAAGGAAAAACATGCACAACATTTCTGTGGGAGAAACAGAAGGATTCTAGAAAGTGATGATCAAACTGTATCTGATAAAACCCAGATTTTTCTTTTTTTTTTTTTTCCTTCTGGCATTTGTGGGACAATAAACTACCACGTTATAGTTGTCTCCATAGCTTGCAAAACTTATTAACTGCAGACATATGCAATACACTCATTTAACTTATATAATTCTTATTGTTGGCTGGAGGAGATGAGCTCCTTGAAGATGAGATTGGGGATGGGTGGCAGACTGCGAAAATTCACCGGTATGGTATTTTGAAAATAAGTTACATTTTTCTGTCCTCTGTGCTAAGAAGAAAGAATATTTTAGGTAACTCCCATGAAAATGCTGAAGAACTTGAAAGAACCACTGAGATGAAGGAAAAAGAAGCTGCATTGTAAGTTTGGTGTCAAAAAAGCAGTTAGACTTCATTTCTGGAGAATGCCGCTGCTTTGGGTTGCAGTTTTACACTCTGCTCTTGCTCGTTCTTTGCTCTGCTAAACACAATGCTTGGCTTCACTGAGGGTTCACGTAAAATAAAATGCTCCACGCTCTTCTTTGTGCACATATTGCTTAATATTTCTGTTTCTGAGCTTGTTGCCATCTCTTAATGGAAAATACGCAGCTTCAGCAATTTTATAATTTTGTAGTATCATGCACTGTCTTTAGTGTTATGCACAACATAGTGTGTATGTTGCAAAAAAAAGTAGCCAATGGCTTTCTCAGTACATTCACTGGCATTAACATTTTCATTTACCTGCTTAATGATTTTTTTTAAAAGAAAAGGATCCCCTTTTTCATATGACAGCCTTGTGTTCACTACAGATTACAGGCTATGGAAGAAAGTATACAACAAAACGCTGGTATTTTGATGGTATAAGAGAAAGTAGCAAGAGCTATAAAGAACAAGAGATCTTTTGAAAAACATAATTAAAAAAAGCCAACAAAGAAAATATATTCATGTATGGACATGTCAGCAAATCAGCTCTGTTAAGTCTTTGTTCTCCATCCTGCCATGTGCATATTTGGAGGCCCATGGTTTGATATAAAGGTTTTTATCTGAGTAGTAGCAGTTCTAGGGTGTTTAAATTATTGAACAGAGTTCTGTAGTTTGCTTTCAGGCTTTGTAGTAGAAAATAATTTTTATAATCTAGAGTAGGCACAAGAGTTAGGTTGAAGATTTTTTTAGGAGCTTGATCTTCAAAGATGAGTGGGGATTTTCTGTTTAAAAAATTGGTGAATGTGAGGAGCTATTGGTGAACAGTGATTTGAGTTGCTGCTAGAAATACAGCATTAACAACTGCCAGTTTTCAGTGCCACCTCCACTTGCAGTGAGAGAAGAGTCTGTTAAACCTTGTGAGCTCCCATTTACCCCAGGGAATTGTCCACAGGTGTCTGGAGTTCCTGCTGCAGAATGATGCCAATCCATCCATCCAGGACAAAGAGGGGTACAACACTGTGCATTACGCTGCTGCATATGGGCACCGGCAGTGCCTGGAGCTGGTGAGTGCTCACTGTCAGAGGGCTCTGTCTGCTGGTAGAGATGTGCAAATGCTAATATTGTGAACTCCCCTGATGGCTACTAGGGAGTTCTTTGCTTATTCAGAAATCTGGGGAAAACTGCAATATGGTGCAATAAACTCAAATATGTGCACCCAGATGTACCTTAAAAACATGTTCATTTTGATAATCCAGTCCTTATTCAACAAGCTTGTACTTATATGTTGTCTTTGAGTGGAGTCTGTGTATGCACAAATTATTTCTAACTGTGATCAAAATATTCCCAGTGTATGTGTATGTGCCAGTAGTAAGGGACAGTTCCCAACACACGACGGAGAATGTGCCTTATTTACCTGGCACTTTATCTGACCTGCAAACTGAGAGAGTAAATAGCTTTTATCAGATGTATACCTGCAATTTCTCCTTTGCTTCTGGTGAAATTATAGTAGCATCGATAAAGTTACCATAAAAAAGATTAGCCTAGTTAAACTTGATGGGTTTCTTTTTTCCTTTGTTTTTCTTTAGTTTGTTTTTTACTATTCTTGGCCGAAGTAATTAGAAAATGTGTCTCATTAAAAGCCAAAAATGTTTAGCCAAACACTGGACTGGGGAGATGTATAGTGTGGATTTATAGATGCTTGTGACTTGTACAAGTAAGTGTCATGAAGATGGGTGTTAACTGAACTGCTTGATATCCAGGGTGATCACACATAGGTAGACTTTAATTTCTTTAAAAAATAAGGCTCTAATTAGAAAACTGTATAGATATTCATGCTTTAATAAGAACACTGTGTGCTGTTTAGTTTGGTTCTTGCTGTTGTTTGGTTCTTACTTTCTATGTTGAAGAGTCGAAGTGTTAAATTATTGAGAAAGAGCTCTCTGCACAGCACATGCTGCTTTCACTCCACATGTGCGACCACAGGCAAAATGCTGCAGCTGGCCTGCAGCAGGATCCCAGACCTTGGAAACCTTGGGCAGTAATTATGACAGGGCAGGTCTGGGTCAGAATTTCAGGTGGGATGTTAAGCCTTTTTAGCTCCCACCTGCAAGCATGAATATTTAGGACACTTAAAATATCCCTGCTCCTTTGTTACTTGTGGCACTGAATTTGGCCTTGGCTTGTTTGGAGCCTTCTCCTAGTGCTGATCTCTGATGACTCTGCCTGTGGGGATGGATGGGTTCTCTGCTGAGCCTGACCTCCACTTGGAACAAAAGCAAATGTTCTGGGCATGTACAGAGAAAGGAGTCTCCTCTGTGCTGTGTGCAAGCCTATGCATGTATGGCCACAGCAAAGTGCAGTGCAGCCTTACCCTTGTCTCATCACCACATTTCTGCATGACTTGTACAAGCAGAGACCTCCATAAAAGCATCTCCACTGGGGGATTCTCCTTCAGCCTCCATATCCTGGTCCCTGTGCGCTGTCAGGCATGGATCAGACAGGAGCGAAGTCTCCTCTCTGTTCTTTTACTTGTTGCTGTGCACATTTTCTGGCAACATATTGGTTGCAGACAATGACCTGCTATCGAATCCTGATGTTGCTTAGGCTTGACAGACCCAAGGAAGAGCTGGGAATGCAGTGCATAGCAGAGGTGTTGCATTTTCTTTTCATTCTGGAGTGTGAAATGCAAACTGGGCCAGAGACAGCTGTGCAGCAAATGTTCTACATTTGTACAGAAAAGTTCCGTGGTTTTCCATTTGAGTTTTCCTGTATTTGTGACTGTAGCTGCAGTATGGAAACCCCAGGTCAAGCATCTTTTACAGGGTTAGTCACACAGCTGTTCAGTGGAAAAGTGCTATGAATTTCAGTCTTCTGCAGCCACATGACTACTGTTCTGTACTAGGCTTTCAGCCTGAAAGTCTTGGGGAAATCAAGATTTTGGAATTGGTGTTTAAAGGCTGACAAGCGTCTAATTTTCTCTCTGGAATACCAAGGCTAAGTGTGTCAGAAAGCATTTGTGCTCATCTGACAGTAGGACCAGGACCTGTCACCTTTGCATCTGCTGTCAGAAGAAGGTGATTCAGTTTTGTTGTAGTGAGTTACCCAGTCCTAAGTTTAGGAACTTTATATTTGATAATGCTGACTAAGTAACTGATACAGGAACCACCCTTCCACTGATTTCTTTGCAATGCTAGAATCCAGGATGGCAAAAGGGCTGAAAGAAGATTCTTGAGTAGCTGAAGGGTGATAGTGCTGCGTGCATTGAATGGGAAAGCGTCCTCATGCTGAAGTTTATTCACTTATTTCAACATGAGACTCGCAGGTGTTAAGCCAATTGTTGATTCCTGTTCTGCTTCTGATAGTGTCATCTATAGACGTTGCCATCCCATAATGCAACCAAACGGGTTCTGACAGAGTTAGAGTTATTCATGGCTCTTTAAAGGCTGTGTCTAAGTATTCATGTGGTGTAGATGGAAAGCAGCTTTGCTGTCTTGTGAGGCTGACTGGGGGCTGCATCACAGTTTGTTGTGCTCTCTGTGGTAGAATTACAACAAGGACTCCATCACGAGCAATGATCTTGAGTTCTGGTTAAGGGATTAACCAGAGTACATCGACTGCTCTCGTTACTCATAGTCGGACAAAGCATCCAGGAAAGCTTCATTGCTTCTAGGCAAGACTTTTAGCTGAAGGCCCCTTCTTTTCCACATAGCACAAAGAACAGTAAGTCAGGAAATGCCATCTTAGTCTTCAAGCCTTGTGTTTATCTGTTTTGAACACCAAACCAACAGAGACAAGGAAAATGGTCAGCAAGCTGTGCCTTGTTTCTCTGTGCCAAGTTGCACAAGACTCTCCTCAGGAATGGTGCAGCTGCCAATTCCAGCTGCCATTTCCAGGGAACTGCACGTTGAGATGATGGATTTGTGTGGAGAGCAGGTACACAGGGACAGCTGGCTCTGACTGAGGGGTACTTGGCTACTTTTGTTGCTGTATTTTTCTTCAGTGCCAATGAAAAGGAAAATTAGATTCTTAATATTTTTAATTGCTCTTACTCAAGGAGCAGTGGGAGCCCAGCAGCCCTAATTCCAATGGAAATATGTCTGTAGATGAGCAGGGAGACTTTTTATTTTGTTTTCACACATGTAATAACGAGATACACTGATGTCTTTCTTAAACGCACTACCTTTGAACCACTAATCTGTATCCCAGGAACTCTGACATAGAGAATACTCCTTCTAAATTATTAGCAGTCCTTTCCAACCTGAAGAAGATATTCTCAAGAATGATTATTGCAATAAGACTGTTATTTTTCAGTTCCAAATTAACTTTTATTTTACTGTTTTATCCCCATGGTAAATATTTTTGGTTCATTTTTGATAGCTCATACATGAAAATATCTAGGAATTATCTTTACTAGAATAAGACAGTTCCTTATGGGCCTAAAACTTGTTAGAGAAAAGAGCTTTAATTCTGGTCGAGAAAAAGCCAAGGTGGGTGCAACAATAATCTTGTTTTGCTATGAGTTATGATTGCTAGTATTTCTCTACGTGCACAATACTGAACTTCAGCAAAATGTTAGGGAATTATTTTGGTGTTCCAGAATATGTCCAGTTCATCAAGGACCTTGTAAGATTAATTTTTATTTCCCTTCTTCACCCTGTTTTTTTTAACAGATATCTAAAAGAGCTTATTTCTAAATAAATGTTCACTTTCAAAAGTAAGTCCCAAGAAGAAGATGCAGCATCCAGAGGAGTTTCCCTCACTGGGGAATTTGATCTGTGCTTTAAGCACCATAACTTCTCAGTGTTATAAAGTATTTACACCTTTGAGTGCAGTTTAGGAATGGTTGGTTTATCTATGAAAACATGTTTCATTTTTTCAGCCCAATACCTTGACTAGAACTTCACTACATTTCTCTGTGGGAAGAGCAGAGGTATTATGAGAAATAAAGATTAAGAGTGAAAAGGTCATATCCTTTGACCCAAACAAATAAAATTTGTGCTGGTGTGTTCCAACCACACAGCACAACAACAAAAGCTTTTTTGCTAGAGGACCTTTAGGCTGTCTGGGATATTAGTGGGGTAGTTGCCTTGCAGTGACTGATGTGATGTTGCTAGAAAGAGATGAGTGGAAGCAGATTCTTCAATTCTTTCTCCATCTGTAAGGAGCCATTGACAAAGGCTGAACGGTGGCCATGTGTGCTCACAAGCAACTGAAACTCCCATCTGCCTTCCTGCTTCTAAAAATAACCTCGGGTTTGTTTAGATTGGGTCTGACTTTGGTGTTCAGCAGCCAGGGATATTGGTCATGACTGTGAGATGGTATTTTAGAACTGATCACATCACTAAACTACTTCGAAAAAAAAGAAAAATATGTGGGGTTTTTTTCATTGAAATGATCTCTTATCAAAAAATCTTTATTGATGTGAAAAGAGTGGAATTTAAATTGTAATTTCACATTAAAATTCTATGTGGAGAGACAGTCAAGCACTTTGTGCTGATAAAAATAGGTTTCTGTGCAATGCTAGGGCAAACAGAATTAAATGCCTGTCTCCTGTAGTGAAATCTCTGATGGTTATTTTTTCTTCTCTTTATTCTATCAGCAAATGAAATTCACTCTGACTAATAGAGATTGAATTGGCACAGGGGCTAATTCCTTTGAGGCTGGAAGGAGAGCGTGGTTTAACCAACAGCCGTGTCCAAAAGAAAAGTTAAACCTCTGCCTGCCTGAAGCAGGTGACAGCAGAGCTGTGTGTGTCAGGGACAAGGGGAGAAAGAGGAAGGTGTTTTGGCTGAGCTGTGAAAGGAGAGGCTGAGCAACCCTTCCATCAGCCCAGCTCTTGGTGCTGCAGGATAGTTATGCTGTGCCTTCGAACACTTGGTGCCTTAACCTGTGGGAAATTGAAATCACAGGCACCACAAATCTTCCATGTGGATGCTGCTCATTATCTATGTCTTGTATCAATAAGAATTTGTTCATTCATTCCTCTGAGAGCAGCATGCTGGTAATTAATGGTGAGTGAATCACAAGTGTGGTTGGGATAGGTGTTAAAAGCTTTTTGCCACATGGGAGTCTGGCTCTGGTGCTTGTCCAGTGGCAGCCCTTAGGCCTCCTCCTGACCCAGATCTCTCTATTCAGGGGATGCATTTTGGGTTTTCTCTTTCATAAGTGCCTGTCTGTCTCCACAACCAACACCCTCTTTCTTAAAGGGAGCATTTTGTCTGAAACCAGGGGCAATAGTGTTTTGTGTGGTGAATTACTTTGTACCTCTGTCTATGAGAGCTATTACTACATGGAAGCTCCTTTTTAAGCAGAGAAGTGCAAAATCATTAACTGAAATGTTTCTAGAAAGGAGAAGAACATAGCAACTTAATGCTCAAAAATAACTTTAATGAACCTAATTCTTCTGTCAGTTCTAGAATCCCCCAAATCATGGTAGACTGAGATAACTACTTAAGTTTGGATGACAGCATTTGTGCAGTATGCACCCAGTGGTTAAATGATCAGTAGAGGCCTCTATATTCTAGATACACTGATATGTGTTAGCTTATACTGGTACAATCTGGCTTAGATTTTATGTTTTGGAAACTAGATAATTTTGATTCTAAAATGTTATCTGGAAAGCTAATGCTGCTTAGGAACTCAATGAGTGCATTGATTTACCATGTGCTCTGCCATCCTGCTGGCACTTTGGTTTGTAGGATAGAGTATTGCTGAGCATCTCAGGGGTTTAGTTTCTGTCTCTCTGGGAGACCTTCTCTTTTTTTAGTCTATGTTTTTATTTTCCCGGGGTGGAGAAGCAAGGCACTTACATCTGCTGTCTTCTGACAGAGAACAGGCCATTGCAGAACTACAGGAAACATTTTTCCTTCACTTTGTAGAGTTGTCTTAAATACCTGTCTGTGTATCTGTGTGTGTGGTGTTTAAGTGTAAATGTGGGAAGAACATGTGACTCCCTCAATCTACTGAATCCAATGAAAAGGACATTTGGTCATGGCATATTGCATTGCATTAGACTGTACAGCTCAGAAAGAGCTGTGGTGGTTGGGATTTTAGGAGTATAATCAGGTTTATTTGTCCAAGGCAAGATGTTTGCCTGCACCAGCAGACTTTCAAACAGAAACTAACACTGGTTAATTGGTCTGGTAGGTTGATGAAGCAATCTACCTTCATTAAGCAAAGTCTCCCACAGTGTGTGCTTTGTATCTGTAGGTCTGTTTGTTCTTAGAGGGGCTCATTATTCTCCTGTTTTCCCTGTAATGCACCTGCTATCCACAACAGTGGCTGTAGCCTCACTGCTGCAGGGGGGTTTGCTCTGTGTGTGAACAGGGTACGGATGGGGCACAGGGCCAGGCCTTGGGTTATGATTCTCTTCATGCACTGCTTACAATGCAGTTGTTGTACAGGGAAAATAAAACAAAAAAACAAGAAACACTTGCAGATTACCATTATACTTGAATACTTCTGTCTTTAATTATTCTAATTGACATTTTTAATTAGATTGGAAGCAAAACTCCATTGGATATAGTGAGTAAATGAAAAATGATTGCATGTTGTGTATTTTCATTTTTATTTAAACTTCTTAGTATTTTGCAAATCTTTGTATTCACTCTGATAAAGGCTGAGGAAGAAGAAGCACAACTCTTAACTAGCATGCCATGTACTTCAAGAAATTGCATGTGTGCTGCCTTTGCTTCCATTGGATTTCCTTCTTCCTGTTGCTTCCAGGCTCAAGCTTTGCTCAAGTCTGTTGCTTGTCCTCAGCCAGTCTTAGGAGTTGTGAGTCCAGTGCACGTACCTGACTGGCATGACACTCTCCTGGATGTTAAAGTAACTTTGCATTTGGTAATGTGAAATGGAACCAACACTTGTCTGTTTTCTGGGAGTTTGTGGCCCATTCCAAAGTGGTTCAGAGAAGAAATGTAAATTACACAGCTTCAAGTGAGCCTGCATTTAAAAAGCACTTTTGTGTATTACAGAGCAGAGGCTCAAATGAGAGCAGAGTAGCAAAAGTAACATTGAAATGCGCATTTTAAAATTGACTGTCACTGTATGTCACCAGCAGTCAAATTTTTTATCTAAAGAGGAAATTTTTAAGGATAACTATTTCTCTAGATATAGGCCTTCCTATACCTTCTGAACAACTATATAATTTGCAAAAGTTTCATTGGCTAAGAGGGTCCTTAAAGTGAAGTATGAGGCTTTAAAAAGGTAGAATTTCTGGCCAGAAAGAAACATGATATATACGATTTGAACGTGGAAGTCCCAGGGTCAAATCTCTGCTCTGACTGACAAAGAAATTGGACTTCGACATCCCAAGAAGAGACGAACATATTATGCTGGCTGGTACTGGATGGGATCTCTTGGTCTCATTTGGAGCTGTCCTCCATCATGTAAATACTCACTGGGTAGGAATCTCCTGTCTTAAGACCCACTGAGTATGGCTTAA
>JAWWLZ010000177.1:28875479-28887841 GCA_035041345.1 Poliocrania exsul
TTTGGAGCTGTCCTCCATCATGTAAATACTCACTGGGTAGGAATCTCCTGTCTTAAGACCCACTGAGTATGGCTTAAATATGAAGCAGTTTTGTATGGAGTGGAAGAGCTGCAACAGAAGATCAGTGCCCCAGGTGAGAACAGCCTGGAGGTCTGCTCGAGTTTTCAGATTTAGGTATGTTTAAAGACTTGACCATTGTTCTCTCATATGCCAGGTAAGTGTCCTGTTTGCATGGTGGTGACTGTTCTGGTGGGGTATTGGATATTCGATATTTGTACTGGAATAGTTGCATGGAACTACTAATAAATGTCTTCAGGCTCAGCCTACCTAAGCTCTTCTTGCTTATGTTATTTTAACTTCACCCATAATCTATGCACGTGAGTGAAATTGATGTAAATATTGATTAATCTGATTTTTAAAGCCTGATCTTAGGAAAACATTGGTCACTGGCTTAAGGATGTGTATTGGTTTTAACTTGATCAAATTAAAATAATTTGAGTATTTGTATTTATGAATATGGAGAGAGCTTACTACAGGATTGCTTGTTCCTCTGAGGATAATGTTTGTACCCCTTCACCTTTGAATTATTCAAACAGGAATAATTCTGAGATTTAAAAATGGGCTTCCCTGGTATAAAGTAGTAGAGAAGTTAATTTTTTTACTCTTTCCTGCATCATCAGAAACAACTGATGAGAGTTTTCAATCTTGTGCTTGCTACTTACTGGAAAAGCCTTTATTTAAAAGAAGCTGCTACTAGTATGTTTTCTCCCAGTAGAGACAATTATCTGTTGCAATTTATTAGGAAAGATGAGATGCAAAGTGACATCTAAGTGATATATTTTTATTCAGTTCTGAAAGTGACATTAAAAATCATTACTAGTTGCCACTTCTGAATGACCTTGTAAGTGCTAAGCTGCATTGCTACATAATTATTGCAGAAGAGCAGTGTTCAAATTAAAATTTTGTCTTAATTGCCTTTTGATCAGCTCTTTACATGTGTGAAAATTTCTGAACACTGATTAACAACCTTTCAGAGTAAAGGCCATTTCTAGAATATACACATTTAATCTAATGTTTTGCCATTTCACAATTAGCATTAATAGCACCAAAGTGCAGAAGTTCATTAACAGTACTAGAAGTCTGTGTGTTGGAATGTTGAAATTGTCTTATTAAAATAGTAAAACTCTGAAAGAAAAGTCACTTTAACTCTCAGGAGTGCTTTATGTGGCTGTGCCTAGAGGTGCCTGGGCGTGATGGCTCAGACAGGATCACACATTCTCTCCTCTTTTAGGATTTGTGATAGGACCCATTGTTACAGTGGTTTGAAGTTGCTTTTGACTCTTCCTTTTAAAAGTGTAGCTTAAACCTTTTATGCATGATGGAAGTATTGGCTTCTGTTCTGCCTAAGGGTAACTTTAAATTACTGAGATGCTCCAATGAGCTGCTTTTTTTTATATAAACCAGAGCTGAATTTTATCATATATTATAGTCTATGAGAACAATCATATGAAGTTTCATGACTCATTAACTGGCATATCTGAACTACCCAAAAAATGAAGAGGGGGAACCCACACCATATAATATATGCCATGTAGTCATTTATTATAACCACAGAATAAAACCAAGCTGTAAATCCTCTTACTCCTGTAAATATCCTCACTGCACAAATCAAATGGTGAGAACTGTAGAAGTTAATCTTCATGCTGAACTGGGGGAGAAAAGATAGTTTATAATAGCAACCTTGTAGTGCTGTTAGTTTGTAGGAATAGAACTGAATAATTGACATGTTTTATCTTACTTTGTCTGCGTCTCCCTCCCAAAGCATTCATGTTCCTGTTTCTGAGACTGAAGAGGACTCCACAAAATGATTACGTACAGTATTAAATAGTGCTGTTCTGGGAAGTGAAGGGGTCATGCTGGAAATTGCCAAGAGGCAGAAGGAAAGTGAGGGTAGCCTTGCCTTTAAAAAGGTTCTATAACCCAAGCACAGAGCAGAGTGCCCATCAATTCCACTTGCAGTGCCTTTGCACAATTCTGACATTTGCTTCAAATCTGTGGCAGTCAATAGATAGAAATGTGATCAGCTAAAAGGTATCATTTCAAAGTCACAAAAGCAAGAAATGCAATGTGCTGGGACATTCTCCATTCAGCCACCAGTAGCCATAAGCTGTTAGTCATTTATGCTTACTTGTCTGTCTGTAGGGCAGTGCCTTGGCCAGCTCCACAGGCAGGTGTGGATCAGCACAGCACACATGCTGGGGTTGCTCTGCAGGGTCTGTGCATTTAAGCTTCCATGCCTGCCAGAGCAAATGATTTTGAGCCACAAATTCATCTTTTAAAAAACTGATGAAAAACTGGTGAAACTGGAGAATTTCTTGGTAACTTGGACCTGGTACTTTTTGTGAATGTTGTTTATCTGTCAGGTGACTTAGTGTTAATTGCTAGAAAGATGAGCTTGACAAGGAAATCCAAAAACATTATTAATGCTGTGTTCGTCAACCTTCCTCTTCTTGTTCTCCTTTATGATTTCTCTTCTTGCACTGTATGTCTCTGTTTCTGAGAGCTACCAGTTTTGCCATCAAATTCTTGTTTACGCTTGACTTCATGATGGAGACATTCAGCCTTATGACTAATAAGCTCATTAAGCCCAGTCTGCATCAGCCTAAACTGCTTTGACTCCAAGCCATGGAGATGCCTTTTGTCAAGGGCTCTCCAATCCCACAATTTGTGCCTCTAGAGCCTTAATTTTATCAATTTTCTGTGTGTTTTTTTCCCCTCTACTTGAGAGGCAATTATCAGCCTTATCCAGGAGACTTTTGAAGCCTTCTGACAGGTGAAGGGAAGTATTTCTCTGTTACAATTTTGATCCTGGAATTTCAGCAGGTGTTGATGAACGTAATTAAAACTGATTAAATTAGTCTGCTGTGCTGGCCTCATGGACTCAAAGTAAAGACCAGTATTAGGTAGGCCGAGGGGTGAGCTTAATGCTTGGATTTGTTTGCTGGGACGTTTTTAGTTTGTTTACATGATGGAGGAAATCAGATGTATTCAGAGCTGGCTACTGCTTCGTCCTGTTTATAGCTCTCTTATATAAGTGAAGAACAGTATTTTAACTGGAGGTGGTTCCACATGGTAACACCAAATGTGTTTCTTAACTCTGCCCCAAACCTACCAAGAAACTGGTTGGGGACTTAATTTCTTTTTTCTCCCCTCCCTCTTAGCTATAGGGAAGTGTTAAAATTTGTATTACCTGTTAATAAACACACCCACTTGCTTATGACTGGTACTTTTATCAACACCTCTTTCCCACTCTTGACATATTACTAGGCACAAGATATACAAATAAATGAAATTGCTGCTTAATTTTTTAGCTTTTCCATAGGCTTCAGATTACTGTTCTTGTTTAATAAGAGATTGGTGACACCTTATGCATTATTAATGCTGACTTGTATTCCAGTTTGATTTTTTGATAATATTATTGTTGATACAGGTTTGTTAAAAACTGACTCACGACATTGAAAATCCAGGTGTATATCAGAGTTTAGGATATGCCATCCTCTTGCACCATAGGCAAGCCCTCTGCAGGCTTTCACTGGTGTCTCTGGAGAGTTTTCCATGTTGTCATAGCTTAGAATTGTCCAGACAAAACAAATTAAAAAGAACTCAAAGACTGTGAAAAGTGGACTTGTAGCCTTAGAAATATTACAAGTTGCAGTTGCCTATCATGCTTTTCTTTCCTTTTTAGTCTTCCATGAGTTATTTTCTGTAAAACGTTAATTTCCAGTCCCAAAGGCATTTGGAGACTAACTCTTGGAGTAGTTATTAAGCAAAAGGCCAGGCACATGAGCAGTGCTCCTCACGAATGTCCAGTTGTCAATATTGTGGTTGACACTGTGTATGATTTTCTTTGCAGCCTCAATTGGATAAGCTGTCAGGGTTCATATTGTGGAGTGGTGCTAAATCCATAGCTGCCCCTTCTAGATGCATGGAAATGCCCTTGGCTTTGAGCCCTAAAATGCTTTAGGATCCCTTGAAATGAAGAGGATCATATAAAAGTGCAATGTGTGTACTAGATGTTTGTAAGAGTTCAAGGATGTGTTGCATTTTGGAAGACTGTCATTATAGGAGCAGATTCTTCTTTGATAAATTATAAAATTGACTGAATGATTCACAGCTCAGTTATAATTATTCCCAGTGCTAATTATGTGTCAGAATTATCCAAAACACTGTATCAGACATGGCTTGCATATGCTGTTTAATCATGAAACTGCGCTTTCTCCAACGTAAGCTTACTGAGGGCTTTACTCCACAAATCCTTTCTTTGAGGGCTCCTTTCTCACCCAAGCAGGCCCTAGGATTTCATGCAGACTAATTAATCAGGGTAAGGTTGTTCATGTCAAGCTTTTAAACTAGTTTTATAGCTTTACCCTGTGCAGAAAAGCTTGAAACACTTCGCAATCCTTCAATGCTCATTGCAGCTAAAATATATTTTTGCTGATTTATAGATTTATGGTCCATGAGAACTTATCCTGTCTCATGTAAAAATATTTTAAGACTGTCCTTTTCTTTTTTTTTTTAATCTCCAGCTTCTGGAAAAAACCAACAACATGTTTGAGGAATCTGATTCTGCAGCTACCAAAAGTCCTTTGCATTTAGCTGTAAGTAAAGAGACTTGTAAAGCGTTTGATCAGTATCTTCTAGAATAATTCCTTAATCTCTGTCTTTGAAGCATGTTTAACCATAGACTTGTTTTGAAAAAGGTGGGGAGGGATGTAGGTCTAGATGGAACAAAAACAGGTTCTGGGCTGGAATTGTTAATTAAGTTTTTGGCAGTTGAAGCTCTTGATTCTTCCAGGCTCTAACACTCAGGTAAGAAGATGACACAGACACTGAAATGAAATTAAATAAAAATTTGCAACTTTTATTTAGAACTATTTTTGAAATATGGGGCCAGAGATTGAGCCTATGGCTTTGATCATGGAATGGGTTACTCTGGTGTTCTCGTGGAGATGTGCAGTGCAAAAAACTGTCTGGTACACAGCACGTTGTGGGAAAGTGTGATTTTAAACCCCAGCAGTGTCCTGTGAGAGTGCTACAGAAACTGCGATATCACAACGGGATCCAGCACTTGTAGCCTCAGACCACAACAGTTCCCCTCTCCCAAGAGCTCAAGATTCCTGGTCTCTCTTCCCAGTTTCTTGTGCAGAATCACAGAATAGTGGAGGTGGACATGGACCTCTGGAGGTTGAGTCCCAGCTCCGTGGTAAAAGCAGAATTGGCTAGAGCAAATTTTCTCAGGGCTGTGCCCCATCACATTTGGTGTATCTCCAGGCTTGGAGAGTTCACAGCTGCAACTCTGATAATACCATTTACACATTCATGTATAAATAGAAAGGATGTTCTCTGTGAGTCTCACAGTAAGGACAGGAGGGCAGTCCCTATGAAGTAAATGAAATGTTTCATTTCTGGGCTATCCACTGGGTTTTTGCAATGCCAGCTGCATTTGTGCTGTTGACCCCACTGTGGCTGTAGGTTTAGAAGTGCATCGACTTGTCCACTGTGGTTGTTCTACCAAATGATCCTGGTGGCAGGAATACTCCACAAAGCATCAGCTATGAACAGCAGGTCAAGTTTGTGTTTGCATTTGCACAAAAATTTGGTTTGAGAATTGCTTTCGTTTAGTTGGAGACCAGGACAAGTGTCAAATGTAGCAGCCAGTTTGGTGATAATCCATGCAAACTCTGACCAGTATCACTCCAGTGAATCTAGTTTTTGAAGCAAATATTTCCCTGACAGGTACTGTAGAATGTGAAAAATGAATTGTTGATTGACCTCTGCTGAATTGGCATATTATTGCCTGAAACTGCTCACCTTGGTTTGTACTAGAAGGTTAGAGCAAACCAAGAACCATAATTTGTTTCCCTAAACACTAGGAAGTCTTAAGTTTCTTCTCTACCATGTAATTTGGGAAAATCAAGTTGAAGAGAGAGTCATAAGGACCCAAGAAAACTCTGTGATTTCTACTGTGTTTAGAAGATACTGACAGGGATAGATTTTATTCACAATTTTGTGAAAGGCCTTTGAAAGACAGGAGCTGTGTTCTTTACATGACACATTTCATACTTCTAGGCCTATAACGGTCATCATCAAGCCTTGGAGGTACTTCTCCAATCTCTGGTAGATCTGGATATTAAGGATGAGAAGGGACGCACTGCTTTGGACTTGGCTGCATTTAAAGGACATGCAGAGTGTGTAGAAGCTCTCATCAGCCAGGGTGCCTCTGTCACTGTAAAAGACAATGTCACCAAAAGGACCCCCCTCCATGCCTCAGGTGAGTGTGATGTTCTGCTTGTGATACAAACCCTACCACAGTGAAGCAGTTACCTTTACCTGCCTACTATCACTATGCATGTTTCTTCCAAAAGGAAGGAGATTTTCATGGGTACTGAGACTGATGCTTGTTTGCTGAGGTCCTACAGTTAAACCCTTTATCTTCCATTTCATTGGTCTTTTTCTCTCTGTCCCTGTGGTCCAGTCCTCCCTCGTACAGAATCCCATATTTTTCCACACCACTACTGCTCTGCCCTTACCTGTTTGCCTTTTCTTTACCATACCTCTCTATTACTGCCTGCTCTTTAAGACATGCATAATTTCCTCCATGATGCCTTCTCTTAATGGTTCCTCAGCCAAAAAAATCAGGGTAAGAGGGAACACTTGCCTCACTGCTTTTCCTTTGGAGAAAGAAAGGTTTAAAAACACTTGTAGGCTCTGACTGGCGATGAAATTATCCTGGTGTTCAAAACTTGCAACCTTTTGCAGTGGCAACACTATGGAAATGCACCACCCCCCTCTCAGATCTCCTCCTCCTCCTCCTGAGCTTGTGAACTTGCGCTTGCTGGGAGCCTGTTCCACTCCTCATGTGTGGGATGTTAATTATGTAACACACAGAATAACTGGGAAATGCAGACTTTGTCATTTATTTGAAGGTTATTGTTGGATATGTACCTGTCAGGTAAATATGTGGAAGTGCCAAAGGGGACGTGTCTCTGCTGTTCCTGTAGGAGCTCCGTACAGGGCAGCAGTGGCCTCTAGTGGGAAGGAAAATTAATACCACATGAATAATTAATTCAGGACCAAACTTAATTGTCTTTCTGTTTACCTTTTAATCTTGCTTAAAGTGCATATATATCCTCTAGTACCAGTTTATTCTTTCTGTGTGATCATATAAGTGCAACCCAGAAACATAAGGTCAAATAGACTGTTATCAATTTTGTCTGCAGTACTTTAGAAAATATTTGTAATAGATCCTTATTGCACACTAAAAATACTTTCTGACTTCTTAAATTTTGCACCAGAACGGAGCACATTTCTCTGCATGATAAATACTGATGGTTTAATTAATTTAAATCAATAGTGCCACCACAAAACTGAGCTGTGTTGCTTAAGTGCTTTCCTGTAGTTACTTCAAACATATCTTGGGATCTAATGTGAATAAGGTGTGACTTTGTCTGTTACATCATCACTATAGGAACCATTTGTATTTATTTAAAAATGTGGTTATAGTGGCATAAGTTTCCAGTTGTCACAGCTAAACTGTAAGGGTTCTTCAGTACTGAGGAAAGTAAATGGCAACAAAGTCATATTTTTGTTAGCAGCTCTGACTTGAAATGTGAATTTGTTGAATAAATCTGCTCAAAGTAAATTCACCAGTGTCATGAATTTGGAAGCTTTTAAATGTGAGTTAAGCACACTTGGGGTAAATATCTATTAAGACAATATTTAGAAGCTTCTACCTCCAACTGCTCTAAAAATCCCCTTGGAATGGGATGATTTTCATGATGCTGTTTCATAACGATGCACTTTGGTGAGGAGTGTTTTATCAAAAACTGGTGCCACCTGTTGGGGACTCAGCCTGGAGCTGCTGCAGCATTCAGAACGTTGCATTTGCAGTGCAGGTGTAGGAGGTCATGGCATATTTTGAGAAATCAAACAGAATTCTTGCTGAATGAAATCCCTTGAGTGACTTGCATTTGCACACACCAAAGGGAATACTGGCACATGCAATGCTGTGCACTGGAAAGAAACAAGAAGGCAGATGGGCCCATCCCCTTAAACTTGTTTTCCCTCATTCCTTCTAATTAAACCAGCACAATTGCTGCACACAAAGCTGAGGAGGCCTGAAGTGGTGGGTCGGAGGACAGGATTCTGCAGAGTTCTGTTCAGCAAATGGATTGATGACTTTAGCAGAGAACTCACCTAATGAAGTGTTTCTTTTTTCTGTCTGTCCCCTGTGGGAAATAGACTTCCTCTGACCTCATAACATGGAGAATTTCCTTTGCCTAAATTATATGTTCCCTGTACAATTTTATTACCCCCAGCCTGTCCTCTGGCTAGCCTGGGGATACATTGCAAATGTTCCCCTAGTGTTAGTGTTGTAGCTCTGTTGGCAAAACTAACGTTCCCTGCAGGGTCTGAAATGCTTAGCAATTGCTGGGTCAGCTCCTAGAAGTTTCTGTATCTGTTCTAAAACTCATTTAGCAAAATCCTTTTCAGACATCTTTGTGAACAAGTTAAGATTTCTCTTCCTCCTGCTGCGGGAAAGAACAGATTTTTTTTTTTTCGCTTTTTCACCTCAAGCCAGTGACTCATCAGCCCTGCAGAACTATTTACATGTTATGTATATGGCATTACTTAGTGGTAAATAACTAAAAATGCTTTTTATTTTTTTTATGGGTAGAGCAACTAAGATTATTTTTGGGTGAGTAATTTTAATGTGATGATGTGTGCCTATTTCTCTGCCAGAAGGATGTGACATAGGTGGTGTCCAAGGGTTTTGCCTCAGCCCACAGGGTGTAGGCAGTGTGAATGCATGACTTGGTGTAATAAGAACACAATATATATCTACTGAGCACAGGAATTGTTTTTCAAAGAAGAAAATACTTGTCTTTTCACCCCATGAAAGGCTGAAACCTTTAAGCCAGCTGACACACAGATGGGGTTCAGTGTCAGGCCCTGCAAAATGTTGTAATTCAGAGCTGCTTTCCAGCAGCAATGGGTTACATTAAAAAAAAACACAACCACAAAAAAAAAACAAAAAACCCCAAACCAATCCAACAAACAAAACCCCCAACAAAACCCCCCCGAAAATAAACCCCACCACCAACTTCCGACACAAACCCTGAAATGCTTAAGTATTATTTTTGATAAAATGGCAAAACTCAAAGGGAATTTGTATCATTGGTCATTCTTTGTAGATGTTTCTTTTTTTCATAGCAGCACTGAAGTACTTGCTTGTACAGTACACATAAAATTAAGGAACCTTGCTGACATACTGTGTTCCAAACCTGATTGCAGAGAGCCTTGTCTGCCTGCCCAGTCTGGGGGATTTTGAAATGCTGTCTGGTTTAGTAGAAATCTTTTCAGTAGGGAAAATCACAATTGCTGGTTTATTCCTTTGGGATTTTTGTATCTTAAGAGAACTAATCCTCATCTTACTGTGGTCAGGTAAAAAATAGCTCACCATTTCACTGGTGCAATTTAAATGAAAATTAGGGGATCTTATACTGTGAAGTATTTTCCTTGTTTATAAGGAAATTTTTTTATCCATAAGCATGCCAGCAGAAAAGTATCTGAAATTAAACATACTTGAATTAAACATACTTGTTTTTCTTTTTAGTCATTAATGGCCATACACCCTGTCTACGGTTGTTGCTGGAAGTTGCAGACAACCCTGATGTGACAGATGCCAAAGGACAGTAAGTTTTCTTTGTGGTTGTTTTTTTTTTTTTCAGCTCTGTATTTCAAATAGAATCTCGTATTTCTCACAAAAAGTACTTATTTGAAATACTGTATTTCCTGCACTTCTCCTCATAGAATTTGGCAGAGATTACAAAGTACACATTCAGTTGATCTAAGCCATGTGGAAAGGACTAATTAATCTTAGTCTCTGCTTCATACTTTAAACAATCTTTTATAGATGTTGAAAGCCAGATTCAGTAAAAACTAACAAGCTCCTGAGATGGTTCTGTGGAGTCTTTTGCTTTCTGAAACATTACTATTTCAGGATTTACTTGGTGTATTAGGCTGGCGCAGTAGGGCACAGTGTTTATTTGAGGTGGCACATGCATCTGAGATGTTCCTACAAAAACTTTACTGCTTGTTAAATGGCAGATATATATATAGATATATATATATATATATAGGGAAAAAAGCATATTTTTAAAGTGAAAATGTGAATGGTGAAGAACACTCATTTGGAGTGTATGGAATATATTATGTTTTATATATAATGTCTGCACGTATAGTTTTAAATGGTATTAGTCTTGCCTAAAAATAGAAGAAGAATAAATCTCTTTAGGAAAAAAATGAAAGATATATTAGTCCAAATTTCAATTTGGATAGTTTCCTCATGTCCCTTCATCCCTTTTAAGCAATTGTGCAGTTTTGCAAAAGAAATGCTTTGGGTCATTGTCATCTTAATAACCAACAAGCACATTCATTCACAAGACTTGAGTATTGTAAAACTCATGTGTCACAGAAGGTGACAATAATTGTAGGTTATTAAGAGAACAGATTATCTTGAATGATGTTGCTCTGTAAATTGCTTAGAAATGGGTTTGTTTCTATTTCAGTCATGGCAGTTGGTTGTTAAACATTTTAATAATTTCATACAAAAAGTCTCCACTTGGCTGTCATATAGATGAGCATGGTGGAAAAACAGGTTTGTGGGTAGGAATGGAGAGAAATGCAGGGGCATTTTTAATATGATATGTCATTTTATAGCTGTGACTGGTTTGTTTTGTTTTTTTTCCCTAGAACTCCACTAATGCTTGCAGTGGCATATGGGCATGTTGATGCTGTTTCTTTATTACTTGAAAAAGAAGCATCTGTAGATGCAGCTGATCTCCTGGGATGCACAGCTTTACATCGAGGGGTGATTTAATTTTTATGACTCTTAATTATTTGTTTTACTGTGACTACTACAAGTCACTTATAAATACAGGGATATTTAAATGTGGAGAGCACTGTAAATGACTGGAAACATGACCAAGCATAGTTAATGAGGTAAAAGGCAGGATAGATCTGCTTTCAGTAATGCTCTGCTTTTTACTTTATTTCACATTTGCTTTAATTAATTAGATGAAATAGTGATTAGACCACTTTTTCTTGGCTCTACACACTTTATAATAGCAATCATTATTCTTATAACTGAGTACCTTATGAATTATGAAAATACTTTCTTTAAAAGAACTGGCCAGCAGTTAGTTTCATTTTTCTTGGAATGATGCAAGTAGGTAAGCCTTAAGTTTTTCCTAGGGACAGTGAAAATTGAGGCAGATCTAACCTTTCTGGTCTAGCTAGACTAAGCTAGACATTCCTAGCTAAGTCTAGCTTCTCACCAATGTGAAGCTGATACTAGAGATGATATTTATACAGGACTTTATGATAACTGCAGTGAGCAGTTCAGCAAGTGAGCTTTCATCTCTGCCTGCTGAATCCCATCCAGACCATTTTATATTCACATGCATCGATCATATTTCCTATTTCCTGGGCAAGAATCTATATTGTGTCAACCTCTTTGCACTCTTCGTGTTATCAGATTATGACAGGGCACGAAGAATGTGTTCAGATGCTGTTGGAGAAAGAGGTCTCTATTCTGTGTAAAGATGCCAGAGGCAGAACACCCCTGCACTTTGCAGCCGCACGGGGTCACTCCATGTGGCTGAGTGAATTGCTGCAGATCGCGCTGGCGGAGGAGGACTGCAGTCTGAAAGATAACCAGGGCTACACCCCGCTGCACTGGGCTTGCTACAATGGTGAGCTTCTCCCTGGGGACTGCTGCAGAATTCAAATGCCGCCTCAGTTTGGGGGAAACATTAACAAAGCAGTTTAACACTTTGAGGAGCTTGAAATGAAGAGGCAAATTAATCCCAGAGCTCTACCTACCCTTTGTAGGTAGCATTTATTATGAGCACTCCTCAGTTCAGAAGGCAGGGAAATTCCAGTGACACCTTCCAGTGACTTTGCATCTCATTTGCTCCAAGTCCCAAGAAGCCAGGGTGAAGTTCTGGTTTTACACAAGTCAATGATGAAGTTGATTTCTGTGGGATCAGGAATGTTCCTTGGAGGTGTCACCTTCTTATTTATCGATGTATCATGGCTTGGCTTTGTGAATGAAGATTTGGGCAGGGCTCTCCCCACGTGGGTGAGACCTTCCACCCTGCACAGTGGTTTTTTTAGGTGAGGCACAGCATGTGCAGAACTGGCACCACAGTGTAACTCCTGAGGTTCATCTGCCACAGCCGAGCGAGCTTGGACGGTGACAGTGAAGTCCTCAGGACTAGAACCTACAGCCCCCAGTA
>JAWWLZ010000177.1:28902964-28921079 GCA_035041345.1 Poliocrania exsul
GGCGCCCACGTGACCGCCGGGCCCCGTTCCTCAGTCCTTATATGGGCAGTGACGTCCCGGGCATTCAGGGGGCCCCCATAAATAGTTACCGCCAGACTTGTCCTCCAGCGCGAGCTGCGGCGGGAGCGCGGCGCTCCCGGGGCACCGCGGGCACCGCACCGCCGCGACGGGGCGGCCGCCCGCCCGCACATGCCGCACCGGCTCCCCGCCGTCCCCCCGCGCCGGTAGTGGGAGGCAGGGGGAAGCACCCCCTCCTCTCCCTCCCGTCCCCGCCCCGAGCGCCCACCGCCGGCCGGGAGCGCCGCTCCCCCGGCCGCCCCGCTGCCCCCATGATGACCGCCAAGGCGGTGGACAAGATCCCGGTGACCCTCGGTGGGTTCGTGCACCAGCTCCCCGAGGGCATTTACCCCGCGGATGACATCTCCGCCGCGCTGCCAACTTCGGTCGCGATCTTCCCCAATGCCGACCTGGCAGGGCCGTTTGACCAGATGAGCGGTGTGGCAGGAGGTAAGCGGAGCCCGCGCAGGTGCGGGCCAGGCCGCCCGCGGAGGGCGGCGGGGACCAGGGGTGGCGGGATGGGGGCGGACTGGGACGGGGCGCCGCGACCCTCTCCGGGGCTCACCCACCGGCCGGCTGGGAACCCCACCGCCCTTCGCGGCAGCCCTGCCTCCGCGCCCGGCTCGGGGGAAAAGTTGCAGTCGGTGTGGAGCCTCCCCGGAGCGCAACATGTGCCCGCCGCAGCCCCGCGCGGGGCCGGGGCGGGCGGCGGCCGGGACCGGTGGCGGTGCGGAGGGCTGACCTGCTCCTTGCCCCCCCCAGACGGCATGATCAACGTGGACATGGGCGACAAGCGGGCCCTGGACCTGCCCTACGGTGGTGGCTTCGCGCCCAACGCCCCGGCTTCCCGCAACCAGACCTTCACCTACATGGGCAAATTCTCCATCGACCCGCAGTACCCCGGCGCAGGTTGCTACCCCGAGGGCATCATCAACATCGTGAGCGCGGGGATCCTGCAGGGGGTCAGCACGCCCTCCTCCGCCGCCTCCTCCGCCTCCTCTGCTGCCTCCTCCGCCGCCTCCTCGGCCACCGCCGCCTCCGCCGCCTCCCCCAACCCTCTGGCCGGGGCCCTCGGCTGTACCATGGCACAGGGCCAGCCGGCCGACCTGGAGCATCTCTACTCGCCGCCGCCTCCGCCCTATTCGGGCTGCGGTGACCTGTACCCGCAAGACCCCTCTTCGGCTTTCCTGCCCGCCGCCGGCGGCGGGGCGCTGCCTTTTCCCCCGCCGCCCTCCTACCCCTCCCCGAAGGCGGCGGCGGCCGACGGCGGGCTCTTCACCATGATCCCCGAGTACGGCGGCTTCTTCCCGCCGCCTCAGTGCCAGCGGGAGCTGCACACCGGCCCCGACCGCAAGCCCTTCCCCTGCCCCCTCGACTCGCTCCGCGTCCCACCACCCCTCACGCCGCTCTCCACCATCCGCAACTTCACGATGGGGGCGCCCCCGGCGGGCACCGCCCCCGGCAGCGCTCCCGGCGGCGGCGGCGGGGGCGAGGGCGCGGGTGCCCGGCTGCCCGCCGGCGCCTACAGCCCGCACCACCTGCCGCTGCGGCCCATCCTGCGGCCCCGCAAGTACCCCAATCGGCCCAGCAAGACGCCGGTCCACGAGCGGCCCTACCCCTGCCCCGCCGAGGGCTGCGACCGCCGCTTCTCCCGCTCCGACGAGCTCACCCGGCACATCCGCATCCACACGGGCCACAAGCCCTTCCAGTGCCGCATCTGCATGCGGAACTTCAGCCGCAGCGACCACCTCACCACCCACATCCGCACGCACACCGGCGAGAAGCCCTTTGCCTGCGACTTCTGCGGCAGGAAGTTCGCCCGCTCCGACGAGAGGAAGCGGCACACCAAGATCCACCTGCGCCAGAAGGAGCGGAAAGGAGCCGCGGCCGCCGGCGGGTGCCCGCAGCCCGGCGGCGGGAGCGGCGCTGCCGCCCTGGCCCTGCCCGCCGTGCCCGAGCGCGGGGAGCCCGCGGGGAGCCGCGCTCCGCTCCGCGGGCGCCATGGGGCGGGCGGGCCGCCGGCTGCCCGCGCTGGCCGCGCTCTTCTACGGGGCGCTGGCGGCGCTGGTGCTGCTGGGGGTGCAGGACGTGCTGTTCCTTTACGAGGAGAACCGGTGCAGCATGACCTACATGTACGAGTACCCCGAGTACCTGGTGAGTGCGGCGCCGTGTAACAGGTGGGCCCCGCCGGGAGCAGCCGCAGCCCCGGCCGGGAGCGCTCCCCGCGGGCAGGGCAGGGGCAGGGCAGCCCCGGCCGGGAGCGCTCCCTGTACCCGCAGCGCTCCCCGCTGTGCCCACGCCCCTCGGCGCTGCCCCTCGGGAGGGGGCGCGGGCAGGTCAGCCCACCTGTAACCCGGCGGGGTGTGCCCTGCTGCTCCGGCCCCGAGCCCGCAGCTGCCCCTGGCTGGTTCCTTGTGGCCGCGGGGAAAGCCCCAGAAGCTCCTCCGAGCGCTGGCGCAGGAGGAGGAGACCGGGCCGGCTCCTGTGGCAGCTCCCCCAGCAATGGCAGCCCCGGGAGGCCGAGCCTCGCACCTCTCGGCCTTTCCCCAGACTTGGGAATGTGAGGCAATTAACGTGTTAGAAAAGCGCAAAACGGAGGTTTGCAAAGGAGTGTATTTCTCACAGCAGTGAACAGTAGAGCAGGTGCTCTCTGTGAGCCCTTCGGAGGTGGCATGTCCTGCAGCGTGCGGGAGAAGTTGTGAATCTGCCCGAGGTGCCTCTGGTTTTGCTAAGGGAGCCCTGTGTGAGCCTCTGGGGAAACCTGGGGTCAGTTTGAGAGAGGGAGCTGCCGCTGTAACTTCTGTTTTCCAGGCATGTCATTCTGACTTATTAGTGGGAGGATGTAAATATGTATTTGTGGGGTCGCTGCTAAAGCTGCAGCAGTTGTTAGAAAACACTTTGTCTTTCCAATAGTAGTTCTTACTACAGCATTTTCTGCCTTATTAGAAACTTGATTTGTTGACTTCCGAACGTTCATTTAACATTAAGATCAATTCTGTAAAAAATACAAAGTATTGTGCATAATATTCTGTTCTGAAGTGGGTTGCAAACACAGTAAAGATCTAAAAGCAAAACTTCAGGACCTAAATTGGTAATGAAGCAGCAAGTTAATTTTTGGATCTATTAACCTTCATTTGCGAACGTTGACATTGTTGTGTTAGCCTACAAAAGAGAAACTCGGATTAGCTCCAAGGATTGTTTTGTCAGTGCTGTGGGACAAGTTTGTTTAAGCAGTTATGAATACTTAAATACGACGCGGCAAGTTTTCAGATCTCCTGGCAGCCAAAACCTACTCCAGCTTCAATCTGGAGCCAACCAACAGAAAGTTACTATCAAAATCTGTGTGATGTTATTGGCGGATGTCTGAAACTCTTGGCTGCCAACACACATCTTTTGTATTTACTCATTATGTCAGGGTTTAAACTCTAAGCATCTTTAGGCAGCTGTTGTGCTGGTGAGGGATTCTCGGCTTAAAGGTGAGCAGCAGCTCCATGCAGGAGGTGCAAGTCACCACTGGCTGTGTTGGCTCCTGGAATTTCTGTTTCCTGAATAATCACTTTCACTGTGTAGAACACAGTGCTTTGCGCCAGGGGAGAAATTGTGAATTGGTTTGGGTTTGCTAAGGCACTGTGCTTTTCAAGTACCTCTTCATTGCTGGGGGTGTTGTTTGTTAGATTTTTCATGTCATTGTAGTGCTGGCTTTGGTAGGAATTAATAGGGTAGGAGTTTCAGGTGGGAGGTACCTGTCCTTGCTTCCTGGATTGGTATCACATTGCACAACAAATAACTATGTATGTATGGCCAGACTTTGCAAAGGAAGGTTTGGGCAGGGCTCTCCCCACGTGCCCTTCCAGCCTGCACAGTGGATGTTTTAGGTGAGGCTCAGCATGCACAGAACTGGCCCCACCGTTTAAGGCCTGAGGTCCATTTGCCACGGCCAAGTGAGCTTGGACAGTGACAGGGAAGTCCTCGGGACTGTCACAGCACCCAGTACTGACCGGGGCTGACCCTGCTGAGCATCCGAGATGTGACGGGATGGGATGGCAGGGAGGCTTTAACTGCCAGGGGACGGTCCCACTGAGACTGGAACTCAGGTCCTTGGGATTCAGTGTCTAGAGTGCTCTCCTTTACACCATGGGACTGCCCTAAAACAAAAAACTACTTGAACAGTAAAACAAGAAGCTTCATTTCTTTTGTGTCTGTCATTGAGGGTTAGCCCACTGTCAGCTTAATACTAAGTAATAGAATCACTTCAGATTTTTCTTTCTTTTTTGTACTGAACGATCTTTTTTTTATATGAATTGTAGAATTGCAGTATTTGAATTTAACATGCTTTTGTCCTGTGCAGCCATACTTGGTAAGAGATTCAGAAGTTAGTAACAAGAACTTTCACATAAATGTAGTTTCTTTGGAAACTGGAGTGAAAAATGAAGGTCCGTTGACATTGTAAAAAGTTACTGTAGCTTGCTACGACCGATTGCATAAGCCACGTCTTGGGAATTCAAAATTAAATCCACTGTCATGGAACATGAATGTCTGTTTTCCTTTGGAGTTATGCATTGCCATTTTGTTTATAGTATTTGAGCATTGTGATTTACCAAAACTCAAATCTCAGTATTTTGGTAGTACAATTCTCATGGGGTGTGTGGGGTTTTTGCTTTCGACATGGACCCAAAGGACAGCGTGTTAATTTTATGCTACGTAAAAGTTTTTGAAAAGGCAATGAACGAGGAAGACACTGTGGGAGAACAGTTGGTTTGATCTGCCAGGAAGTCATATAAGCATATCTTGATGGCACTCTTAGTTTAGTAATGGAAACCAATGAAGTTTTTTTCACATAATTTTGAAAGCCTTTGAAAAAGGAGCAGCACAAAGGAATGAGAATGGGGCAGTGAGATCAGTTTAGCTGGAAAGGCAAGATGATGGAGAAAAGGAAAAGACCATTGGAATGATGATCTGAAGATGTAAGACCTGAACACAGTTTAATCTTTTTTATTGACAGTGAAAGAATTAAACACACTCTCTCTCTATTTTGATAGTTACTAATATAATGAAAATATTATAAATAATATGTAGAGAATATAAATTCTAAATATATATATCAAACATCATAAGAAAAGGTTGCAAATAATCAATATGGTAAACCATTTGAAGGCTGAGGGAGAAGGAAAATAGTCTTTAGGTGATGAGAGACAGAGAAGAAAAGGGGAAGGGAGGGAGTGTATGGGCAGGAAATTAAAGGTAAATCACCTTTAGTGTAGGTGAAACTGAGACAAATAATGAAATATTTGAAATAGAGCTGCTTGTATTTCATGAAAACTGTTAACAAAGACTTTAGAGAAGATTTCTGATGTAAAACTGAGTTTAGTTTTGACCTTATTCTACAAAAGTTTTTCCTTAAACTATGACTTACACCATAATGCACTTACCTTTTTATTGTCTTATTTGTCTCTCAATCAGTATAACATAATTAATCAAATGCTGGAGTGAGTCCATGTGCATTCATTGAAATTTTTAAAATCTGCATCTTAGAAATTCAGAGTTATAAACCAACCAACCTCCTCCATGCAGGAGTTAATTAAATGGCTTCTTGTTTACTACTTATTTGATTTAGAACAGTGTCACGTGATTCTTAAGAGTCATGATTTAATGGTTTAAGATTAATCCTCAGGTAGCCCTCAGGTTCAAAGAGATCTTGTTCTTTTCTCTTTAAGAATCATAATCCTGTGGGTAATTTATGTGGTAGGTTAGAGGGTTAGTTCTTTTCTTCTTCATTTTAATACAGGAAATATGGCCTTTTTTAATGTGACAACTGACATGTAAATTGGACCCTGAGTTGTTACAAAACCACATGATCTGTCACTAGGCCACAAAACCAACTCTGAAAATGAAACAGAAGAAGCACAAAGTATGGGTTTGTTTTTCCTGATGAGCCATATTGAAGTGGTTACTACTATTGTTTAAACTCCATTGCAGGTGACATTTCTGTAAAAATCCCCTAAGAGAATTTACACAGGGCCTGTAACTTCCCCTGACCTGGCAAGTGTGATCTGACAGTCACCCACAAATGTCTGTTCTTGAGATTCAGCTTTCCTGTCAGGCACGGTGGCACATCCGTGTTCTGAGCTACGTTGTACTGGAAAGGATTCCAGAACTGTTCTGGTGCAACAGCAGGAATTGGGATCCCTCACGAGCTCCAGTTTCTGGTCTCAGATTCTCCTGTCCTGGGAGAAGTGATTGGGCTGTAACATGCCCTTCCCACCCCTGTGTTGTAAGCTGGGTTTACTTTATGAATCTATAGTTTGTTTCAAAACTAGTTAAAGTTAAAATTGCTGTTTCAAGTAAGTAACTGCAGCCACTCATTCTGCACAGTACTACCTATTTGAACAATGTGCTTGATACTTTATTTTTAATTAGTTTTTTAAAAGCAAACCCCAGTTTTCATTGTATATTCTCTAGACTGTAACTTAAAACCATACATAAAACATAAGCCAAAGCATTTGAATGGCTGTACAGCCACTGTATTTTCTTGTTTGCAATACTATAAGCAAAGTATTTGTTTTCTTTTTAACTTTTGCCATAGAAAATAAAATTACCCAAGAAAACAGCTCGACGGTACCCAGCATATGAGCTCTATCTCTATGGGGAAGGGAACTACGCTGAGGAAAACAAAAATCTCCCATTGACAGGAATTCCTGTTCTCTTTCTTCCTGGGAATGCTGGCAGTTACAAACAAGGTAAGTGTTTAGTGAAGTTATAGATATGTTACAAAAAAAAGCTTCATATGTATGCATTATTTAATTTTCTCTTTGAAATAATATCAGCCAGAGACATAATGATTGATCATATTATGATATAGGTACACTTATTAGTCTGTGTTTAGTTTCAAATAGTCAAAATACGTTATTTTTGTTTGACACCAGTTAAATGGCTAAGCCATAATATTTCTCTGGAGCAAGACTTTAACTTGTGAAAGCCAGAAATAGTAAAGTGCTGTAGTGTGGCTGTGTCACACCCTTCCTGTACTTCTCTTTGCAAACATCCAGTTGGTTTTTATTTGAACAAGGTTTAGTGCAGTTTATGCCAAATAAAACAAGACCTGAATTTGATTAGAAGAGACTGAACACTCTTATCATCTTGATGTGAAGTAATTACATGCTTTAGAAACAAGCAGCATCTTGTGGCTTGCCCTGTAGAGTCATTATTTCCTACTTCTTTATGTAGTGGTGCTTTTTCCTCAGCATCATCTTCTGACTTTACACATAGCCTGCCTTTCTCTTTCAGGTTATTCCCTCTTATGGTTCTAGGCTCCAAATGACAAGAATTAATAGTTTTAAAGCACTTTTAATTTTCATTGTGAATACCAGTGCTAATCATTTGATCAACATGAAGTTTGGTGTTTCAGGGTTTCCTCTGGTATCTACAATTCCTTACGGGCTGGGTTTGTCAGGCTGGTATTTTTGTTCTCTAAAACGTGCATTGAAACAGTAACAGTCTCATTATATTAGCAAAACCAATGTGCCTGTGTGGGGAAAACCACCACAGTCAACCATGATGTCTTGCTGTGATAACTTCTCCTTCTATTTGCACTACACTTGATTATTAAATTCTCTGATTTCAGAGAACCTTTACAGAGCTTTTTTTTCTTTTTTTTTTGAGGACATACTTGCTTAGCTTAAAACAACATAAAATATTTTACCAACTAGTACTTTTAGAAAACCCATACAGACTTCCAGACACAATACCATCCAAAGAAGATTGCAAACATAATGATTATGAGAGATGCCATATGGACTTTTGTAATTGTGCACCAAGTATTGCAAATCTGTGAATTAATGCTGTCTCTAAACATGACAGTACATCACTATGCAGTAAATAGAATGGTACTTTCAAGGCATGTTAGGAATCAAAAGGAAGTATCCAAAGAATAAACAAACTAGGTGGGTAGAAGTGCTACATACTGTGGGTATAATGTGTTGCTTAAGATGAGTAAATATTTAAATATATATTCTTTTAGAAACTGACTTAAAGAGAGTGGCGATAAGTCACATGTGCATTTTACAAAATCTTTTATAAAATAAATTATTCTGTCTTAATCAGTGGCTCAGAATATTCTTTGTTTTATTATGGAATTTATGGCAGTTCATATTTTGTTCAGAATTCAGTGTTAGGTAACAATTTTATTCTGATACCTGGATAAACAAAGCAGGTGTTGCTACTGTGATTTTCATATTAGTTTAAAATATGTTCATGTCTGCTGAGCAATGAAGACAGAAAAGCTGCTGCTGCCTTTGCTGGATTTTTTTTTTTTCATAGAATCCTTTAGGTTAGAAAGGACCTCTAAGATAATCAAATCTGGCCATTAACCCAGCACTGCCAAGCCCACCACTAAGCCATGTCCCTAAGGGCCAATCTCCATGGCTTTTAAATGCCTCCAGGGATGGTGAGTCCCCCACTGCACTGGGCAGCCTGTTCCAATGCTTGACCACCCTTATGGGGTAGAAACTTTTCCTAAGATCCAGTCTAAATCTCCCTGGTGCAACTTGAGGCCTCTTGTCCTTTCACTTGATGCTCAGGAGAAGGGGCTGACCCCACCTCACTGTGACTGCCTTCAGGAGGCTTTGATGTGTTGCAGGCTCTTTTTAAATGTTAATTCATCATCTTTCATGGGAACTAAAATGAACTTTGTAAAATGTACAAAATTCAGACTTCAAGTTAAAGATGATCTGGTTTAGTTGTTGGGAATGAACCTGAGACTGGGAGAATTTTGATCCTTAGTTCTGTTCAGCGATCAGTCAGGTGCTTGCCTTGTGATGTTCTTGTGCAATATTCTTGTTCCTTTTACCATGAGCTCCGAGATATAAGTTTGTGATAAGATAATTGATCATTCAAATACTTTTTAGATATTTTTAAACCATTTTGAAGGTGGTCTTGTTGCTTATTAGTTATAGATATAATTGGTGAAATGATTGACTATAAATCAGATTCACAGTTTTCATCGTGCTGATAATATCTGGCTGGGTGTTTGAACATACAAAGTACTTCATAAATATTATTGTCCCATATTGGGAGCCTCTCTGGAATTTCTTTGATACCTTAATTTCTATAGCAGACTTTTCCGAGAAGGAGTGTTATACAGTTCTCTCAATCTGTTGTACTCCAGGAGGATCTTGCTCCTGTGTGCTGGATTTGGGCAGACCTTTCAGGCAATGATTAGTTATTTTTTATACTCATGTTTGGGACTTTCTCTTTTATTTTATTCTTTCCCTGCCATGCATTTTTATTTGCAACTGTTCCTGTTCCCATCCTGCCATGTCTCCATGGAAACTGGGGGACAATTCTGCACTTAAAAGGCTGTATTAAATAGCAGCCAGGGTTAGACAGGGAAAACAGGTCACATGCAAGACCTTGTAAACTGCGTTTTTTCTCGCACAAGGTTTTAGATGGAAAAGTGTCCTTTAGAGTTTGGTTTTGCAATCCCCCATGAATATTTTGGTGATATTTGGGAATGTTGTTTTAGAGTACATGGTCTTCAAAGGAGTTTTAGGAAAGCCTAGCAGTAGGAGTGCCTCTACAGTTGAAATCAAAAATGCTCATTTTGCTTTCTTGTCCTGGTGGCACTGATAAGGTACAAATGAGTTGAGGAAAGCAGCTCTCGGGTGAAGGAACCTAATCCTTGATCCTTGTATAAATTTGTATTTGACATAAAATATTTCTATAGTCAGTGGTAAGCTCAAAAGAGAATGTCTGCTTTTGGATGTCTTTTGTAAATGGCTTGAGATGAACAATGGATTTAATAAAACATTTGTTTCTTAATAGATTATATATTTATGTGTTTGTCTACTAAAGATGGTGCTAAGCAGTCAGATTGTTCTAATTTATGTGCTTTCCCTTTGCAGTACGTTCTCTTGGCTCCATTGCACTTAGAAAAGCAGAAGATGTTGATTTCAAGTATCATTTTAATTTCTTCAGTGTCAACTTTAATGAGGAGTTGGTGGCATTGTATGGTGGGAGTCTGCAACGACAGACCAAGTTTGTGCATGAGTGCATAAAAGTAATTCTGAAGTTGTACAAGGTAAGTGGTGGCATATGCTGAGTAAGTTACTTGAATTTGAGAATGGAATTCTGGATGCCTTTTCTGCTGGAAAATGGAAGGGTGATGAATAAGGGAGGGAGACTATAGTGTGTGTAGATAATTGAAGGTGATAATAATGCAAAGGGATTTGCTTCTCTTTAACAGATTTTTAATGCTTGTGACAATTCCAGAGCTTTGATTAGGTTCTGTATTGGGTTTCTAATAAATAATTCCCAGCACAGTGTATGTTTTTTATTTCTAGTAGAGACGTAAACTTTCTTTAGCTTATTAAAATACTAATATAGCATTGCCTCACATGCAGTTTTCTCTAAGAAAGTTCTGAGACTCTCAGGGACTGAGAATACCAAAGAAATTAAAATAAGCTTAAATTTATTAAGCTTATACAGGCTACATAGTATTTTCCTTTCACATTAACATATTTTTTGAGATAGCAAATACATTTGTATTCATTTTGTAAACTTGTCAAGTCGATGCTAATTAATGTTATCCTTGAAAGGCAGTAAGTGAATTTCAGGGGAAGAAATCTCCAACTGATAACCGCAGTTCAAGGTCAGATCTGTTTCTGGTGTGTCTGTTTACACTTTGCTCTTTGCTTAAGGATGGAGAATTTACACCGACCAGTGTTGCAATAGTAGGTCATTCCATGGGGGGTCTTGTTGCAAGAGCCTTGCTCACTCTGAAGAATTTTAAGCCTGAACTTATAAACCTCCTCATTACCCAAGCCACGCCTCACGTTGCACCTGTGATGCCTTTGGACAGGTACCTGACCGGTAAGTGCTGCGGATGGTCTGAGCACATCCTATTTCTTTATTGATCCTTTCAGGCATTAATAGGTGAGATTATTGCAAAATGTACTGCTTTGTTTACTGTAATTAACCTATTCCTTTGTTACTCAGGTAGTTGTTTGAGAATGCCAAGATATTCAGAGAAAGTTGAGTGTTGTATAAAATGGATTATGTGGACTTGAGTTTCTGTGCAAGGCCTGGAGCTCTCAATAATTTGTAATTTTAATAAGTTGCAGGGCATGTTACTAAATTTGTAAGCTCCTCAGTGAATGATGTTTTTTCTTTCTTTTTTTTTTCATCTTTACAACTTGAGCTCTGTAATGGCTTTTTTTATCAAATTAATTGCCTAAATGGCACAATTTCTGTAAAAGTTGGTAAATTTAATGTTTTTCAAGCCCAAAGGTTTTGGGGGTGAGAATATTTAATGCAGATATAATAATGTATTTTATATAATGTATTTGCAGAAAAGACCATATTTTCTCCTCACCTAAATAACTATGGCATGAAAATAAAGTATAATCATTATACAATTACTATGCACGTCTTGAAAAAGCTCGATTTGATTAAACTGTACTGATTAAATATGTACTTAGTGATAATTCTGCTGCTACATGTAGATACTGAGCGAATTGGTGAGGGAAAGCAAACAGATAGTCATTTTCATTATTCTCTGTGACACCCAAGAGGAATAGATTATCTTTAGCTGCTGAATTACATTTATTGTGCTTGTATTAATTCTCCCTCCTACAATTGATTTCAATGCAATGCTGCTTCCTTGCTGACTGTTTCTGGACTGTGGCTGTCCTTCAAATAAATCTGTGATTTGCTGCTTTAACAATGTGTGTGCTCAGCTGGTATAGAAAGTGTAAGTGTATCTGTTTGTCCTAACTGCTACCTCCCTGGGGCTAAAATAATAATTTTCCTCTCTTATATGAATCAAAAGTGATAATCCCAGTTCAGAATCTTCTAGAGGGACTTACAGAAACATCTGGTTAAATGTTTATATAGCTTTTTTGTATATTAAATAGGCTTATGGGAAGATTGTGATTGATTTTAATATATTTTATAGATTTTTATACAGCTGTAAACAATCATTGGATTCTAAAGGCCCAGGATTTAAGAAATTTAACTACCCTTTCTGTGGCGGGAGGATTCAGAGATTACCAAGTTCGTTCAGGACTGGCTTTTCTACCAAGACTGAGTCAACATGACAGTGCCTTATCTGTTGTGGTAAAAAAGCAAACTATTCTTTTGGTTTTGCATGGAGCTATGTTAGATAGTAATTTACGTAGTGCATGTATTGGTGTCTGATTACAGTCTATATGTGCAGCACACTGTAAGTAAATGTGAAAATACTTCATGTGAAAACACAAAGTAGTTAGTATGTGGTTATAAAATCATGAATAGTCAGTGTAGTATAAATCTACCACTTGGTACTGTTTCTTCTTACCACTTTCTTGCACTTTCAGTTCCAGAACTCAGGGTTTATTTCCTTGCCTTTTTGCAAGAGATGTGTGTATAGAGACTGGCAGATGTGCAGTACAGAAGTTGAGTGCTTGGTATAAAAGGAGAGCTCTGACTTGGAGCCTTCTTTATGTATTTACTGTTTTTCAAAGAATTTAGGAATGGAAAGAAGGTAAAGGATCATCAGGTCCAGTCTTCTGCTTTTGCAGGTATCTGTCCTTTCAAATTAATCAAGAGACATCAGAAAGTATTCAGGTTTGCCATTCCATCCCCTCTCCATCAACCTGTTCCCCTGCATGGAAGAAGCTGTAAAGTCCTCAGCAGAGGGAGAAAATTTGTAATTTCCAACTTCCATTTACTGTGCACGCCAGTCTTTTAACACATTTGTTCTGACATCAGCTTGAAATGTTATCTGAAATAGTTGTCATTCCCTTGGTGTTTACCTCCTTGCCCATTGTACAGAAAGCTGTCTATAAATAGCCCCAGCTCAGATCCTGCGAGGCTAAGAAGATTAACTCTGCATTCCCTTTTGTCCCAGTAACTATTCCCTGCATCTGCTCTCCTTTCATTTCTCTTGAGTGTTGGTGATCAGAATTTTGCATGAGATTTCATGAGTAGTGGTATTAGTTGTTTTGTTTTAGGGGCTGTGTTGGGGTTCCTTGCTTTGGGGTTTTATTCATCCCAGGTGTGATGGTTCATAGGTTGAAGTTGTGCAAGTAGGTGATGAGCTGCATTTTTGGGAGGTGGTTTTGATATGGTTAGTCCCTGAAACACAATATGCACAATGCACTTATACGAAGGAATAACTTCAGACTGTCCAGTTCTTTCTGCCTGGTGTTCTGATGCTTCTTTTTATTGAGGATGCCCTTGACTTTTCTACAGCAGCTTTTATTGGCATGCTTCTATTCTTGTGTGCCAGGATCAATTATTACAATAGTAAGATTAGTCATAGAAGCAGTCTTTGAAGAAAGTTTTGTGAAGTTTTCTGCACTCCATTATTTGCCCTTTCACCATTAGTCTCTGCTATCCAACAGATAACTTGGTCATTTTGTTTTATAATTTCCATTTTACAAGTGCTTCATTGCTTGTAAGATCTTTGAGTGAAGAAGCCATTCTGTTGTACCCTAGGACCTGAAACTCTTAAAATAAACACTGTTCTTTTTAATAATTGCACAAATATTTAAATGAGGAGGGGAAAGACTTGCTTGTAATTTGAAAATGTTGAATACTAACAAAAGGTTAACTTTTTTCTTTCCCCAAATAGAGCTCAGCTGTGCCTAGAGCTTGGGCCTCAACTGACCATCTCTCCATAGTGTGGTAAGTAATGGAACAAAGGTTAATTGACTGACTATACATGCCTCTGTTCTCTACTGTTATCACTTTATATCATAATTTAAATTCAGCATAATATTATGATGATGTCTCTTCTGACCCGTTTTATTACCCTGGATATTTTCTTTTTGTATTTATTTTTACTTATTCTGTCTTCTAGGTGTAAAGAACTGATCCTGGCTACCATTAGAGCTTTTTTTGATCTCATAGATGAAAATACAAGGCAGGTCTGTATATGTGACCTCCTGTATATTTACCCATCACACTTTCTTCTTCTATCCCAGAATGCTTAATCAGGAGAAATATCTTGCTATGATGCAGAGGACTCCTTTTTGATTATTCTAAGTCATGCTGATAAAATTATTGCTGTTTTGTACCAGTCACTGAAGAATTCTGTGGCTGTTTGTTGTTTGAGCAATGTGTCAGAAATAATTAGATGTTTACTCAGTTTTGATGCTTTATAGCTGGGGTGTGGGCCAAATATTTCTTCCAATGCAGCAGGTTCAGTTGACCTTGCACCAGGAGAAACAAATTTTGTCGGCTTTGTGGCTGTGAATGTGACCTCTCACAATGGGTGTCAAGTCACCTCCTCTGACTAGTAAAAAAAAAGGATGAAAAAGCATGTGTGGTGATCATAGTGACCAGCATGTATTTGTGGTTGTTTTTATTTCAAAAAGCACTTAGCAAAATAGAAAGAAAGTAAAATACCTGTATATTTGTACACTTCCAGCTACCATTATTTATTTCTTTTCTAAATTAATATCCTACATCTTACGTTGTGAAAGCTCTTGGAGAGTCTCACATTGTACAGTTTTCTTTCTACAGTGTTATGCAGCAATTACCATGAATTGGAACCAAGGTCCAAGGGGTCAAAAATATGTAAGATCAGAGCCTCAGACAGAAAAGAGGAAGGATTCCAGTTGTTCTTTTTGAGGCTGTTTGGGGCAGACTTCTCTAGTTTCTCATGTGTACTCATTTTAATGTGTGATTTAGAGAGACAAAAGGGGAGCACAGTTGTTTTCTAGTTTACTGATTATGCTGGAGGATAAAACTTTTCAGAAGTCAGTTGTAATGGCCACAGTTTGTGAAAGTTGAATAGACAAAAATTAATCCTGGAAAATCTGTTTGGAAAAAACCAAACCCAAACCAATTAAACAAACAAACAAAAACATTCCACCCCAAACAAAAAGTGAATCCCATTATAGCTATACAGCCATTTGGATGCTTGAAATAGTCAGAAGAGATGTGCAGAGGAAGCCAAATTTTTGACCTCAGATTAGTAAACCTAAATGTGAGAATTTTTCCTAAACTCTGGCATAAATGTTATTTCAGGAAAAATGGATATATGTCTAAAAAGAAAGTTTAGAATAGTTTCCCTGTCTTAATAGGAGGTGAGGATATAAAACTCCTGAGAGTTTCAACTTTACTTTATAACATGTAGACTTTCTGTATTGCAGTGATTGACTATTGATGGCACTTTATCTGTTCAGGTTATTGAATTTAGAATAGAAAGGGTACTGTGTCTTCTCACAATCTCTCCTGCCTTTCATCTGCAAAACTGTATTGTTTTTGTTAGCTGTGATCATGTGATGATCTTAAATCACACACACTGGTAAAATTTTGATAATGTACTCTTTTTTTAGATAACTGAGGATCCAAAGAAGAGAATGTCTGTACTGAATCACCACTTTGTGAGACACCCTGCAAAGATATTTGAGGAAAATCCTGAAGTTTTTACAGAACTCACAGGTGTGCAGCAGTTTTCTTTTGAATAGGATTCAGTGATACTCCTTTGTTAATAGTTAATCTTCTCACTAACAATGTTTTGGAATACACTTTGTCCTTCTTCAGACATTGCTAAAATGATAAACAGGATAAAAACCTAAATGATCAGCTTGCATTTCATTTCAGTATTAAAGAAGTTAAAAAGGGTAGGAACAAAAAAAATCTGTCACTTTTATATAGCTTGGATTCTGGAGGATGCACAGAAGTCCCTTCTGCACCAGGATGTCCAGTAGAAAATCTCAGGAACTCAGAATAATTGGATGTCAATAGTACAGTCTAATCTACTCTTACATCCTGTGCTTGCAAGAGTGATAATATGGGTGTTGTGTTCATTTAGTGCCACTCATGGAAATCCTGAATGTTCAGATCTGCTTCATCAATCACTTCTTCCCATAACATGGCAGGGTAAAATGGACTACACACCACGGGTTTCCTTGTAAATTTTCTTCCCAAGAATGAGTAGCCAAAATTGAGAATTTTGACTGTGTGGAGTCTTGGGAACTAAATACAACTTTGGTAGGGCACGGCTTTATTCCAGTTTTGCTGATGTGGGCTGAGCCATTTTATGAAAACCATTTTATTTCAGGAATTTTTTCAATGTAAGATATTGCAGAAATACTAAAGTAGCTTTGATGTCCAGTTTTGACCACCCACCACAAGAAGGCATTTAGGCATTGCCATATACTGAAGTGAGTGAAGGAGACGACCAAAATGGTTAGTCCTGGAGCCTGGGAAATAAAGAGTCTGAATGAACTGCAATTTTCACCGTAAAGAGAATGCTGAGGGGGATCCTGCTGCTGTCTTCAATTACCTAAATGAAAGATTGGCGATTTTTCTCAGAGGTGAAGAGTGACAGCACAGTAGGCAGTAGAATCCTGTTGCAATGAAAGACATTCCAGTTGGATATTAGGAAAAAGTACTTCACCAGCAAGGTGGTCAAACACTGGAACAAGTGCCCAGAGAGGTTGTGAAACTGATTTTGTTTGTTTGTTCACCTTTTTTGGGTCAGTTTTTAGCAATAAGGAGGAATATGCTTTCATTGGATTTCATGTTTGCATCTTCCTGTTTGTGATGACATGTTGACACTTAGCTGAATTTCTGTGAGGAACTTGTTACTCTTGTTATGTAGAAGAAAGGTATTAACCTTCCTGCATGACAACTGACATTGTTTGTATCTCTGTTCTCTTCATTTTTCTGTCTTACCCTTTTTCCCCAGACAAATCTTTAAACTGCTGTTTTCTGTACGTGTTACTCATCTCATTGCTGATGTGCTTCTACACAGCGTTCTGTATTACTTTTAGAAAGACTGACAGGAACAAAGATCAGGGCTGTTTCTGAAGTTGATTCAGCTTTAATCAGTCACCCTGGAATTACATTGGTGTCATTCAGTTTATTCGTTTTGTTGCCTTTGCATCTTTGTTTCTAGATCCATAGGGTTTTTATTTTACAATTAGTATTTAATAACAAGATCCTAGATTTTGCTGTTTCCTATGTAACTTATGATAACTGTTGCATGTAATTCTAAGCAGTAGCAATCCTCAATGTTGGTTAAAACTTATAATGTTTATGTTCATTTACAAATAAGAGATAGAACCTTGGTGATAAGTAAAATATAAGATTTTGGATAAAAGGATAATAGTTCCTACAATGTGACATATAAAAAATGTTTATTTTTAGGAATTTTCGTGTGGATTACAGTCAAAGCCTCAAAATGGACTTACTCAGTTTACAATGTAAGTAATGGTGACCTGCCTGGTAGATGAGGGGAAGGCTGTGGATAGTCTACCTGAATTTCAGCAAAGCCTTTGACACTGTCCCCAGCACACTCCTGGGAAAGCTGCAGCCCACACCTTGGACAGGTGCACGTTCTGCTGGGCTAAGAACTGGCTGATAGCTGAGCTCAGAGTGGTGGTGAATCCAGCTGGCAGCCGGTCACCAGTGGTGTCCCCTAGGGATCAGTGTTGGGCCCAGTCCTGTTTAACATCTTTACTGATGATCTGCATGAGGGATTGAGTCTGCCATTAGCAAATTTGTAGATGGCACCAAGTTGAGTGGGAGTGTCAATTTGCTGAAGAATAGGAGTGCTCTGCAGAGGGACCTGGACAGGCTGGGGAGATGGGCCAAATCCAGTGGTATGATGTTCAATAAGGCCAAGTGCCAGGACTTGCACTTTGGCCACAACAACCCCCTGCAGTGCTACCGGCTGGGCACAGAGTGGCTGGAGAGCAGCCAGGCAGAAAGGGACCTGGGGGTTCTGACTGACAGCAGGATGAACATGAGCCAGCAGTGTGCCCAGGTGGCCAGGAAGGCCAATGGGATCCTGTCCTGTATCAAAAATAGCATGGCCAGCAGGACGAGGGAATTGATCCTTTCCCTGTACTCGGCACTGTGAGGCCACACCCCAAGTGCTGTGTTCAGTTTTGAGCCCCTTAGTTCAGGAAGGACATTGAGGTGTTGGAGCAGGTCCAGAGAAGAGCAACAAAGCTGGTGAAGGGTCTGGAGCACAAGTCCTGTGAGGTGTGGCTGAGGGAGCTGGGGGTGTTTAGCCTGGAGAAGAGGAGGCTCAGGAGAGACCGTTATCTCTCTGTACAACTAC
>JAWWLZ010000177.1:28921179-28949950 GCA_035041345.1 Poliocrania exsul
GTGGCTGAGGGAGCTGGGGGTGTTTAGCCTGGAGAAGAGGAGGCTCAGGAGAGACCGTTATCTCTCTGTACAACTACCTGAAATGAGGTTGTAGCCAGGTGAGTATTGGTCTCTTTCTCAGGCAATCAGTGACAGGAGAAGATGACACAATCTTAAGCTGCACTAGGGGAGGTTTAGGTTGAACATTAGGAAGCAGTTCTTCATAGAAAGAGTGATTGGGCATTGGAAGGGGCTGCCCAGGGAGGTGGTGGAGTCTCTGTCCCTGGAGGTGTTTAAGAAGAGACTGGATGTGGCACTTAGTGCCATGGTCTGGTTGACATGGTGGTGTTTGGTCATAGGTTGGACTTGATGATCTTGGAAGTCTTTTCCAACCTAGCTGATTCTGTAAAATATTTTTTCCTCATTGTATTTTTATGTTTATTTTTGTTTGGCAATTTTTTACTGATTTTCTTTTTTCTTTCAAGGATTCTGATGGAAAATATTTCACATTTCCTCTTGCAAGCCACAGAAAATCATACAGTCATGTTTACTGTGAAAACAGTATGTTGGTGAGAAAATACTTCTTTCATGTCTGGAGTTTGTTTATAAAGCTGTGTTTTTTTAATAAACATTTGCTGAAATTTTAAGGCAGGTTAATGAACAGATTTTGAAATGTTGAGAACCATTTACATTCACAGCCTAATGCATTGTGTAAGATGGTACTGTCTGTTGTAGCATGTCACACTTAGTGTTCAAGATCTGGAACTTTCAGTGCTACCTGAACCTCAAATGTTTTATTTTTGACTCTTATGGTTAGCTCTGGATTACTTTGTCCTTTAATTTAGTGCAGTTCTGTATTGATGGTTTTGAAGGAAGAAGTTATTTTTAGTGCAGCCATGTTTTTCCTGTACTTCTAATCTGGGAAAGTTGTTCATATTTTTGCTTTCCCATAATACAATTAAAGTGAGTCTGAAAGGCTCCAGAGATCTTTCACTAAGCAGGAGAAGTGAATGGAAGACATGAGAAAAATTCACCATCTCAGTTATCTCTTATTGAGAGGAGACACCCTAAAATGTGCATTTCTTATATTTGTTTTAACTCAAGACATTCAGCCAAAATTTTTTAAATTGTTTTTTGCAAGAATGAATTTATTCTCTTGCAAGCTAAAGGTGGATAAATATGGTGTTCAGAATTACATAGTTTATATTAGTGTCATGAATATTGAGATGCTTTCCTATTCCATCCTGCTCTCCCTGTTTCCACTCCTTCCTTTACCAAAGATGACATTCATACCAACATTGTGAAAAACGATTGTCTGTTCTTGGTGCTTTTCTATTGGTCCTTCTCAGTAGCACCTTCAATGTTTACATGTATGTTGTGATCTTAGTTGTGCTTTAATAGGATAACTTTCACTTTTGTTATGCCTTAAAGACAGGATTACTATAACTTGAGGAGGAGGAGGGAGGTACAAAACAATGTCTGAGATCTTTGCACATGGTGCTATTGCTTCATAACACTTGAATTCTCAAGGGAGGGAGCAGTAGAACAACAGATATCTAAAGTATTCCTCTACTACTTAAAAGAGTGCCTGGAAATGTTTCTTTTAGTTAGAAAAAATTAAACATGGTATGTAAGATGGCTATTTTTTAACGAGAAATTATGAAAGCTTGTTTGTTTAACCTTGTATTTATTCATAACTGGAAAGGCAAATTGAAGTTGGGTTATAATGGTTCCCAGAGACCCCCACCGTTCACTCTTATGCTTCACCTTTCCATCCTTGTAATTGCAAGATTATGATATCAGACTTTTAATGGAGGATATCACTTGCTGTTTACACAGAAGTCTGACTTCATTGTGAAATGAAAAAAAAGTTGAATATCTTTAAATAACTGAGGAAATCTAAGAGAGACTGTTTTTATAATCATCTTCATTTTTATGCTTCATCATTTGACATTCTTGTGAGAGTTTGGTCACTGTAGTGATTGCTGCTGCTGCAGACACAGTAAATAGAAAAGGAGTAAGACAAATATGAAAGTTTATTCTCTTTTTAGTAAGTTAATTGCACCAAGACTCTGCTGACAGAGTAATTTTAGGTCAGTTGCTGATATCTGGTGTACTGAAACACCATTTGAAAATTTTGGAGATTCTCATCAGCATTAACTCCTGCATTGTTTGGAGTAAAGAACTGGTATTTTTTAATACATTTACTAATGCAGTCACACATAGGTAATGCACTGTTTTATGGTATTGATTTTACAGGATACAAGTAGCTGGATTTATGGCTGCATGAACAGTAATTTATCGATGTGGTGAGTATAAACAGTTCCTGTTCTTTATTCAAATGGATCTTGTGAGGCTGTGCTTGAATTTAAAGCATATAAATATCCTCTGTGGGAAGGAAGAGATTTGGAAGTAAAATTGTTATTGTAAATAATTCATGCTTTCTGTATCACCAAGAAAACAGGAAAGATGATGTTTTCTCAGAATAGGTGATCTTTTTCTTAAGTTGTATTTTTGACCTTCATAGCAGTGGGAAGTCCTTCCAGTTGCTCTCTTGTGGATATGCTGTGCTGGATTCCTAAATTGTGGTTTGTACCATCTGGATGGTACTGGTAGTTGGCTGGATGGTTGCACTCAAATTGTTGTGGTCAATAGCTCCCTGTCCACGTGGACGCCGGGGATGAATGTTGTGCTTCAGGGCCATGGTGGGACCAGCACGTTTTAACTCCCTTGTGAGCAGCATGGACAGTGGGATCGAGTGCACCCTCAGCAGATTTGCCAACGACTCCAAGCCGTGTGGTGCAGTGAACGTGCTGGAGGGAAGGGATGTCCCCCTGAGGGGTTTGGTCAGGCTAAAGAGGTGGGCTTGTGTGAACCTCATGAACTTCAGAAGAACAAGTGCAAGGTCCTGCACCTGGGTCAGGGAAATCCCAAGTAAAAGTACAGGCTGGACGGAGAATGGATAGAGACCAACCGGGGAGGAAAGACCTGGGGGTATTCATGGACGAGAAGTTCAAGATGACTCTGCAATGTGCATTTGCAGCCCAGAAAGCCAGCCACAGCTTGGGCTGTATCAAAAGCAGTGTGGCCAGCAGGAAGGTGATTCTCTCCCTCTACTCTGTTTTTGTATGACCCCACCTGGAGTGCTGCATCCAGCTCTGGGCCCCCAAACACATGAGAGATGTTGACCTGTTGGAACCAGTCCAAAGGAGGGTCACTAAGCTGATCAGAGGGCTGGAGCAGCTCTCCTGTGAAGGCAGGCTGAGAGGGTTGGGTTGTCCAGCCTGGAGAAGAGAATACTTCAGGAAGATCTTTTAGCAGGCATCCCATACCTAAAAGAGACCTACAAAAGAGCTGGAGAGGAACTTTTCAGAAGGGCGTGTAGTGATAGGACAAGAGTTAATGGCTTTAAACACACAGAGGGCAGGCTTAGATTAGATATTAGGAGGAATTTCTGTACTGTGAGGATGGTGACGCACTGGAACAAGTTGTCCAGGAGGTTGTGGACTGCCCATCCCTGGAGGTGTTCAAGGCTAGATTGGATGGGGCTCTGAGTAACCTGGTCTAGTTGAAGGTGTCCCTGTCCTTTGGAGAGGGTTTGGAACTAGATGGTCTGTAAGGTCCCTTCCACCCCAAACCATGTTATGGTTCTCTTTCTTCAGAATCCTGTGATGGAGACATCAAATGTCACTTGGAGCCTTCAGAATAGTGGATCAAAGCATTGCTTATTTTTTTTCTTATTCCAAAATTGCTACTGTCATATGAAAAATATTTAGAAATGTAGGTGATTTAGAGATTATTTGTTATTGCAATCATTGCAAAATGGATTTAAAACATGTTAATTCAGTGCCAGTGCTGCTTTAGCTCATGAAGAGTTCTCACATTGTGTCTGAAGTTGCATGGCTGGTAACTGCTGCCTGTTTTGTGTATGACAAAATTGGAGCTTTGCTTAACTTGTTTTTGCTAAATTAAGATTTGCACTATCTGAAATGATTATAGTTTGTTAATTACTATGATAACTAGCTGCAGTACACCCAAACTTCTTCCCAATTTAAAATGTGACTCCAGAGTGAGAGAACTTGGTATATTAATCCACTGCTGCATAGGAGTGCATTGTTATGTAGGACCTGCATAACAAATATGCTCATCTTTTAATGTGCATGAATTTTTACAGCCTAGAAGCTACTGATTTGTCCTGGAGAGCTGAGTTACTTCCAACCACCAAGGTAAGTATTGTACATAATTTGTAGAAGGGAGAGGTGCTTTGAGGGGTAGTTGCAAGTCACAGGGGAAGGATCTGTTCTGGTTACAGTATTGGAACATGCAGTTGTATTCCAGAGGAAGGGGTACGAGAGAGGTAAAAAACTGGCAAGGGCTGAGTGAAGGGGTGTGTTCAGTAATGGCTTTTCTTTTTATTTTTCCTTTCTTTTTAAGGTTATAATGCTGAAACTTCAGGACTATCCATCTTTGTCCCACATTGTCATTCAGGTACCACCTGCAGTTGGCAATAAGGTAAAAAATATGACATGTGGAAATTGCTTTCTTGGTGTGTTCATAACTCAGATGCTATGACAGAAGGAAAATGAAGGATATTAAATATGTACTAAGTTACTTTGAGAAACCATAGATCTACACTCTGCTGTGGTTTGAAGGTAGTTTTTGTTACCTTCTGTAAGCTCAGAGACACTTATTTTGATAAAATACCAAATGCAAGACATGAATAGCACATGAAACGTACACAGCAACAGTTCTGAAATCAGTTCTTAAGGGGTTACTGTTAGAGATTATAATTGTTTGCTTTTCTTGATATACTGTTCATATTCCTGGATATCTATACCTTTGAACAGCCATTTCTCTTATCAAGGGTAGTGGAGAATGTATATAATTGAAGACATCACCTCTGGATGCTGGGCAGCATAGGTCAGATACCTCTGTGAGCTCTGAGACCACAAATGCTGTGGTAGACTGAGCTGTGCAGAGTTTGACAGTTCTCAGTTTCACAAATGAGTTGAATGCCTTTGCATCAAGGGCTCTCAGGATACCAGTAAGAGGAACATTTTTTAGTGAATCTTAAGCAGACTTTGTGTGTTACCCAGCTGGATCTGGCAGGCCTTTCCAGTTAGTCCTGAAAATGTCAGAACACTGCACTTGAATTTCCAGTCCAAGCAGATCTGACACTCTGTGACACAAATACGGTCTCTGCATCTGTGGTGTAATAATCCATGATCCAAGAAATTATTCACAGCTGAAGTTAATACAGTGTTCATCTGTGAGTGTATCCTCAGACAGCGGTGACAGAGACATCTTGCAGTTACATTAGTAATACACAGTGTTGGGGGTAAGCAGAGATAGAAGAGAGATCACTTGTGAAATGTAAATAGCAAGTGCAAAGGTATTATAGTCCTGTGCTTGGTTTAGATCTGTTTTTAATATCCTGAATTGCAGTATTCTTTGGGCTGTGAATTCTTCAAAGAGGATTCCAGAACAGTACAGCTTCCTGTGACACATCTTTTTTCATTTGGTAAGTATAGCATATTGCTTTTGGAAAATGTGGAAAACTAACTTTTGGATAATGAATTTTCCTAAATATTTTGGGTTGGGAGGTTTTTGGGGGTTTGTTTTTCACTAAAGTTAGTGCTGCTTTTGTTAGTAAGAGAAAAATGAGAAATGTGGGTGTTTAGACTAACAGAAAAGAAAGCACATAAGTCTCCTGGAAAAAAAAATCTGAAGATGTAATGAGTTCTCAGATAATTTTATCTAATAAATGACAATAATACATATTTTACAGGGCTTTCTTCAAGCAAAATTCTATTAAATTCAACTGGTTTACTTTACAATGTACAGCTTCAGCACTTCAACCAAGTAAGAACACTACTTACTTTTTAAAGCTGATGTAACCACTGTTGGGAGAATGTGAGTGACTTCTTTTTTTTTATGTTCTAGATATATCAAGCTTTCAAAATTTATATAGAGAGCCACTGCCAGTCAATCAAAGGTAGATACAAGTCTTCTAAAGTAGAAATTTATAAAACAAATTCTTTAAAATTTTCAAGACTGAATCTGGTAGAAACTAAAGGTCTCTCATGCAGTGGGGTTTAGGCAATACTGTTACAATCTTAAAATGTCTCTGCTAATATTTCTCTCTTCCCAGTTTTTGTTAAGAGGGATAGCTCAAAGTAAATGAGAAATTAGTCCTCTCATATTTGTTTTTCTTACTTTCCAGCAAAGGGAAGTTGAATTTTCAGAGGGAGTCTGCATTAAGTTGAAAGTGTTCCTCAATGAAAGCACATTTGGCGATGATTTTTATTTGCTAATTATGGGACTCAAATTCTAATGTTTAGCTACATAAATTTAAACAGGATGGGTTGCTAAAGGGCTCCATTAAAAAAAAAGTGATGGATTTTATTAGATTAGGTTTTCAGTTTCATATTAAAAAGCAGAACTTTTCTCTTAGCTGTCAGTCCTTTGAACATTGATGTGTCTCAATGTCTTGGCCTGTTACTGCCTGAGCTATTAAATGTCATTTTTGTTTCCTGCTAACTGCACTGATCTGCATTGCAGTGTCCACTGCAATGTAACTGCAAGCCCAGTGATTTGGTCTGCCACCTTTGTTTTACTGGCATTGTAGATTTAGAGACAGTTGCCACATCTTGTTCTTAATCATTTTTATATTTTTTAATCCTCTTCTATTTCAGAAAGGAAACCTAATGTTTACAGACTTCATATACCCTGGTCACACGAAGACTCAATAATTGTAGCGAAGTAAGGAATTTGACAATTATGACTTACTGCTTGATACACCTCCCAATTTCCCCCCTCTCCCCATATTTTCTAACAGCATGATACTTACAGGAGACTGAATTGTCCTTCCCATTCCTGCCACTCAGCATATTTACCTGTTGTGTGAGGCAGTGTGTTCACTGAACTTGTGTGCTTTCATTAGTGCTGTGCCCTTGATAGTTCATAGGAGAGTGGATTGAGAATGTTATGTAGTTCTTTGTGGTAAGATGAACAAGTTCCTTATACCAGTTTGCTCATAGCTTGTGACACTTGGTGTACTAGATCTGCTTTTTGTGCACTTGCTGAAAACGAACACATGTTTGGCTTTTTTTATTATTATTATGAGGGCAAAAATTACCATTTAAATTGCTCTTTCAGAGTTCCATCTCTTACTGAGATTTCTGCAAAACTACATACTGCTCAGCCTCAAAATGACAGCAGGGTTCCAGAGTTAAATATCTACTCTTCCTCAGACTGTCAGTATGAAGTGAGTAATACAGTTTTATTTCATAGCTAGTTTGCATTGCTGTGTAATTTATGCACAACGAAGTTTTTTTAAAATGTGTAGCTAATGAATCCAAATAAATACTAAGCAAATCTAAAGATGGGCTGTTTGGCCTTTTTGTAGATGTACTGTGTGTTACAAGTGTTGTGGATCTGCTGGAGTAGTATTAAAAGTTGGGCTCTAAGCAAAATTTCAAAGCATTTGTTTTTAAAAAGCCAGTAGTAAGGTGTGTGCACTTTAGTTGTGGGATTGCTGTATTCTAATACTTAACTTGGCTTCTTAAAAATTTGAAGTATTTTGTACTTATGCTTACCATGGTATAAAATAATACATGTTTTTTATCCAGGTTACTCTGAAGACGTCACTTCTACAGGTTCTTGGGCAAGTAAGAAAATCTGTTACTAGACTGTGTATTATGTCAGTAGCATCTGTAGAAATTTTTACTGCTTTCCTTCCTACTGTGGTACTTCAGATTCCTTCTTGATGCCAAGAGGAACACTACTCAATGCTCATTTTGCAACCTTGGCAAGGCTTCCTGTCCACATCAACGTCAGGCCTCAGTTCTCAGAGGAGTGGGAAAGCACTCCAGCTCTAAAGAGCTGCTGTACTGTGGAGCATTTGGCTTTGTGGTTAGCTCAGTATCTGTAAAGAGATGACACTGGAGGTCACTTTAACTTTCTTGTCTGATGAGTCACTAGTGTTAGAACTTCAAAATACATTTGGCATCAATTAAAAGTTACGGAAAAAAGTCTTAAGTAGATCCATATGCTCCTTTTCAACAAATTTTCTTTGGTTATCAATGAAGACATTTCAACGTGGGTATCAGTAAAAATAGACCAGCCATCTGCAGCTTTCTGGGTCTACAAAGTAATTAATTTGCAAGCACCTAAGTGTAGTGCTGGAATATTACTGGCAAGGTTCTCTATTTGAATATATGCATTTTTATGAGGAATTTTTAATTTTGTTGTTTATTTTAGAAGAATTTATGTGCTATTTGTATATTAATCATAACTCGGGAGACTGGAAGCCAATTAACTGAGACATGTAATTGCTTCTAAAAATGTTTTGCCTAAAAACATATATAACTATATGCAGATTTTGCTTGGAAAGTGGCCTTGTAAGTTTTTGAAACTTATTTTATTGAAATGTGTGATCCAATATCTTTTTAATATTTGTCTTGACTGGAAAAACACTCATTTGTTTATAATTTGATCATTTATCAAAACATGCTTGATTTAGTCATTTATAAGAGATTCTAGTATTTTCCATATGTTACATTAATTGCTAATGGAGGTTATCAAGTACTTATGCATCAAAAGGAGAAACTGAATCTTTTAAGAAATAATTTCTAATTGCATGATCATCTTGACTTCATTATAATATTCATGTGTGTTTTTAATATATTTTTATAGAGAGAAATTAAAAAGTTACCCTTATATCCTTGTCTTTCAGATAATAAGGTTCCATGCTGGTGCTTTTCCTGTCTATATTGTTTCTAATATTCTTCTTACTTATGGAGGACAGTTGAGCACATTGAGATCAACAGGTATCTTTCTGGAAATGTATTTTTTTTCTGTCACAACTGTTTTTACAGCAATTATTTATTCAATTTCCTGATGAAAGACCAGCTAGTTGAGAATTTTTTAAGCTTAGTACCATTCAACTTACGCAAATACTTGGGTCTGTGCTTTTCAGTTTTGGATTTTGTTTGCTGGTAGTTCTCCACAGTTGTGTTGTATCAGGATATTTCCGTATTGTTTTATTCTCAGTCCCTTCTTTATGAATTATTGATGTTGCACAGTATTTTTGAATTGACAGAAGTCTGCTTAAAACTACATACAAAAGTTTAAAATATATTGTTAGTATTCAGAAACCACTTTATTTCTTGCACAAAGATGAGATTCGCAGAATAGCTTCGAGCCACATCTTCAGACAAAATGTGTTTGTATTAAAATTCAGGTGCTGTTTGTAACAAACTCCGTAATGTCTCTAGAGGCTCTTGTGACATCTTACCTAATGGAGTGATCCAGTGCATAAGGGCCTTGCTGATGGAGTGTGCACACATGCAGTATTGTTTAAAGATGTGGTTATCTTGTTTTCAAGTAAACTTTCAAACTGTTGTCTGAATTTACTTTTTGTTGTGAATGATCTTTGTTAAAGTTCATGACACAACAGTAACCATGGATCTCTCTGTTCTTGATTCTAGGCCAGTGCTCAGACTTTTCCCTTGAACTAGTTAGGACAGCTAAGCCCTACAAAGTAGAACCTCTCATAAGCATTGTTGTGTTTCTGCAGGGGTGAGTTTCCATAACTTATTTATTTATTTAAAGCAGTTTCCAAAGGCGAAGTGTCAGTAAAATTACTGCTGGAGAGGAATATTATATTGTGAACATCTGACTGTGATTTTGTTTGAAAGGCTGTAATAGGAGGAATAGTTGATAGATATCTTACTGTAACAGCAATTGAAAGTGATAAATAACACTGCTTTCATGTTTTTGGCAGGTTTAACTGGTTTAGAGAGATATGGAAATCACTGTCACTACCAGAGGTGGATGCTGCTGTTCTGAGTAGACAGGATGCATGGTTCCCCCTTGTGTCCCTGATTCTATTTCTTTTTGGGACAGGCATTGCCTACTGGAGTGGAGTATTTTTCTCTGCATCTCTGAGACTCTTCTCTTCACTATGGTTAACTCTGATTAGGTAAAACAATGTGATGCTGTACAATTACGTTCTTTTAGATGACTTTGACCATGACAATTTTTTCTGTTTGCTCCTGTGTGAATGTCTGGGCAGATTGAATCCTGCAGTGTAGTTCATACCTGATTTTAGACATCTGGGTTTGTAAGTGTTAAAAACTAAAGGAATGTGATGATTGCCCCATGTTTCTTATTCCACATCTCCAAAACTGAACATAAATGGCTTTCTTGTTACCTTCACCAGCTGGTATCAAGGTTTTCAGTTTGTTTTTGAGGCAAACTTGTTGGGGAATAGAAAGCAATTGAACTCCCTTTTCAGCAGCTCAAGGCAAAAAAAATTTGCATATTTAGAAAGGGACTGTAGTGTTAGAATCCATTTGTCATTAGTGATATTGTAGCAACTGTATTAAATAATACAGGTTTCTAAAACAAAAATTTCTTGGATGTTCATTTTACTCTACTAATCTGTTCAATTATATAGACATGTCTAAGAACATTAGAATGCTTTTGGTTGCACAGGTGAGTATTCAAATATGAAAGTGGTTTTAAAAAAGCGAGGAAAATAAAAAGATTTTGAAATAGTAAATTAGTAAATTGGATAATGTGCTTCAGTGTTACAGCTTTAGATATTACAACTTTAGTGGCTTGGGTGTTCTGAAATGGCCAACAGTCCTCATTTAGGTTTGAGCCAGCTCTGTCTCCAGAAGACTGGTTGGGATGCTCTTTAAGAAAATACCCATGAAATGATCCCTTTCTTTTTTTGATCACTACCACTTCTGATCTTATTTGACCAAATAATAGATGAGGTTTAAGCTATTTTTTCTCTGCCATTTTGTTTATAAATTACAGTGGATGCTTCAGTGTTAGTTTTAAGCACCAAACTGATGAACTTCTAAGTTTTGAAGTTATTCCTACTGAATTTTTAAGGGTTTTAGCTCAATTCATACTCTTTTCATTAAAGCTTTTCATTTCTCCACCCTGAGAATGCTTTTAGCAGACAGGAATATAAGATTTTGTGTGCTTACTTGTAACTCGGCTGGTTCAGTTTTAAATTTTAGTAAATTTTAGATCAAAATGGTGTTTGATCTACTTCTGAATTCCTTGAAAAAACACCTAAAAATTATTTTATGTGAATCTCTCTGAACTAGATAGTATTCACCTGAGTTTTGCGTGGTGTTCTCAAATGATCAGATACGGCCAGCAGCAAAGAATTGGTCACTAGCTCTCTGTTCTTGTCAGCTACCCTTCTTTTTTTTGTTCATTTTCAACAACTGCTGCAGAGGCTTTTACAATTGAATTTTCCCAATACTGCTTTTTCTGTTTTCAAAGTCTATTTTAATACTACAGTATCAAAAAAATACAGACTTTTCCATAGTTCTAGTGCATTTCTTCCCCACCACATTCCCCTCCCTCACTGTTACACCTTCTTAGCTCAGCTTTGTCATTTCAGGTTGTCTCTTAGTCATAGGAGCTAGAATCCAGAAACTTTAAAATAAACTTTTCTGTGTGTCTGAGACTATGAGCAAGCAGAAATTCCTTCTGGGAAGAAGGTTTTTCATAGAATTAATCTCCCGAAGACTGACTGATACACTGCTTGACTACCACTGAAGATTGCAGTGTGTTAGCAGTTGGAGTCACTTCCATGAAGCAGCTCTGCAGTAATAAGATACTTGTTCTTCTGGGCTGGAACATAGTGACTGATGCAGATGGAGTTAGCATTGGAGATGTACTTCTGTGTATCCTTAGTGTTCCACAAATGAAATAAAATAATACACTGGTTGCAGACATACATTGTAGAAGGTATAATATGAAGTTTTGTTAGTTCATTTGATGAACAAATTTTTTCTGCAAAGTGGTTTATGTAGCAGTTGTTATATATGTTAAAATTTGTCTAAATGTTTTTCCAGTTCCTAAAATCAATATTTTAGGAACAATTAATTTTTTTCAGTAATTAAAAAACCAGAATTATTGTTTCATCTTTTTAAGGCTGATGTTACAAAAACATAATGGTAATTTTTTTTCTCTTTTTTTTTTTTTCCCAGACCTGCTGCACTGCAAAAAGATAGGTTGATTACACCCAGAAGACTCTGTGGGCTGTTAGCTCTTGCTTTGGTTAGTTGGACAACGTGTGGTGCATTTGCTATATTCCTTGTTTATCTTCAATACTTGTTTAAGGTACTGAAAGGCCAAACATTTTGAATTTGTAACTGAATTGAAGATTTTGTATGCTTTGAATTAACGTCATGTTAAAAGCAAAAGTCCAAATTGCTGTTTTTCCTGCATAAATGTTGTTATTTTCATACTTGAAATAGATACTTTATTTAGTGGAGTGTCATAATCTTGTCATTTTTATTCTTCTTTTATTAGCACTTCTTCCAAAGAAATGTATGGTCCCATATGCCCACTACAACAGTGCATATAATTGTAATTTTTAACTTACAGATAGGCAATATTATGAAAAACAAAACTAATAACTCCTTTGAAGAGAAACTTTAGCCAAGGAGGGACTTGAAATGTCCTGTAGAATACTTTATAGTTTTTGTGAATCTTTATGGAATAAATGGAAGGGGGGTGGATATACTGAAGAATTAGGATAGTCTTCTTGTATGTCTAGCCTGATCCCTTTGGCAGTGCTACAAAGATCCATATTTTTAGTCTCTGCTATTCATTTTCCATGGTCTTCCTTGCATCAGAGCCTCTAACTCCTCTGATTCACCTGTGGTTATATAGCTGTTAAAGCAGCTGCTGTACTTGGCTCCTAGAGAAGCAAGGGAGCACAGATCTGGGAGTGGGGCACACAGCAGAGCAGCTTTGGTGGTCTGGAGCAGGCAGGTGGCAGCTGAAAGCACAACCTGAAGAGCAGCACTGACTGCAGCTGAACTCCCTGGGGCAGGACATGAGGCTCTGCCAAGGACCTTCCCGTGCTGACAAATGGTCCCCCTTCTGCAGTACATCTTTACGGCCTGTTTAGGTTTCTGCAGAAAGTAACGTAGAAATAAATCAGCAGGATGTGAGGAATATGCAGATTTACCACCGTGTCAAGCACAGTGGAAAGGAAGGAAGCAGGGCAAGCTAAGTTTGCTTTCTGTGCTTGGACATCCTTCTTTAACAGAGCACTTTGGATGCTGCTGATAAAGGCAGAGGGAATTCTTGCATTGCAGCTCTTTTAGGGTCCTAGATCATCTATCTATAAAAAAAGAAGAAAAAATAAGGAGTCCCCAATTTTTTTTCTATACTACAGCTTTTATGTGAAGAAAAATTACTCGAAAAACGGAACTCTTTGTTTTGCAGGTTATAAAACTCCATGTGAATGTAAGAGCAGAACAAAACATGCTCAACAGAGTAAGTCTATTTCCTGCTTCTGTTCCACATGGTGGCCAAAAATTGGCAAACTTATGCATTGTGAATTATTATCATCTTGCCTTAGTAGTATTGGGTTGTGCTGTGATGACTGGATAGAACATAGTTAAAAAAGTGAGAAAAAGTTATTGAAAGTTTTCTTTGTGTTTCTTTGAGTAGATTTTTTGTGTGTTTAGTTTTATATCCTCTCTTTTTGTCTTCGTATAATTTTGGTGTTTCATTTGTGGGTTTTTTCCTGTCATTGGAAGTTGGTATCTGCCAACCCATTAGTTTATCTTTGCTATTTATTCCCACAGCCAATATTTTACTCCCAGTTGCATTACCTCCTAAATCTTTTCTGTGAATGATCATCTGCGATTTTTCACCTCTCTGCTTTATTATTCCTTTTATTCTGTTCTTCCTCCTTCCAAGAACTCAATTTCTTATCACTGCATTGATGTCAGGGCATCTGTACTCTCCATTCTTTTCTTCCATAGACATATAAACTATTAGTGTATAAGAAATTTCTGGTTAAATTTAGATGCTTTAAAATTGAACTATTGAATTTTGCTTTTGATGGCCTTTGGGGGCATAAATTGCAAATTTTCTTCCTAAATCAGAGCTGGTGTGATACTATTTTTTTCTCTGAGCAAGAGTTCTTACAAGTCTCTGCATGTTTTTGTGACTTCTGCCTTTTATCTTCAGGATTCAGACCACCCAAAAGAAACTTCACAGAACTCCAGTGTACACACAGTCAAAACCCCAAGTTCAATGGACAGTGTTGCAGGAGCAACCCAAGCACTTTCCAAAAATACAGTTGCTGAAGCTGTTAACAGTCTTAAGATGCATGTTACAATCCTCAATTTATTCACGTGGATTGTGCTGCTCAACTTGCCATCTTTAATTTATTGGTTAAAAAATCTCAGGTAAATTCTTAAATTGCCACTAAGGTGAATATGAACCTTTGAAGAAAATGAAAACTGTAAACATTTGACTCTTTACATTGTTGGCTTCCTTATAGTTTCAAATACTTCTGTTAATTGTTCTTTTCTCTACACAGTCTGGTTTGTGCTGTGGTGTAAGTCAGTGTGAAGTGAAATCAGTGATATATTGAAAAAAGTAGTGATTGAGAAGTTATATAAAATCAGACTGTGATGCCATATAGATTTCATGTATATTTGTTATCAACACATGCTTGTTCCCAGTGTAAATGGCCTAGTTTGAAGTAACAAGCTTTTTAAACCATTTCTTTGCAGGTACAATGTTAGACTTGATCCTGATCCATGTAGATTTACAGCTCTTATCATCATATGCATTTTAGAAATTCTAATGAATTCAAGTACTTCTGAAGTGAAATCAAGGTATTGTAGTCTAATCTCTAGTTTTGTTTTCCTGCTTCTTGCTACTTACCATTTTGTTGGTAAAACTTAATTCATGCTGTACAGATCTGTAATTGTTCAGTCCACGTAGAGATTCCTGAACTCACATGGTTATATCTAAAAGAGTAGGTAAAATGTGTGTGAACTGCCTGTAGTTCAGCTAAGTGGAGAAAATCCCCTGTATTTGCCACGTGGAAGTAAATGGAGCATGTGCTGTCTAAGCAATTGGTTGCATAACAACTTCTTTAACTTAATTCATGATTCACTGAATCCTAATACATTCAGCAGCTACTGTCAGAAAGTTACAAGGAAAAGTGAATTCTAAAGTATTATAGTTATGTTCTTGTAACTCGCCTTATGGGAACACTTGTGGAAATTAAATGTGTTTTCTACTGAATTAAGAAATTTTGAGCACTTGGTTTTACTGGCAGATAGAGCATTTCTTGTTCAGGTATGCAATTAGTCAATGCCTCAGGAATGACAATGAATAATAACAAATATCATTTATCTTCTTGGCCAGTATCTGTTATCTCAAGTTCTGTAACCCATTAAATCTTCCTTAGTTACAGAGAACTTGTTTCTAAATTAGTATAAGAATATAAGGACATTTTATTATCCTTTTTGAATAATTGCTCTTGCTTATGAGTTAATTGTTATTGCTCATTAGATCTAGTTGTTCAGTTTTAAAAATTAAAAAATTCTTGAAATATAAATAATTTTGCAAAGGAAAGTGAAGTATGGTATTTGTGTACCTTCTGCATGTATGGTTGCAAAAGTGCTAATTTTTTTCTTTGTACTCTTACAGTAAACTCTTGAAGATTGCAGCCAAAGTCCCACTCCCTTTGTCTGTTGCAATGCTGGCCTTTGGACGAATGCATTTATACAGAGTGCCACACTTTGTAACCTTTTCTCTTCTCCTACATGTGCTGTGCTGTGTTGTGTAGTGTTTATTCTGCATAGGAAGGACAGTGCACCAGAAACTTAATGCTGGAGATGGGGCAAATTTCAACAAAGAAATGCCCACATTAATATCATCAGTTGTTTACACTATGAGGGAAAGAGGACAGAACTGTGAATACTTTTTGGAAAGGTCATGGTTCTGTTCATGTTGCTTAGAAAGCTTTTTGTGGTGTTTATTTCCTGACTCTTGAAATCAAGTGATTTAAGTGTGTGTAAGCACATAAATCGTATCAGTGCAACATCTCAATACTCTGCCTTGTAGACACTTTGATATTTCACTTTACTGCTTTGTTGAAACAGACCTTTTTTATTCACTGTGCCACACAGTGTGTATTTTCTGAACTTGCATCTCATGCAGGTCTAAAGTATGCTGGTTAAAACTCAATACATTTCAAGCACACTGTGACTATCACAAAAACTACACAGCCAAGTATACTTTTAGTTATTTTATGCTACATTTAAAGCTGCCACAGTTGTGTATAGACAAACTAGAATGTACTGCTTATATAGAACTGTTATTTTTATCAAGTCATTTGTTCAATCAATGTGAGTTGAACATTTGTGAGATTTTTTAAAAGTCTTACACATTTTACTTTTTGTGAGAGTGATAAAACAACAGTATTCCATGTAGCTTTCTATTCAGGAAGGATACCAGCAGATTCATAAACAATTTGCTGTGATGTTGTTTTAAAACATTGTCAGTTTTCTCTGGAATTTTTGAAACTAATCCTAGGACTCTGTCAGTATGTGGAAGCTGGCAAACCTTGAGGTGTGGTGTGAGTTACAGGTGCAGTTGCTGTTTCCAAGTAGACAAGGCAGGATTTTGTCCTACTGTAAATGGAGAACGAATCGACTCCTAATAAATGCCCATACCTGAAATGAATATGGAATGGGTACAACACTGTAAACTCCTGCCCTGCCATGCAGTGCTGACTTCTGCATGTGGACAAACTCCTAGTAATGTTGGGAAATACTGACCATAATTATTAGTTCTGTATAAACTGTTATCTTAGTGCCTAGATGCTACAGTGACTGCCATTTATAATAAAGCCTAAAATAGCTATGTGTAAGGAATTTTGTTCCCTAGGCATATGTTTTGCCAACAGAAGAAATCTCAGTAGCCAGTAGGTCTAAATGATGTATTGATTCTGTGTAGAGATGAGCCTACTACTTGCTTCTGTGTTAGCTGTCTCTGCTGTGTCTGAGATACCTGTTACCTTCACATGGAATTACTAGACCAGCTCAATCACCTTCTAGGAATAACAAGAGGAAATCTGCTGCTCACAGTCCATCAAGTGTGTTCTTGATACAGTAGTACAGCCAGCCTGACCCATTAATTTAACTGTATCTCATTAATCTTGCCTAAAGTGCCTCAGTTAGTTCTAGTGTGTTTTTAGGGTCCATTCACTGGGGCTGGCTGGAATGCCTCGACTCACACAGTGGCTTTCCAAAACGAAGGACAGATGTGAAGTAAGCACGTGTTTTGTTTGCTTACATCCAAGTTTTTAGTAAGTCATTAAAACTGCTGTCACTGAGTCAGGCTGTTGTAATTAGCCAAACCATTGTCACTGTTATCAGTAATCTGTGTGCTGGTATTCTGGTCTTAACCTTTTTTAGAAAGGCTTAGATTATACATAGTGTTGTGAATCAGAAAAGTTATTTGAGTTGATTATATCTAGATATTTTCTAATGAAAAGTATGCTACAGTATATGTATATAAGAACTTGTGTGACCAAATATACTTGTAGCTAAATCCACCAGTTGGTTTAATTAAAAATTCTTGTTTAGACATAGAAGAATAGAGTCCAGATAGTTTTTCTACTTGCAAATAGCTGTGAATGAAAGATGGTGGCAGAACTGCATTGGGGTGGTAAAAGGCTGTCTGTAAAATGTGCAGGACTGATTTCTGTGGAAGATAATTTTCCTTGACCTTCATGGTCCTTTTGGCTTACTACTGTATTTTACTTCCAATTTTGTTTTGCCATCTTGATGAGCTCTTTATGCATGAATCTATTTGCTGGAGCTGTTGATGGAAAATAATAATCAGAATAAGGAAAGCAAAGTCTCTGCATGTAGTAGATCCCTTCCAAAATATGCCACAATGTGAAACCTACTGAATTAAAGCAACATAGAAGAACATCAATTTTTTTCATTTAATTATTTTTTAAAGCTGAGAATTCTATTGATAGTTATTATCACTGTACATAAAATGATGGCAAGAGTTTCTCACATCTCCCTCAACACTCCCTTTTCTCAGAGATGGTTTACCTTTACTGGGGAAAGAAGGGGAAGTTACTCCTGCTTTGAATTTATATGCACTGTGTGCCATTTGATAGATTGAAACTGTTGTCAGAGATGTGCCTCTGAATTTTGCAGTGATTGTGGACTGGGCAACTTCATCTGTTTGGCAGATTAGGAGTCTAATCCCAATTAGATCTTCTGTATAATCCATGGATGGTAATGGGATTAGAACAAATTCAGATTAAAACTTGTCCCATTCTAAGAGAAGATGAATTATCCTGCTTGCCATTCTGAAAGGGACTAGATTTTATAAAAGTTTAAAATTGTTTTTCAGGTAAAATATGATGATTGTTTGTTGTTACTTTTGGATAAGAAGCTTCTGTTAGGTGAATCTGTAGTTCTGCCTCTGATGACAATTATAATTTCAGCAGAAATGTATGCTAACCCAGTATAAATACTTGGAGGTGGTTTAAGTATTACTGAAATATCCTTTAACATGAGTAGGCTACATTTATGAAACAGCTTTTGGCAAACACCTTGTAATACCTCTTACTAACTTTAGCTGAATTAAAATTCCAGTTTATTCTTCAAATTTTAGATTTTGTGGACTGTGTGGGAAAAGATAAAGACACAAATTAACTTGTAAAGGTTTATACCTCAGGATGCATTCAAAATAAGAACTTTTTATGTGGCTTTATTGTATATTTTTATAAGCTATCAGAAACAGAATGAAAAAACAGGGTAAGAACTTAAAAGTACCAGATGTCACTAACTTTTGGTACAGCAGAATCTTTCTTTGGTGGGGTAGATTTAATGAGAAGTTTTTAGTGATGTCTTCATACCCCGAAATGACTCTTGAAGTCTGTAATGTCTTGTGGTTGATGTCACCAAATGTGGTCCCTCGCAGTCTTACCTGCTGCAGTCATGGTGCCCACACGTGTGGCTGACAGTTCATAGGGGGTGTCTGTGTGTCTGGGAAGGGAAGGGAACACTCACTTCTTAACTGGAATTGTCAATTGTATCTTGAAACTGAATTCATGTTCTCCAAAGGTGGTATTTTTAGTTTTAAAAGTTGGTTGCAGAATGTCACATTTCAGCATCCTCTTAAAAGGGGCTTGGGGTTTTGGGGTTTTTTTGGGAGAGGGTTTTTTTGGCATGTTTTATTTCTGAAAAACTTGCAATAAATTTAAGTTAATATTATTTCTAATATTTAGAGATCTGCCTCTATTTTGGTTTTGAGTTTTAATTCATGTAGCAAATAATTCCTTAATATTAACTTGCTATGTTTTAAACCAAACTGATTAATAACAACCCTAAACAGTGCAGTAGTAACATATTTCAGGAGTCATAGAGACTGCCTGTGTTTCCAGGTGAATTTTTCATTAACCTAACTGGACTATCTTTAAAGTCAGTGATTAATGAAATAAAATGTATTGACACTTAAAAACCCCCCAGAGCAGTGCACATTTTGGTATTTGATACGACGTTTAATTTTCTATGTATTTGCCAGTAACAGGGTGAGGAACTTGTTCCTTGACATTTTTCTGAAATCTGACACATCTTCTAAGCTTTGACAGGACACAATAAAGTCACTTGTGTGCCTGTGAATAAGTGTGAACATTTGAGAAGCTTTCATTTGAATCAAATTTATTTCAGTACAATAAAGAATGTGTTTAGACTTTATATTGAGGAAAACCCAGCCATTCTCTGACCTTCAATTGAGTATGAAAATGTTTTTGGAGGCAGTTATAGTGTCTGTACAGAACTGTGCTGCTATTTTAAGTCACTCAGCTACTAGAAAATTGTTAGTTGTAAACCAGACTAAATTCTTTAAGCTTATTTTCCATTTAATGAGGAATGTTTCTCACTTAATTTACAGCTTTGACATTTTGCATCTCTTTTTTTAATGGGAGGTAATCAAGCTGGCTTTTATAAGCACTTAGCACAGTACTGTAAAATATTATAAAAGTTTCATCACTTTTCCTTTAGGGGAGACACTTTTGTCACCAAAGCTTCATGCTGCTTTTGCATACCCTCTAGGAAATGTGTGCCAATGAATCACAATTCTGAACTAATTAATTTTGTATGTTAAAGTAAAATAGTTTTTCTACTTTTTTTTAGAGCAGAACTTCAGGCATCTGTAAAACCTTTAAAAATTTATTTGAAAACCTTCTGCGAGGATTGTAGTTTCGGATATGGAAGAACGTGGTCAAAGCTTTTAGTGAGCTCATCAATCCTCAAACTTAAATAAAAACTATACATTTTGTCTTCTTAATAAACATTAATGCTTTTAAAAATTAATTTCAAGCATTTAATGAGAAAATTCCATAGTTCTTACTTAAGCAAATCTGCCCAGCACCTCAATTTTTCAGGTCTAAGCACAGAACAGTCTCAGATATGTGCTTATTGCCTTGGAGCATGAAAACCTGAGTGGAGATGTTTTAATTTTAATTTTGCTTAATGTTTAGGGTCTCCTTCTGCATTCTTAAATGTAGACAGGTTTTGCTACTCATTCTGTCATAAACAAGCCCTGTAAGCAAGGCCTCTCTACAGTTATTGACAGGTTGTGGTCCAGATTCTGTAGGAATTTTTGTGATATCAGAGCTAATTTATGTCTATAAAACCCAGGAATGGGACACACAAACTTGCTGTTTTGTGGCACATCATTCCAGTTCCTCCTTTCCTATGCAGTTATCCTTGGTTTGCAGTGTCCTTCCACTGTGGTACAAACCATAAGTTCACAGAACAGAAGGCACCAAGGCTGGCCTGGTGAGACACACCAGCTGTCCTGCAGACTGTTGTTCTATGGAAGTTTTGCCTGTTGGCTGAAATACCAGCCAAGACTACTTTTTCCCTTCAATAATTTCAGGGTATATATTAAGTATCAAATGTGCAAGCGTGTTGATGTTTAGTTTTGCAAAAGGCTAAGTGCACTATTTTGGGATCAATTCAGGCTTCAGTATTGTCCACCTACATCACTCTGAGTGTGAAACAGTATTTGAGGCTGCAGCACCTGAGAACTGGAATATTCTACAGGAGTCTACAGGTACGAGACAGGACACATATAATTAGAGTGCCAGATCAAAACTGCAATGTGAAATTCCTCACTGTGACTTTAAACTTGTAGCTTTCTAGAGAAAAAAAAATATACTGTGCCTTAAACCAATAAATGAACACACTCTTAACTGTAGCCTGTGGACTTCCATAGCCTTATATTTGATTTTTGAAGTTGACCAAAAATGTTTGTGTGGATCATACCGAAACTTGATTTGGGGAAAATACTTTAAAAATTGTTTTGACCCCATTTTACACTTGAGAGAAATGAAGATTTTTGACAAGTACAGCGTATTTTTGGTTTATAATCACACTAACCATAGTTAGAAAGCTTTAGCTGACTTTAATTTCTTGAGGCTTTTTGTTGTGCAAAAAGTAAAAATAAGGAAGAAAAACCAGTCTCGGATATCTGTCTCAACTTTGAAATCTGTGTGTCAAATTATTTTGAAATATTTTGTTCTGTAGTTTCTTCAAAATAAAAAAAGGTCCTCTAATGGTAGTTTAAGCAAAATACCGTACTTAAACCATTGAATATCAAGATCTATGCTGGTGTAAGAAGAAAAGATAAAGGTGAGAATAATTGTTCGTGTTAAGGCTCCAGAAGTTTTGAATAATAAATTTCACTTTTTAGGAAAAATATTCATATGTAAATGCCTGAAAATTCATATGTAAATTCCCTTTTTTCAGGGAAAAATTCACACATTGTTAGGTTGTTCTTCCTAATTCATTAAAGAAAACCAGAAATAGTCAAGATGTTAAAATCTTGTAATAGCATAGAAGGAGCTTATTGTTATGCTGTGGGTATTTAGATGTGCACACAAAATGACTACTTGTCAGCAGACCACAGTCATTGTTTGAAGCAATACAAATCGAAGTTATTAACCTTCTTTTATTGAGCACTAACTGGCATCTGGGTGCCACAATGCTGTGATGCTGTGGCACAAGAGAGAACATGCAGTCTTTGTGTCTTCCCTGCTACTTCCTTCTGTGTGTTCTTTTAGAACTTTTAAAACTCATTCTGGTCACTTAACTTTTGTGATGATTTTTCAGTAGCCCTAGTCACTGGTGATTTCCTAGCTACAGAAATATTCCAGTATTAAAATTATTGAGAGGGTAGAACTACCTTTAAGGTCTCTGTATATCATAACTGGAGAAAAACTCTGTAACTTGATTCCCCACTTAGGATTTAATTGATTTTTCAGGCACAAAGACAGAATGACCTTGGCCAAAATACCTGGTTTGAATAATTAGAGGAAGTTATTTGTTTGGTTTTAAGAGGACTTATAACTTGGAAGAACACATATATAATTTTTGGAAAAATCTATCACAAGCAATCTGTGTTACATGTTTTTAACTCTTCCTCTGTTTTCAGTTCTTACATAGCTACCATAAATCTGGTGTTGTACATGGAACTAACTCTTAATAGATACAGGTTTCTAGAGATGTTGACAGAGACTTACCTATAAATGTTTGAATGATGCTATAGTGAATTATTGTGTTTATTAAAATGTTTATAACCAAGCTCATACAGATTGTGCCATGCACCAGAAGCTTTGGCCAAGTCCTTCTCTTGTGGAATGCTGGGAAAGCCTTAGAGAAGAGGTACTATCAGCTAATGTTGAAACTGCTGAAAGCTGAAATCTCATAGTCTTTAAAAACTGTGCTTTAAAATACTAGTACTTTTTTGTTGTAGTTGAGAGCAACTTGATTGGGAACTACTCTGGGATATTCATATTTTGTTTGATGTTTCCCCAGTCTGCAATGTATACTTCCAATTTTTTTATTTGTCTTTTTTTTTTACCTAAATGTGCATGACTTAGAGTACATTGTATAGCATATCCTCTGCTAAATAAACACTTTTGTATATTTTTGTACGGTGTTCTGAGGTGGCTGCATTAGTACAAATGGTTGTAATTCACAAAAAAGTGCCACTTACTGTCGTACTGTGTAGAGTGTTGTGTTGCCTGTACTTCTGTTGTACAAACTTGCTAATGAGTGTTGTGGTGAACGTTTGCCTTTAGTCTTTGCTCAGGTACTCACGTGGAGCAGTTTGGTGCTTTTCCTTCTAACTTGTAATACTTGGGATTCTAAGCAGAAAATAAAAATAGTAAACAAAAGCCTTGTGGTTAGAGCAGTGCTTTAACAGATGCTTTTTCACATCTCGAGTAGAACACAATAAAGACTGTACTGACTGAAGCCTGTCTCAGTGTCTTGTCTCAAACACCTTTGCCTTGCTGTCTTGAGTGGGAAATGCAATAAAATTCAAAATGCTTGGTGAGTAATGTAATTTATATAGAGCATCCTGTGTGTAAAGCTTGTTCTCAGCTGAACTAACGCATTTTAAATTTTTGCCTTTGTGAGGTCAATTACATGGAACTGAGCAAGCAATGCTATGGAGCATTTTCAGCTTCAGGGCAATTTAATTCAAACACACATGGATATTATTCACTGTGCTATAAGGGTTATATAATTACTACAGCACTTTGAAAACATTTACTGAAGATGTGTGTCTATATATGTAGTCTGTCAAGAAAACCTAATGCTTAAATTTGGGTGCATTTAAAAGGCAGCACACTGATATCTAGCTTTGAAAGTACTTGTTAAACTTGGCTACTGTTCTCACAGGAGGATGCAATTTTGTTCAATCAGTGTAAGGATACTAATAGTATTTTAATATGAATGTGTTCTGCTTATTTTTTACTTTCTCTGAAGGAAAGAAGTGAAATTATTGAAAAACCTCTGCACATTAAAATAAGCACTAAGTCTAAACAGACTTTTAGCTCCAACAGTTTTTCAAATCTTTTAGCTGAGGAAGCAACAACACCAATGTGTAAAGTTGTTTTTTTTTTTTTAAAGACAGCTCACAGAACATACATGCTAATTGAATCTCTTGCATATCTGCATACTTCATCAGCCACCCAGTCTGCCTGATTCCTGCAGTAATAAAGCTTGTTTCAAATTCACAGATGACTTTGTATATTTTACTAGCTGAATATACTGTGTCCTTTATAAGGAAATCAAAGGAATAAATTAATTGAGGGAAGGGGGAAAGGAGCAGAAGAAAACTGCCTGCTGTTCTGGCTTTGTTTTTCCTCCCCCCTCTTCCCAAAGCTAAATAATGAATGAAAATCTAATCCTAGACTGTAAATTATACCTTTTCCCCTTTCTGACATTTTCTCCAGAGATGCATATTTCTACTTTTGGCTGAAATAAGTATCTACCTAGAAAATCAACAAAGGAAGTTCCCTTACAATGGGGTCTGCCTATTTACAAGTTATTCTGTTGCTACTCCTCTGTTCTTGATCAGTCCACAATCTTCAAGTTGGCTGTTACAAAAAGTAATTGATCGAGTTTTGATGGATTGGGTTTTTTTGAGGGTATGAATTTTTTTTTAGTCCAAATCTGCAGAATAATACCCAAACTGGATAAATTGTCTTGAGTTTTTATATGGTATTGCAGACATGAAAATAACACTTCTGGGATTTTGTTTACTGTGTTGCTAATGATGTTTGGATGTCCAGATTTTGCCTTCCTGGAAGGGTGGGGATAGGTTTTTGTTTTGCTTTCAAAATTTAAATCGAAAGATGTAAATCTTCTAGTCAGAAGCAAACATCTATAATCTGACTTTAGATAATGATCAAAACCTGTAGTTTTAACATGTCTGGGGATATATTTTATGTGATGCCATATCAAGTGTCATCTATAGAGTGCAGAAAAGAGTGGAGTGAAATTTTAATCAAAAAACATGAGCAGCTTGGATATGAAGAATGCTATGAAAGGTAAATTAGTATACTCCTCCTTGCAGTGTCTGTCTTAGTTTCTAAGAAGTCTGACTGGAAGATATTAAAGGCCAATAAAATCAGAGTAGGAAATCAGTGATTACATTAAAATATTCTGATTTTGGATCTTGAAACAAATCTTACTTTTCTCTCTCTTTTTTCCAGCATCAAGAAAAGGATCCATATCTCATTTGCTTAAAAAACATTACTCACCATTCTAGAGATATGGCTAATTACTTTTAAATAAAACTAATGTTTTGATACAATCCTGCAATCTCTGGTGGGAATTGTTTTAAACTGATTATATTCTTACCACCAATTCTTTGCAATACAGCTTAGGAGGAATTTGTACTGCTCTGTTTGATAGCAACAGGTCTTAAGAGCATCAAGGATGAAATTCTCAAGGGTCTTTATGTCAGGGATGGAAATGGAATCATTACTGTATTTTTGAACTCCTGCTGACGTCATTGACACCCACTTACAGTCCACTAGAAATATAAGTGCAGAGATCAGTTTGTTCACAGATTACGAGGAGACTGACCAAGAAGGGGCAAGCCAGAGCCTAATTCACTGGTAAGCTTGATTTTAAAGAATGTGAAAGGGAGAATTTTTTTCTCCCTTTGAGTCAAGTTGTGAAATGTGTCCCTAGTATTTTATACCATGTCGTGTTGTTATTTCAATTAGTAATATACATGGTACAATTTCATTTAATGCAATTTTTAAAATTGAGCTATCTGGATCTCAAGCCATATTTTTGCATTCTTGGAGCACACAGAGTTCTGGTGCTGTAACTAATCAGCCTCTGAAAATGGCTGTATGTAACAACAAATTTAATTTACAAATGTAGCATTTTATGTTAAATGTTCTCCTAGTCCCTTAAAAGAGATTCCAGTGTCTAAAAATAGTTTTGGTATGGGAAATAGATCTTTAGAATAATTTGTTCTTCCTAGTATCTTAGTAGTAGGAAAACAAAAAAAGGAGCTGATAGCACATGGATGTAATTGCAGTGGGCAGGTTTTCCTTGGATTGACATGATTGCTGTGTGTGTTACCACAGACAGCTCTGTAGGACTTAAGGAGCACTGATGTTTGTCCTTACAGACTGCTCATCTCCAGCATGTGGAAAGTGGTGCTGCTGGGTCTGTATATAGTGTTGGCTGTGAGAGGATTGGCAAAGGGTGCTGCTTTCCAACCAGAAGAAAAATGGAAACCTCTAGATAATCCCAGAAACAGAGACCTGGTAAGAAAATGCTTCAAGAAAGAGAGATAAAGTATTACATGATTTTTTTTTCCATCAAGAAACTCTTCTAAATTTAAGGGTAATGGGGGTCCATTAGATGACATGTCAGCAGCTGTGCACTTTGTGTAGTCAATAACCATTTTTCACTCAGGGTGTACCCCTTAACTGAGGAGACATTCTCAGTGTGCAGTGGTGCATAAAACTTCCTTGTATCTCCATCTGGCAGTTTTAGTTTTTAAAATTTTATTTCATTATACAACTACTTGTTTCATGAAACAGAAGAGTAATGATTACTGTGTTTCTTTCCAACGTGTACTCTGATTGCATGTTGTTTCATCATATGGAAGTACAGATACATTTGCATCTGACATGTCATGAAAAGTGGCTAAAAGTATATTACAGCTAAGAAAATATCATTAAGAGAACACTGGCACAATCTTAAAAAGAATTTGTGAAAGAAAAAATCAGTTTCCCATACTTTTTCCTCGCTGTTTTAAGAAGAATTAGTTTCTACTTTTAAGTGATTATAAGGGTACAGTTAAAATCAGTTGCCCACTGTTGCTGACTCTTAGAGGAATTTTTAACAGAAATGTCCTGTTTGCTCTCAGCAAGGGTTTGGCTGTGCCCATTTTATGAGGGATACAGTTTGAATCCCCAGGGATTCAGTGGGGAGCATAAATGAGCAGTAAACAGTTGGTGGTCTTTTGACTTCACGTAAGATGTGCAAGCCGTGCATGGAGTGGACATGTCTGAATTAGGTTGCCTGTACTGTATCAAAATAGAGGATTTCATGCCACAAAGGAATATTCATCTAATTTATGTCAGTAGAAATGATTAACCTCCACTGATCATGCTCTATTTTCACATATGCAATATGTTCAGTTTTTCAGAACGCTCCAGGCTTATTTTTCGGGCAGGGGGCTTGATCTCAGAAAGTTCCCAGCTACTTTCACCATGAACAATGAAGGACCGAGGCCTCTCGTGCTCTACTCAGATCCTATTGCTTCTGCATTTGCAGATTATGAAGAAAGGAAAAATGCTTTTCCAAATTATTTCAAAGGCTGAAAGATGCTGCTGACCAAGGTAAGAGAGGAGGGCTTACTCTGCAACATTACATGTAACCAAGATCTGGATTCCAGTGATTCTCACTTCCAACTGAAGTATAAAAACAACTTCTTTTTCAGAAGGAGTTAAAATGTAATTAAAAATGTTAACTCTTGCTTGAAATGGTTTTAAACTTCTTGAGGTAGAGATTTATCTAAGGTTTTACTACTTGGATAAAATAACATGCTTCTTGTGCAGACTTATACAGACCATGCTTTTATATTTCCTCTTTTTTTCTCCTCTCTTTCATGTAGAGAAGAATTCTGAAAATGTACAGGTAACAGGGAATGCAGGTTTTATTAAAGTCATTGATATGAGTAAAATTATAAATTGAGACTACTGGTTTCTTGTGATACATGTATATTAAGAAAATTAATTTAGACAGAAGATATTGCACTAAAAAGCATACACCTTTGTCATTGATGTTCATTGATCTTTTACATCTTTGTCCATTGATGCTGTTTTCCTTATTCCTACCACTAAAACTGAAGGTTGATAGAAGGATTTCAACTTCTCCACATCTCTCCTTAAATATGAAACAAAGTGGGTTAGACTTACATTTTTAATAGATCCGGCCTCAATTTATAGCAGGTACTTCTCAGCTATTTTATGTATGAAAACCCAAACTCTAACAAATAAATCAATCCTTTTTTTATTTCTCCTTTTGAAAGTGAGTATTGGCATTTCCGAGGAAAGGTAAATAATTGTTTTCTTCTGTTTTACAAATAGTTGAGGATTTCAGTAAGATTTGAATCCAAGCACTTTGCTGATTTACTTAAAACCCTTAATTTGTAATCAATATTCAGCTTAGGATTTCCATCTCTGTCCTGCTCTCTGCCTGCTTAACCACATTTCTCTTTGTAATCAAAAGTAAAGCTCCAGTACTCTTGTAACCATGAATCATAATGAAGACTGCACTCAGATTTTAAACCTAAGTTCTCTTTTTGCTGGGCTTTTCTGTCAGGAAAAAAAGGCCCCACATATTGAATATTGTGCATGAAAAAGAAATGAAAAGGGACATTAGAAAGGGTGCTGTAGCTCTGCTGTAAGTCACGGCCGCAGCGAGAAAGTGGCTGGTGGAAGTGATTTGTCCTGCGTAATTCAGGATGGTCACAGCAGTTCTTTTCAGAGCTGTTTTTGGGCAGTGAGGTCTGCTGTGCTTGGCTGGGGTGTTTCAGCCAGAGCCAGCTCTTGGTTTGGATCAGACCTTGGCTGCATATGGATATTTCTGGGTCTGTCTCACATATTTGTATTTTGTTTTGTCTTTTTCAGGCATTAACTGTGTAACTCCATGCGAAGTGGGAACCTTCACAGCAACATTTCACTGCTTTGACTTTTTAACTGCTACCTGACAATTTAAAATGTTGTTCACTGTCCCAGTTCCCACCTGTGGGATCCAGTGCCGTGCTCCGATCTGCAGATGTTCGGGCTGTGACAAGTGATTGCTGTGCAGCCGCTGCCGCTTGCTGAGCAGAGCTCTGTGTGTTCAAGTGTGAATAAACCAGGAGTGCAGCAGAGGCTTTTCATAGAATCATAGCATTTAATTACTGCTGAGTGTCTGTGCAGAACTGGTACATGAATGTTACTTTTCTGTTTGTTAGACAGAAGTCCTGAGGGGTTTTGTGGCCATTTTCCAGGTCCACTTTGGATAAAAGTCTCAAGTTTCTCTGAAGTGAGCGCAGGCCCTGCAGCTGCCTGTGCCTCATCCTGTGCCTC
>JAWWLZ010000177.1:28966974-28978287 GCA_035041345.1 Poliocrania exsul
TTCTGAATTCACCTCATCTGCTTGTCCCTTCCATGTTTCCCCCAAGGCTCCTTCAGGGTCCAAGGAGGCAGTACATTTTAATGTAAAATAGTGCTGTTTGCCTCTCTCTTTCCCTTTGTTGTGTTTGGGAGTTAGCTCTGGTCTAACACCCCTCATTTTCATAGCTTCATACCAACCCTGTGTCAGGATTGAACACACCAAGCAGTGACGTCCTGCAGGTGAGAGACAAACTGTTTCTCTCGCTTTACAGCATGTCAGTAAAATTTAAATGGGAGTAATTTGTTCCACTGGTGCCTGGTCACTGTCCTTTTGTGCATTGCCCTGTTTTACATCTGGGACATGAGCACTGGAATTGGTGTGTAGTACCTGTTGGGTCCTGCTCCTCTGAACCACAGTGTACGAGGAGTGGGTATTCAGAGCAGGGTTAGCAACAAAATTATGTACTCCTGAGATTCTGCTACTCATACAGCTTAAATGTATCAGGATATATTTTAATTTTAGATTAAAAGCAAAATAAGAAAGTACAACACTTACAGAGTAGTTGAACTTTAAATTTGTTAAAGCATGGCACTGGAATTGCTGGGTATGAGTTTCCTTTCAAATTCTGCTTTAGAGTTCGCAGTAAAATACCTGCTGGCTTCAGGAGAAGACATGAACTCTCACCTATTACTTAGGATATATTGATTTTTCATGCCCTTATTCAGTGATACTTATTTTTGGTGACTTTATAGGTACTGCTAATTTCCCTGATAACTGATATGGGAGTAAACATTTACATGGAGCACAAGATCAGGAAAAGAATATGCTGGCATTGCAGAAATAACACTTCGATAATACTTTTCATGGCCTTCAGAGTTTTGTGAAATTATGAAAAGTTGTAGAATTAAACCATTTCTTTGTGTTATCCAAGACAAAGAGTAAGGGAAAGTGAAGGAAGTTCTTTTTCTCCATTAAAAAAAAAAAAAAAGGTGGGCAAGGGTTGTCTTTTAAAGCTTTTTATTTTTTTAAGAGAAATAAGGCCTTGCTGTAGCCTGCCCTTTGCCTACATGTTTTCTAGGGTGATCAGGTCTTCCAAACATGAACCTGTCTTATTTGTGTGTATATTACACAACCAGATACACACACACTGAGATATTTAGCAAACTAGTGTCATAAGTCACTGTACTAAATAACTCTGTTTAATTTATTAAAAGAGATCTACCCATTGTTATCAGTGCCAGTGAAACTGACAGAGTGCAGGTTTTGTGGTATCGTCCATCAAATGCTGGGGAAGCAAAGTCAAAAGTCTAAATAGATACATTTAAACCTCTGTTCTCCAGTGTATTTTATTGCCATCCTCTTTAAGGGGACATTCACAAATATGTATAATATCTGTACAGGGATTCTCCTTCCTTCACCGCTACTTGGACCTGCGTGGTCCATGTCAAGAGTCTTTCTACAACCTTGGCCGTGGCCTTCACCAGCTGGGATTACTGCACCTGGCAATCCACTACTACCAAAGAGTGCTTGAACTTCCCCCCCTCACCTTAGAGGTACTGTAACTTTGGGAGTTATGTACAGAGAATAAAGTCAGGTAAATGTTAAGACTTTCTTAGTCACAGACTAAAGAAAGGTACATAAAGTCTGTGTAGTTGGGTTTCCTTCAATTTATATTGTAATTCCTTGTCACTGGAAGCCCACATCTGGTTCTCACCTGATAATACATTTAAGCATGTGTTAACTTCAAGGGTTTGTGAATTTTGAAGGATTTACTCATAAGCTGAAGTAGCAGCAAAAGGGTTGCTAAACCACTTTACCTGAAGTAGCTGACCTGGAAGTTCTGTGTTGTCACCTATGCTACAGAACAGCATGCTAGAGCAAGATGAACCAGTATTAAGAATGCCTAAGTGCATCAGAGCCATGGTTCAGCTCTAATTGATCTGTATTAGATCCTAATTGACATGTCATACATTTACAAGTCTGGTCTGAGAGAAAGTTTTTGCCTAGCTGTGGCTTGGGGAGGTAGAAACATTGCAAGTGTTTTTAGAGAACAGAGTTAGGAAAGTAAGAAGTGTGGCTGTTAGTCTGCCTGGGAGTTCAAAGCAGCAGTGTCGTGACCAGGTAAAAGGTACAGGCAGTATTCACGTTCTGGTTGGAGAAACAAATACTTTGCATAAAACCAAAATTAGGGTAGAGTACTTTACTGGTTTATGAGCTGGCTATCTAACTTACAGCTAACGTTTTGAGTGTATAATTTTGTAACTCTTTGGTGATCAACAGCCCCATGTGGAAACTTCTTGAAGAGGGAGGGCACGAGGTACACTTCTTTTGTTTCCATACAGCTGAAAGCCTGTAGTAACCACAAATATGTAATTTGATTCTACAAGTTTTATGCTATCTTTGTCTAGTGATAACTTTTTCTAATAATTATTTTTACAGGGAATAGAAACTGGTCAGACAGACTTGAGAAGAGATGCTGCCTTTAACTTGTCACTTATTTACCAGAGCAGTGGCAATACCAGAATGGCTCAGAAGATGTTGTACACCTACGTGGTTGTGTGATGAGTATTTTGGCAGGTGCAACTGATACCCTTGGTATTGACCTCTGCGTTATGCAGTGCTGGGGAAACTGGTTTTATGTACAGCTTTTTCTGTAGCTGATCAAAGCCATGCTCATGCCTGAGTAAAGCTGTCTGGACTTTTTCTGCTTCTGACATTTGAACTGCATCCCATGTGGATGGGAGCTGTCTGTTCTGAGCACAGCACTGAGATGCTCCTGTGTCTGGTGTTAGCTCTGCACCTTTGGTGTGCTGCTCTCCAATCTGATACTCAGTATTGTATATAGAATCAAACAGTGAAAGCTGAGGCCAAGTGCAGTTAGCTGGGGGGAAATGTACAATGTGCAGTATTAGATCTATTACCAGTGAGGTTGTTGAAGAAGCCATAGTCACTGGTGATGAGGGTATTTTTAAGGTGCAGCATTAAATTATTATAATATAGAAGCAATGGGCTCATATTAATCCCTAGGGGATGAAGAACTCAGTATTTCAAGATCTTTAAATTATTCAGTATTTTCTAGGTGTTCATATTCCTAGCAGTTGTTCTGGTTGAAAGGGATTGTTTTTTGTTTTACTGAAATCAGTGTGACCTTTGTTCTTCTTCTGAACTTGTTAATAAAACTTCTGAGGTTGATGATGTTTACTTACTGTCAGCAAACATATATCCTACTGAGTAGCACATGGCGAAAAATAATATATCAAACAGCTCATTATTTCACATACATTGCAAATGATCTTGGGTTTTCATTCTTTCTGACATTTGAACAGTAACATAAAAGCAGGATGAAGTGCTTTGTCTTAGATTAAACTAGTATATAGTTATATGTATATATAGAAATGGATATGTGTTATGCCCTCCAGCAAAATAAAGCTGAAAAGTATTTTTCAGCCAGGTAGTTTGCTGAATGGAAAACAAATTGTGGTGTTGCCTGCCAGGCACTCTTGTTACTTAAAGTATCACAGCTACCTGCTGTTTGCTTTCAGCCCACTTTTACACACAGTTGTGTTCTGTAATCATTTCACACAACTGTGATCGATTAAGAAATGTGTCTTGTGGATTTGCCTGTATTAGTGGTGCAGCAGTAACAGGTTAGACTAGACAAGACTTCAGATAAAGAAGGGACAAAATAGATGCTGTAGGAATGTGGGCTCCCCAGTAAAGACTATTTTAAACAGGCACAGCCCATGTGACGTGACCTGCTTAAGGAAAAGCAGAGCATAGAATAGATCGTAGAATAGTTTGGCTTGGAAGGGTCCTTTAAAGATCTTTAGCCCAAACCCACTGCAATGAGCAGGGACATCTTCAATTAGACGGTGTTACTCAGAGCCCAGGCCAGCCTGACCTTGAATGTGTGGGAACAAATAGCAAGAGAAAGCTTGAAATCCAGCTATTACAGTTTCAGGAAAGCTTTCATAAATCACTAAAAGCAAGAGGCTACTTAATGCCAGCCTCACCTGTCAACGCATTTAGAATCTTCCTCAAGTCCCACTAAAATAATTAGTAACAGTTTCAGTCTAATGACTGATTGTTTTAAAACCTGAATCAGCTTTACAGAGCAGGTGGGGCATAGGTGCCAATTGATTACTGGCAGAAGCAGCTTAATTGGGACAAACCTAAAGCTATATGGCACAGATCTACTTTTAAGCAGCACAATCTGATGAAGCTCAGGTGTTTAGCTTTACCAGTATGCTCAGCCACCCCTTGTTCCTCAGAACAGCCATTTGCTTCAAGGAGGGAGAGGCTCTTGTCACCACAAATTAATCTGGTGTCTTACCATATATGTTAGGGTTTAGGGCCAAATTTTTGGAGGAGCAGAATGAGCTGCTTCCATTGTGTTCTTGGGCTGGGTTCCAGATGTTTGCTATCGTTTTCTCCCTACTAAACTAAACATAATTGCAAATAATGTGTAAGTCCCATGGAAACAATAGTGCTATGGATCACAGAGGAGGTGATGAACAACTCTATTGAAGCAAGAATGCAACACCACGTATTCTGCAGCCAAGTTGTATTGACACCACATGGAAGAGTAGGCCATGATGAAGATGAGATGATCTTTGGTCTTGGAAACTCATCCATGTTGTAATCATCTTGAGCATACTGTGACGCAAGTCTTCTGCTCTAACTACTGTTCCACAGCAGGATAGGTTGAACAAATTCCACTAATTCTTATGGAGGTAAGCTAATGTGTGTGGTGTAACATCACACACCTAATGAATTCCTTCTATGCTCTTAAAATAGCCCAAGGCTTATGTTCTCTCATGACCCAGGTGTCATCTGCATTATATTATAAGCAGCCAGTCCTGCCAGTTCTTCCCTGCTCCTCACGTCAGCATCCAGCCACAGGCACATGACTTGGTATTCAGTAATTCACCTGAACCCTCTGCAAACCAGTCTTTGTTTTGATTAAAGCTGGTAAAAGAAAAGTGATGAAAGCAAACATGTAGCATATCAACAGTATACAGTTGATAGTGATGATTAAAAAAAAATAATTGTTTTGCTATGAATAGTAGTTTTAATATCAGCCACATAATGCAAAGAACCTGAGTCAAAAAGACAAGGTGAGAGGGGTGAGTTATTCCAAGTCAGAGGTTAGGATTTAAGCAAGCATTCCTAGGGGCTCTATACTTGGGTGCTTCGTGAGCACCTTTTATGTGCAGGCACCTATCTAATTGTCAGATCAAGTAAAGTTCCAGATCCTTCCAGCACCTGGGTGCTAGCAGGGAGTCTCCTGGCAGCAGGTGAGGCTCTCCCTGGGCTGGGAGTCGCCAGTCAGATGAGCTCATTTCCTGCACAGCTCACGTGGGCCTCTCCAGGGTGAGCTGTAGGCCTGTCTGCCCTGTGTGTGCAGGGAGGTGTGAGTGGGAAGATCCTGTTGATTCTGCTCCTGCGAAAAGATGCGGTGTTTCATGGATCTGATGCCTCTTTGGGGAATCTTCATCGTTACAGAGGAAGAGATTAAAGTTTTAGCAGTTTAATACCAGCATCTCTGAAAGGATAATTACACAGCTATACAAGAACTAATTATGGAGAAGGCTGATGAACCTGCACAAAGAAGGTAAGCATGGCTTTTGGAAGGGTATCTGTTAAGGGCATAGACAAGGGTAAGGTAAACCACTGAAATGGAGGTGAATGCAGAGGAAAATAGACCAGCTGTTTGCTTTCAGATGAGTATTTGGTTAATGACCATCAACCAAGCATGAAGTTGTCTTGCACCTGTAGTGTACTTGTACCTTTGAAGCTGTCTTGTATCTGTAGTGTTCCTTCCTGCTTCAGTATGTCCTTTGGCAAAAGAGGAAGAAACAAACTAAACCGGAAGAGGGGAGTCTGTTTTTCACCCATGTAACGAGCTGCAAAAGAAAGTCTAGAAAACTGAAATCCTGACTGATAAGCTACTAAGTACTTCCCTGATCTATTTTCTTTGCTTCCCTATTGGAAATGAATGTGATTGCTTTCTTTACCTCTTATTTTGAAGCTGCTCTCTTCAGGCCTCTTTGGCTGTAGTTTTTTCACAACTTGTAGCTGCAAGCTGTCAAACCTTGATGTGACCCACTGGTGACTTGCTGCTTCCAGGCCAGTTGTGATCAAGGCAGGATGGTGTAACTGGAACTGCAGAGGGAACAGTGATTGCATGCTGTGTTCCAGCATTTGAGCTCTGTGCAAGAGGGGCGAGAACAGCAGAGCCTTCACATCTTTCTCCTGTACAGGGTAGGAGCTCTCTTGCATTGCTGTGAAGAGCAGTTGTCGCTCTTACAGCAGTGGTGAAGTCAACATAGGTCTCCAACACAGCATAAAATACAGAGGCATTGGGAAGAAAGTGGATAAATATGGGTATTGAGTACCACAAACTCCTGAGAAAGGTGAGGCAAGACTAATCTTGCCTGACAAATGCTGTAGAAATACTCTTTTGCTGTTAGGGTATCTTTGTAATCACAGAATGATACTTGGACTGATTAGGAGCGTGTAAGACCTGAGGCTTTATTACTATATTACCTTTATTACTCTTTTTTTTTGTTTTACTTTGTGCTGGTTAATACCTCATAAACATTGAAACCCCTAGATTTCCACACTGAGCTACCGCAGTGATCCACACACGCTGTGATAATTTGAATATTGTAAAACAGTAGTGCAAGGGAGAGGTGATGCAAGGACAAACGATTCTGGGGACGAGGCTGTGGGGTGGGTGGTTTTGCATGATGTCACATACAGTGACACAAGAGCTGCTCAGGGTGGCAACTTACTAGACCACAAACTTTTTTTTGTTTGATAAAACAGGTATCCTGAACGTGATAAAAACAACATGCTGTGGGGGGCAAAAGCTCTGTTTACAAATCCTATTGAATTGAAATGATTCACAAAAAAGGTGAAACCTCTCTGGAAGTATGATAAGTACCCCTTAGTTGAAAAGGCCACGCATGCATCTCACTCTTCACCAGAGGGTTATAGCTGAGATTGAAAGGGTTACTTGGTGCATATGCTGAATTAGTATCTTGTTACTTTCAATGAACTACTGTGCTGATGCTAACCAGTCTCACCTGATCTGACTCTATGCTGGCTTCCTTTAGTTTCTTTTTTGTCTCCTCTTTGTATTTTTTCAGATGTTTGACTTTTTCCACCTAGAAGCTGGAAAGAAAATGCTTTACAATTTTTTCATTGCACAAATAAAAAATTTCAAAATAACATCTTTATTGTAAATAGCTTAGAGTTCTCTCATTTATAAAAAATCCTGTCTCTCTCTAAAGTCACATATATGTAGTGGCTGTGTGTTAAGTTGTCACTCAGGCTTTGTGGAGCAGACACAGCAAGATGCACAGGAGTATCTTTTGAGTGAGTTTATAAAGCCTTTTTGCAATGTTTCTGCAACGCCATAGATTTTGCACAAAAACCAATTCCATGGGTGTCTTACCACCTTATAATGCTGTTACTGCTTTACCTGGCATTCATTTTCCAGCTGCTGCCTTCTTTCCACTTTGATCTGAGTCTCAAGCTGCCTGTTCTGCACTCTCACCTCACATTGCACCTTGCTCTGCACACTCTTCAACTCTGACACAGATTTCTGGATGTCTGGTGACTGAAAACAATGCAAGAATGAAATTCCAGTAACATTTTAACAGATCAGTCTCTTTAGGAAAATGGTCAAGAAAACTCGCTTGTTCATAACTGCCCTTCTGATACTCTTCCTGTATTTTGCTCAGTTCAGATTTCATCTCCTGGAAATTGTAAAGGGAAACAGAACTTCTGTAATCTTCCAGGCTCGCTAGTTATTACTTGGTTGGGAACTATTTCTGCAGATGTCTGTGCGGGGAATGTAGTATAATGCAGGGGAGGGGCAACAGGAGAAGCCACACAGTTACTGGAGCTGCTGTCCATCTATTCATCTTCTGCTGAGAATCTGAGCTCAAGTTCTAAGTAGGATATCTGTCTTTATTGAAAAGTGCCTGAGTACCTGTACCCTTTCGGCATTAGCTTTACAGGCCATGCATTGTCTGACTTGAGCTCTTTGGCTTTTTAGCTTTTCCCTGTAGCTGATCAAAGACTTCTGCAGTTCTTTGACTTTCTGCTGCAGCTCCCTGTTAGCCTTAGAAACTGCAGCCAGTTTGGAGGAGGATTCTTCAAGGCATTTCTTTATCCAGGGGAAGAACTGAGTTCACATTCACTGTAAGAATTAGTTCATCCTATGCAGCAAGTAACAAACAGCATACCCAACTGATCTGCTGTATCTGAAGCAGGTTACAGCACCTGGTGCTTTGACTTTTGTTTAATCCTCTTCTAACAAAGGAAAAAAAGTGAATGCTGGGATCTGAATAATACTGAGGTTATCCTGAGCTTTATGGTCCAGTCCCCAAGAAAGGAAACAGACTTCCAAACTAGGATTTTATCCCTGGAGAGTGCTGTACAACCTCATTATCTTTTTGAAGTCACTGGAATGACTGACACCAATGTCTGAATCTTAGCTACAAGGAGGTATATAGTGGTGAGAAATACAGAGGGGTATTTGGAAAAGTGAAGAGAGCACAAATATCATTATTCCTGGCCACTAAAATGTTTGTCCACTACATGACAAAGTTCTATTTGTTGTATCTAAGTGTATAAGTGATAGACACTCCATGAAGAAGAAAGAAGACAAATATTTGTCGTGAGCTGCTCTTGTTCTGTTGGAAAAGTGTAAAGCTGACCCCTTTCTCTGGAAACCATTCACTGAAATCTTTCAATTCTATCCCTTCTCACTGCAGCAGATTCTTGACAGGGATCTTTCCTGGAAGCCTCTTGCTCTGTTTGGAACTGCTTCTTCAAAGACTCCTAAAGTATTCAGAATATGTCTTTTGCTCAGTTTTGGCTTTTTCAATTAACTGTTCCCTTTAAAGAGGAGAACTAAATTAAGTTACCCACGTTTATATTCAACATGCTTTATTTTTTAAGCACGAGAACAGGAAATTTATTTCTATTGTAAATACTTTTGGATATACTCTGCATCACTACTGTTTAAGGATTGGAATGTGTTTTCTAATCTTTCATGTTCCATTTATTTTAAAGGTGGTTCAAGATAGTTACACAAGCTAAATAGACCTTTTTGAAAAATCACTTTGTGACAACTTAGTTTCCTTCAGGAAATTAAATACCTAAGCCTCTTTAGACAGGAGATTCAGCCTGCACTTAAGCTTAAGTTTGAGGTTTTACTTTGTGATGTTCAGTTTTGGGTGGGGAATTTAAACAGCTATCATGTGCCTCCTTGCTCTAGCTACTGCAGGCCCCTTCAGAATGGAAGTGATATTTGCAATCCTCATGAAAAAATTGTTTAGAACTACTGCATTGACCCTGGGTAAGCTGTTCCTCATTACAGTGGAGTATGTCAAACAGTTATTATGGGAATGAGTGAAAGAGCCCATTTCCACACCCCTGCACGAATCTGCCATGCTGCTGGCTCAGCATACAGTCAAAACTGATACTGATAGAGAAGTAAAGCCATAAAGATCTGATGTTAGAGCAAAGTCATGTTTCTCCTCAACCATTATGTCATGGATCTGGTCTTACCTGCAGACCATCAGCTTGATGTGCGTATTTACATTTCATATCGAGCCTGCATCAAGTTTGGATCAAAAAGATTGCTCAAAAGGATTACAAGATTGATTTGGTATCTGAGAAACAAGGGGAGACTGCAAAGAGTATTTACTGTTACGGATTCATTCTTGCTTGTGAATAGAAGTCTCAATGCAGTTCCTTGGGCTTACAGCTTTGGGGATTAAACTCATGACAGAACAGAGTCCACTTCAGTCCTACACCTCCAGGCTTGGTTTCACTGCCCAGAATGGCACAGCTCTTCTCTGTACTTCTGTCTATTAACACTGAGTGAATGGACTGAAGCACAATAACTATCTGCCTCCCAACAGTATAGCTAGATAAGTATTGTCTGCAATTATTCTCTACTGGTAAATAATAATAATAATAATAATACAACCTGGGGACTATCTTTATAGTCCTGTACAGTGTGTGTTTGCTAGCCTGAACATATGCAATAGGTTTGAATGTAAAACAGCTGTGTTCAGCTGAGCTGCCTCAGTTTTCATGTTTGGTTTGCAGAGAACAGGCTCTGTTTTCAGCTGCAGACTAGAATGCTACAGTTAACATTAAACATATGCTTTGTTCTTCAGGAAAATGTGTTGGTATATCTGAGGGGTATGAAGTTGAAATTCTGTTTTACCTGAGTGTATTTGGTCTCTATGCAATGCACTTGCAAAACTCACTCATCTAAACATGCACCCACAACTCTTTCTCCGCTTTAGTCTTGGAGAAAAGAGATGTGACAAAATAGCTCAGCTTTCTTACAGTGCAGAAACAGAAAAGCATTATTTTATGTGGAACACAGAAGCAGAGTGACAATGTCTCTGCCCAGGGCAAGTGTTTTCTTTTCTCTGAGTCTCAGCAGGAGAAGCAGCAAAGGAATGACTTCTAATTTATCCTTCCATAGAAGTAATTCCAAGATTACAATTCCCTTAGTTTTAATCTAGGTATGATGTCTTGGTCACTTCCTTCTGTCACTACCATCAGCCGTAGGACTATTGCATAAATTGAGCTTTCTTGCTCTCTAATAATTGCACTAACATTCTGTGCTGTTTTTAAAAGAAAATTGGGAATCTTTCCACTGCTGTCTGAAATTCTGTGACACAGATCACAATGAAGTAAAGCTTTATTTTCAGCTTATGTTTCATTGCCATGACCGTTTGCCTCCCTTCTTATTAATCTGAATCTTTTTATGAAGTTTTTCAAGTTTGTAACCCTTCAAGCAATTTCTACCAATCTCTTTTGTTTTAATGCCCCCTGGTGGCTCTTATCCATTCTACTCTTTTCACACATTAAGCAACTTAATTATCCCAAGCCCTGGAGATGCTGCATGAACAGCATCTTCTCACCCAATGGCAGTGTGAGCAGAGTCGAAGAGGATTTTGATACAGAACTCTCTTAATATATGTGCTTGACACAACACAAATTAAGTGGAGAAGATAAATAAGCACTTTCCTCCAGGTTAAGCATCAAAGAGCTCAGGTTAAGCAACCTTGCCTTAGATGAACATGAAAAACAGCTTTCCTTTTTGAGCTGCAGAATAGGATGCTGAGAGATACCTGGAATTTTCCTCGTCACAGATCAGTTTATTCTTGCAGTCAGTCAGCTCTGCCAGCACCTGCTGCACCTGCTGTTGGGCACACTGAGGAAAAAGGGGCAGATGTCACCACCCCATAGGGAAAAAAAGGCAACAAAAAAAGTGCTCAATGTTCTCTTTCT
>JAWWLZ010000177.1:28992480-29021525 GCA_035041345.1 Poliocrania exsul
ACAAGGCCTGGCAGTCAGCTGGACTGATCAGCACTCAGGAGTTCTTACAGAGTCCTACACTCTGTACTGTGTTTTTATTTACTCTGTGAACACAAGTATTTGTTTGTTAGATTCTTTGTCAGCATGAAGATTTCATGTATTCGTATTTCCTCTAATATTCTTTACTACTATCAATTGTCATGTGTGTGTCATCACACTCTTCTCCTGAATAATTTGTAAATTTTGAATGTGATTTTATGCCATGGTTTTGCTTGTTGATGTTTGGCTTAACTGGAGGTGCATGTTTAAATTTGTCCCTCTTCAGGTAAGCAGATAAGTTTGTATTTAAGTGCGTCCTTAATGTACAAGAATTTTCACAGAATCATAGGACGGCCTGGGTTGGAAAGTTCCAACCCGCCTGCCATGGACAGGGACACCTTTCACTAGACCAGGTTACTCAGATTTTTTGGCATATTAATATGCCTCATTGTGGCTTTAGTTTGGAGCACTTATTTTTGTGTGTTGTTCAGCTGAGGTCCCCATTCTCAGTCATACTGGTTGCTACACCACCACATCACCAGGGCTGGGTGTTCAGAATCTACAAACCTCAAAATTGTCATTTTTTGTTTGCTTAATTTATTTTATAATATGTACAACAGATGTTGAAAATCTGAGTAAGAATTTTGAGTTTTGTAAAAACCCTCATGTTGTAAGGCAGAAGAACATATTAAAAATGTTATTTGTATAATAGTTTATGTAAACTTTCTATGAGAAAGGTGCACTTACAGGTCTATTTCTATTCCTGGAGTTGTTATTGAATGTTTAATTGATGGACAAAAGTATGGTCTTATGCAGTAGAGCTTACATAGTGAGCTACTGTTGAATGAATATTCATTGGGAATAGATATGCTGCAAAATTTCTGGGTGGTCATCTTACACTTTGTTAAATAAATAGAATAAATTAGATTTATATTGCCATGAAATTAATGTTGCCATTATCAAAAACTAATGATTTACCACTGCTGTTTTAACATGTGATGCCAAAGAAAAAATGCCAGTGAAAATTAACATTGCAGTTGTGTAACACCTTGCAGTAACAGTAAGGTAGAAATTATTAAAATACAAGATCTTCCTTTTGCTTTGAGCCTGAACAGGGAATGACATTATATTCATGGCTCTCAGGATTTTGTGGTTATCTTTGTAATGGTGCTGGATAAGGTATGGTGACACTTCTGCACAGAAGACTGACTGAACACTGGCTTTAAGGCCACATCATTTGTATATTATGCCCTCAGTGAATGAATATCTTCTCTATATAGATTAGGCAAAAGGGTTTGGGAAGGTAATGCCCTATTAATTGTCAGTATTCTGAATTGAATTCTTTGCCAAAATAAGTCTCAGCATCTGTACTTTAGATGACTCTGTAGATTCTTAAATACAAACTTATAGTCCTTTCATAAATGGAAGAGGATAAAATGTGTAAGAAAGCTATTGTGGATGGAAATTATGTCAAGTATCTATTTTGAATGGGACTTTAAGAAGGTTTAGCAGGATTAGGCACAGGCAAAAAGCCTCTTTGTTGATTCTCCAGGCTTTCAGAGTGGCTTTATTTTTCTGGCATTAATGTTTATTTGTCCTGTGCAGGATAAATGTGGCTCAAGTGTTTGACAATTCTCTCTTAGTTCATGGTAAGTTGAGTTTCCATTGCTGTTTATGGCTGTTGGTGAAATGTATATTCATGTTAACCTGTTTGATAAAGAGCAGTGAAGCACAAGCATCTCCTGTAGAGAAGCCTCCATTTACAGTGAGAAGTAAATTATTTCTGCCTGAGCTGCAGGGGCATTTTCAAGCTCAGCTAATTCCACATTCAATCCTATGTAGATGCAGAAGGAATTAATGTCACTAGGGTAACCTGCTGCCTGGTTGCCAGAGAAGTTACTGCTTTCTTCAAATCATTTAAACAAAACTCATTGGTTGTACAGCTTGCTCACCCACTGTCTGCTGTATTTGCTTACTAAATGCATCTGCACCGTGATTGTTGCTGTTGTGGTAAACAATAAGATTCCTAAAGAGATGAGTTGAGGATTTTAGACAAATTATTGACTAAATATGTAATTCAAATAACCATTGGTGTTGTCTAGAGAGGTGTAAAATGACATGAGAGGAGTACCAGATAAATATTCTGAGATTTGAATACGAGTGATATTAGTGATGTGGCAGTTCTGGGCCACCTGCTTGAGCCTTTTCTGCTTTCCCTTCACTGAGTAAAACCAACAGGTGCTACACTATTGTCAATACAGATCTTTAAATTCTCCAGGGTTCTGATATGGATTTGGGGTCCTCTTTTCAGCATCACTTATGTCTTGATGACTTCACAATCTTTATGTCATTTGCCTCATGATGTTGGTGTGTGTCCCCACAGGCTCCATTTACTTGCTTCAGTAAGAATATTCCAAAAGAACAATGCATTCATTTTCTTCAGTTGTGGAAGCTTCCTGGTTTTACAAAAGTGTGATCCATGAGCCTAGTGCAGGCTTTCTCTGCATTTATAAGTCAAATAGCAAGATGGTGGAAGTGTGTTTTCCAAATGACATTTCAGTAGGATTTTGGATGCAGTGTGTATGGGTCTAATCCCATATTACTTGCCTAAGGTTACAGTTCTGAACTTAAATTTCTGCAAGTACCAACAGAAACTGACAATTGCTTTTATTATCATGACTTCAACTATAATTCAGTTATCTTTGTGCACATTTCAGTAACTGTCTAAAAGCATTGGGAACTGCACTAGATTTCGTTCCTGTACTCAAGGACTATTTCAGTAATTTCAGTAATTGTTATTGGCAGGAGATTGCTTTAGTATTGGCAATTAATATATGTCTCATTAATGGTTTAAATGTTTCTAAACCAAAACTCAGTCACGTGTTTATTTGCTGTCTATATAATAATATTCCTCAAGTCCAAGACCAGAAGGCCAACTCAGGTAAGTGGTCAAAGATATCCATGGGAATTTTGCCAGATTGGGGTCTGTAGATCTGAGCTCTAACCAGATTAGCCCAGATGGCCTGGGGCAGTGGGTTTCTCCTCTGGATTCCAGGAGCATGGAGAGCTGCTGTGGAGCCCCCTGAGCCTCTGGCTGGACAAATGCCTGCCCTGGCACTCATAGTACCAGATGGCAGGAGCTCCCGAGGGCCCATGGTCCAGCTGCAGGCGGCTGGAACAGCAAACCCCAGGAATGCTTTCCCTCACTGTGCTTCCTCCTCTCCTCAGATTGCAGGTTTATGTAGCCTCTCATGGGGTAGATAACTCCACAGTGATCCAGGAACGCTTTTATGTCACAAAAAAAAAAAACCAGCTAGAGAGCTGCAGATGGTTTTTATTCTCATTAAGTCTTTTGTGCAACACAAAAGAGGTGGGACAGGTCAGAGAATATTTCCTGCAGATTTTGGCACCTAAAGCGATTCTTTCAATTAATACTTTCACCTGCTGCACAGTAATCTGTCCAGAAGTCTTGTGAAAGATTACATTGCCATGTCAAATGATTGTAGGCTTTTTATGTTTGTCTTTTTAATGGTCATGGCAAGTATTTCGAGTATTCAGCTTGGCCTATTGTTTTGCAAAGAAGTGACTTGCTTGGAAAATATGAAACCTTTGTATAATATAGAATTGTGTTCCTTGTCTTTAAACACTATTGTCTGTGGTAGAGGGTGCCCTCAAAGGCACTGTTCTTCATACTCTGCTGCTGATCCCATGTACTAGATGATAACCTTCAGTGACAATTCATTAAGTCCTTTATTTTGTCTAAATGCTAACAAAATGAAAAAGAAAGGAGATGGGAAATACCACAGTTTTATTTTCTTTATTTATGGTTTACAAAAAAGTTATATTTTGCTTTTTCTGTAGTCATCTCTTAAGTGTTTGTGTGGGAAATAATTAAGAATGCCAAGCAAAATGTATGTTTGTTTTTAATATTAATTTCTAATGACTCATATTGAGTATAAGTCCTCTTTCACTGTCAGTGTCCAAAGTAAGAGCTGCTGAAAATCCCATCTGTAGAGGGTGCATCTTTATGTCACTATGTCACAGCTTCCTGTCATATACAGAATTTTAAGGGCATTAATTAGACATTTTGGATATCTAATTTATCTTTATGATAAAAGATTTCTACACTTCCTAGCATTTTCTGGTTTGTTTTTTTTTTTTCTAAATGATTTCTGAGGATGACTGAAAACTGTTTTTTTCTTCAGTGTAGCATTAACCAAGGACATAACACAAATGTTCTTTGGAAGTTTTTGTATTCTAGTATGACTTCAGCTGTTTTTAGGTCCTAATCTGCAGGTGAGAGTGATACAACTTTTCCAACTTTCACCCAATACACCAATATACACTCAAATACACCTCAAATACCTTGTAACAACTTTGAAAAGACATTTCCTGCTTTGGAAAGGTATTTCTGTGCATTGTGCACGCACATCTCTGTAACAGAATGTTGGAGATGGCATCAGGAACCCCCATCTGGGCAATGCCAATTGTATGTGTGATGCAGGAGTTTCTGTTTCTTTCATATTCATGTTTTGCAAAGGAGAGTTGAGATAGATTACGGGGGAGACAGGGGGAAGGAGGGCTGGGAGAGCAATAGAAATGGAGGAGAAAAGGCATGTGTTTGCTCCAGAAGAGCAGGCTGGTTTTCTAATTTTTGAGTCCATATCAAACTGCCCATTGCCTCAGTGCAGGGCTCTGAAAAGTTATCCTCTTCCATAGTGTCTGCTTGTGTGTGAGCAGCCATGAAGACACAAGCAGCAATTCCTCTTTGAAATGTGTTTTCTGGTGTGCACCCAGCTCTATTCAGGTACAGCCAGAATTACATCTGGGGAAAGCAGAAAAGAATCCTAAATCATAGCAAAGACATTGTTGATAAAAAACTATGCATGTAGCATCCCATATAAAGCGACTATATCAGAAATGTGTTCATAGAAAGCGACAGGTTTGTAACTACTGGAAAGCAGTAGTGCTGAATTTTTACAAGAACTTTGGATTTTGCTACTTTGATTGCTGCCATTTGTGGTTGGGGGAAGTAATGAGTATCCGTATGAATTGACATTTTTCTTAGGGGACATAGGATTTTTCTAGCATGAACACAAGAACACTTAATATTCATTTTGAAGGAGAGAAACATGAAAATCCAATGCATTGGATTTATGTAGTTTTTTAATTTGACAGATGAAGTCTTAAAGAAAGTCTGCACTCATGTCACACAGTCCAAGAGCTTTTACAGCTTCCAAATCCACTGAGAATAATTCATTAGCTAATGGTTTTCATCTCTCAGTTTCTCATCATCAAAAAAATGTCATGATAACCAAAAACAAGGCATAAATAATTATAAATGTTATGAAACTCTTGGCATTGCGTATATTTCAGAAAGTAAAATAGGAATTATATTAATGATGCCAAGTCAAGGTACTGCTGAAAAGAAAGATGTGTCTAAGAATGCCCAAATCATCACTAATCTATATATGATCATCCAAATCTGAGCATTTAATGTAAATCCAAACATTTATTGCAATCTCTCATCAGAGTATACTCTTGAGAGTAAGGAATCAGGGAAAATTTGTATCAGACTAACCAATTGCACATTAATCATTTGCACACCAAGCACATTTAAACCTAAGTACCAATGTGCCAAATTGTGTGCAATTTCCAGAAAAGAAACAAACCAAAGTTTTAAAGCTTCAGGTAGGTGGAAGAGTGTTAATGACTTTCATAGCTTGACCTACTTTGGAATGCAGCCGCATACGCTCGTATCTGGAGCAGTTTGTCTAGTATTGTACAGAAGGGCTGAGGAGCAAATGCCCCCCTTCTACTGAAGCCCAAGACTAATGTGCCATGGGCTGCAGTACAGAAAGTATTTCAAGCCTGGAGCTTTGGGAACCCTATATTTACTTTGTATTTTAATATACATTAATTTAATATAATTGCTATCTGGTTATTTTGAAGAAACAGTGCCTATAAAACCCCCATAGGTGCCCATATATCAGTAGATATATGTAATTTAGAAAACAGATGTAACATACAAAGTAGTCAGGACTGATGTGCCCCTTTCTTGTGGGAAGATTTGGCCTTTATGTAACTCAGAAAACGAAGCATAAGGTGTTGTTTCATAATAATAACCAGGACCTACATCGTGTAAGAATAAGGTTGGGCACTGGAACTGGCTTCCCAGAGCAGTGGTCACAGCACCGAGCCTGACAGAGTTTAAGAATTGTTTGGATGATACTCTTGGGCACATGGTGTGACTCTTGGGGATGGTCCTGTGCCAGGCTAAGGGTTGGACTTGATGATCCTTGTGGGTCCCCTCCAGCTCAGCAGATTCTGTGAAGTCTAATGTGTCCATATTTTCTGTCAAATCGTTGGCATTGCTAAATTTTTGTAGGGCTGTGATTCTGCAGTGTTACACTTTTCTGGTCCTCTGATAATTACAGTATTCTAAGTTTTGATTTAAGTTACATTTTATAACCACATTTTCCTATGAAAACATTCCTTGAAATTACTGTGACGGATGAGGCACTGGTAAAATTGCCGGAAAAGTGGGCAATGTAGAGTGAATGTAGAGTGCTGGCACCTCGCTGTTCTGGAGCAGACGGGTCCTTGGCACTGAGGAGAGGGTGGCGGCGGGCTCCTGCTCACGCCGATGACACCGATAGCCGTCAGGGCAGATAACTCTGAGTGACTTAAAAAAGGAAACCGGCTCCTCAAAGCACCATTTCAGCGCCGCTGCTTCGTCCATCGCGGCTACGATGTAGCAGCCGCAGGACCATCCCCGCGGTTCGCACGGGAGCGGCTCACCCGCCCCGGGGGCGCGGCTCAGGGTGCGGGCTGGGATCCCCCGCACCGCGCTGGGCACCGCGCTGGGCACCGCGCCCGCACCTGCACCTGCACCCGCGCCCGCACCCGCACCCGCACCCGCACCCGCACCCGGGCGGCTGCGGAGCCGCGGCCTGGGCGGAATCCCTGCATCCTCCGCCGGCAGGGTGGGCGCAGTCCCCAGGCTTGCGGGCGCCTTTGTTACTGCCCGCCCGCCCCCGGCGCCGCCCAGGCCCGCGGGGCTGCGGCCTCGGCCCCGCTCGGAGTCCCCCGCTGCTGCCGCTGCTGCCCGCGGGGGCGATGCCGATGGCGATGCCGGCGCGGGGGCGGGCGGAGGAGCGGGGGGCGCGGCCCCGCCGCTGAGGCGGCGCGGGGGCGGAGGGCGGCGCGGGAGGCGCTCGCCCCGCCGTGGGCGCGGAGGGGCTGCCGGCACCGGCACCGGCACCGGCGGGACCGCAAGGACGGGGTGACTGCGGCCGCCGCCCCGCTCCGCAGCGACACAGCGCGGGAGCCGCCCTCCCCGGAGCCGCAGTGCGCGCCTCAGCCAGGTGAGTGCCGCCCGCGGGCGTGGGGACGTGGCAGAGTCCGGGGGTCCCGGGGCAGCGGCATCCCCCGGGCAGCGGGGCCGGCGCGGGGCTCTCTGCGAGCGGCAGGTGCGACCCCGGAGCTCCGCGCCCGCCCCGGCTGCGGGAGGCTCGGGGGCCGCGCAGACCCGCAGCGCTCCTCTCGGCTACATTGAAATCGCTTTGGGCCGCTGGATTATAACGCGTACCGTGCCCGTTCAGCTCTTGGTGCGCCGCGTTTGTTTCCCCCCCTCGCTGTTTAGTGTATTTATTTATTTAGCATGAGCCTGTTCTCCACATTCCGTGTAGCACTGGCCGTGGTAGGGAAGAAAGATCACTGCAGATTTCAAGCGTTTTGTTTTCAAAACAGTGGGGCTTAATGTGTTTGTATCCCTGTATGCACAAAATACAGCACAATTACAGTGCGTGTGTGAGAAAAATAGGTTTATATTCATGTTCTCACCGTTTTGTGGTTTGTTTGTTGATGTGGAAATCTCATTTTTAGTTAGTACATTTGGGTTTTTTCTTTTAACCTTTTGAGTGTGCATCACTACAAACCAGGGTATTTAAGAAAAATAAAATTCCTTTTTTGGCCTGTATGATGCCGAAATAAAGGGAGCGTTGTATATGTAGACAGTACTAGTTACATAATTTATTATCACATATTTTGTTGCTGGATATCTATCGGGAGCATGGAGAGAATATTTATAACATCTCTTTTTTTTTTTTTCCCCCTTCCCTTTTCTGGGATGCTGTGTGAAGGAGTCTTTGCACTACCCTACATTGCATTGCAATGTTTATAAGGATTCAGCCCTGAATCACTCCTGTTCCCGAAATCCCATCAGCGGCCTTACCTTGCTTCACGTCATCAATGTCCAGGGTGACTCTCTCTGTGCTCAAAAACTTCTTTTTTAGTTTTTTTTTTCTCCTGCCCTGAGCAATTATATTATCTTCTTACTTTTTAAAGAAAAGTAAATAAAACCATTAGAATTATGTCAGTAGGAGTTATTCACAGCACTAAGGTACAGAAAGAAATCTATGTCATGGATGGATTAAAAAACATTCTACTTATATGCAAGTGAGCTCCTTGGTCAGGTCTTGGACTTCTTTGGAAGAAATGTCCTTATAAGATGATAGTGTATGGCTGCAGGATTGGGCCATAAGGCAGGATGTCATTATTAGCATATGTAAGGAACAAGCTTAATGGTGCCTTTCAGTCAGCACTGTTGTTCAGGCTTTAGACTTCCAAAAACGTGGTGTTGCTCTTGTGTCAAATGGAGCTACTGCAGTGGATGTTGGATGTTAGTCCATATCTGTGTATGTCTTTCTGTACTTACTTACATCACCTTAAACTGGGCTCTGAGCTCATGGGCTCCATGGAGCTCATAGGGTTGATTGGAGACCACTCATAAAGTTGTGCTTGGTAGTAGTTTGACTTGACGGAATTGAAGTTGAAAAGCTTCCCTTCTGTTCATCTATATTTATAAACAGCCTTCTGGTGGTGCCAGTGCAGATTCATGGTTTGTTAGCACCATAGAATTGGTTTGTCTTGGAGCATTTGCCACCTCTGCAAGGACCCTCTTCCTTCCTTAAAGACCTTGCTGTTTGTTTTTAGTATCAATTTAGCTAATGCACATTTCTGTTTGTTTTACACTTCCAGTGCTTTTCAAACCTGGTAGAATTCACAATGTTACACCTATAAGAAGCTCTGTGATAGTACTGTGGCTGCCAGCCAGAAACAATATACTGTTTTGTCAGATTTCCTGAGAAGAAATTGAATTAAGCAGGATGCTTTGGATATTGCATTTACTCCATTGGCTAGTGAAACACCTCTTTGGGTACTGTTACTGAATCATTGCAAATGAGATGTAAATATATGCTTAAAATTTAGTAGCATGTTCAAAACCCCTTAGTTGAGACTGTATCCAACAACTCTGCCTTTCATGGCATGGAATGCTCTTAGTAGTTGAGCCTAATTTTGTTTGATCCTGCTGTCATCATGCATGGCACGGTCATGGCCTTTGTCTTCACATCGTCAGTTGCTGATCTTTGCCTGTATTACAGGGGGAGAGAGGCTGGAGTGAAGTTACTTACCAGTAGGAAGAGTATTAATTTGATTGCCCAATAGATGGAACTGAGTTGAACCTTTTATGTGAAGTTCTCTAACCTAAAGGAAAGGGGGATGTACTCTTGCAACCTTGTGAGCCTGTGTTTTGGTGCTTTGAAGGTAATTAGTGGTGTATGAGGTGTTTGTTTAATCACATCAGGACCCTTTGCAAAATGAGAAGGGGATTAACTATTTTTTTTTATATTGAGTTTAGTTCCTGAGAAAAGTTCCATGTCATTTCCATTAAAGTTGGAGTAAACCGCATGTTTTATATGGACTGTGATGTTCTTCTGCAGCAGCTTGTTTGAGATCTGTTGGAACATCTGTGGTATTGAGGAAGAGGTTAAAAAATACCTGTTTCTCTGGCAGTGAGATAGAAAATGGTGATAAAGCTTTGTGTAGCATGGACATGTGTTACAAGGGCACGTCTTTGTGAGATGAGAGGGCAAGTAGGATGTGATGCTAAAGTATACTGTAGTACTTGTAGAAGAGTTCATGGAATGCTTTTTAATTTTTCTTCATGTTTTTTACAGAAATGTAGACGTTGGTGCTTGAAATCTGTGTATTTTCCTAAAATTGCTTGCACACTTGGAGAAAGTAGCACAGTAGTTGCATGCTGTCTGCTGAGTGTTTTGATACAACTTGGGAGCAGTTGTGTTAAAAGACTGAAGTAAGACTGTGAATTCTCATTGGAAGTGCAAGCCCTGGACTCTTGGTTGGAGATGTAGTCACTCATGTGACAAGTGTATGTGTTTCAGTCATCCCTTCTAACCCCTAGGAATCCTATTTTTTGTTTTGATAATGTCAGTGTTGGGTTTCCAAGTTCTGCTGATGGGAGGTGTGAATGTAGCTTTCGAAGCCAATGGCTACTCACAGCCCTCATTATCTCTCTGTGTTACATGTGGAGAGTTGATCCTCCTTCTTGTGATACCTGGAGGTACTGGGAAGAAAATGACAAGTGACTGAGGCTAAATCTGGGTTTTATTTAGCCATTTCACTGTGCCACTGTTTTGTGTTTTGTTGCATTTGCCCAGTTCTGTGGAACACTCCTCAGTGTTCCACAGAACTCCGAGAATTCTCACTTTCTTGACTTAGTTTCAGTACCACATATTTAGTTGCACTGAACAGTTGAGATGTAGTTTTTGTTTCTAATAACAAAGATGTAAGCTTTTTTGTTCTTGGGAGAGAGGGTTCTCTTTTTTCTCCTTAGGCATTGTGTGAAATGTACTGTATATTGCAAGTTATGGATTACTACTGCATTAGCAATGGAAATGAAAAATTATTAAAAATAAAGACTAGGATGTTGAAATGAAATAAAAAATAACTGTACTATTGAGCCTAGTGTTTGAAGCTGCTGATCATGAGATCAGCAGACAAACTGGGGAGTTCTTCATACATCAGAGGTCTTAAGTGTGTGTTCCACTCACTTGTGAAGCTGTATATACACACATGTATAATTTGACTTGTGGAGTGTTAGTCATAAAAACTTTAATAGCATTGCCAATATCCCTGTGTGCCTTGCATTGCCCACTGGAGGAAGATATTAGGTAACAAAAATTAACATTTCCATAAGATGCTCACCTAAATACTGCATGGAGGACAGTCCAATGTGTTTTGTTAAGTGCTGTAGTGGCCAGGATCCATTGGCTAGGATCCACTTGAAAAATCAGATTAAAAGTTTCTGTGTTTGACAAATCCAATGTCATTAGTTTAAAAATTCCCTGAAGGCTACTATTGTAATTAGATGAGCCCAAAGCACGTAGCAGTAAATTTCATTTTCCTCCAGGAATGACTAGCAACATCTTTTAAAAAAAAAAAGAAAACATTGACTGATCCTTGTCAGATAGAGTAGCTACAGTATGAAAAAAGAGTTTTCCAGGAATAAATGTGACAGCTGATGCCACAGCACCTGATGGTGAGTGCAGTGGATCAGCCACAGCCTGGTGGGAAGCAGCGAGGTCTATAAGGATCCTGCTGAAAATGTGCTCAAAAGTGATAGTTGACTAGGTGCCTCATATCAAGGGCATTGAATATTATAGATGCTGAGTACTGGCAAAATAGTGATTAAAAAGCTAAAACCCAGCAGCTCCCTTTGGATCCTGATGGTCTTAAAAGGCCTGTGTCCATCTTTGAGTGATTCCTTAACTTAATTCTCTCAAGAGCATGTGAGCTTCGTAGTGCTACACTACAGCATTCCAGCTTCAAAAGGGGTACTTGTTGAATGTGTTTTCTTTATTTAAGATGCATTTTAAAAGGGCTAATCTGCTTGTTTAATCTTTTTATTCTACTGCATGATTACTGATTTGAGTCTGTTTAGAGCTGCTAGTTTGATAAGAGATTTCTCCTACCAGAAATAACAAGGCGTAGGGATTGTAAATGTATCATCTCTTTAAAATGCAGCCACAGCTACAGGAAAACCATAATTTATGCTTTTTGGGTCATTGCTCTAATAAAAATGTCTACATTGTCTTCATGAACATAAATATCATCAGGGAAAGACTTTCCCAAATGCTTGTATTGCACAGGAAAATAGGCAAATTCTGCCTGTAGCTGTGTGTGTGAAGTAGCCATAGGGGTGCTGCTGCATGTTCTTGGGAGAGAGGGTTCTCTTTTTTTCTCCTTAGGCATTTTGTGAAAGGTACTGTATATTGCAAGTTATGGAAGGCTGCTTTTTGTAGAGTTGATTTATGGATTCCTTTATAATAGACAGGTAAACAAAGTCCAATTGTCAGACTTGATGCTCCAAGAGGTGGGCTAATTGCTGGTTTAAAATGTTTTCTGTATTTTTCTTAATTGAATTTGGTTAGGTGTGTTTTAAAGTTTCTTTACTGTATTGGTGTTGTGTTTAATTTTGCCTTGTAGCTTTGAGAACACTCCTTTCCAGTGAAATGCTGTCTCTTTTAAAAACTGACTCATTGTTTTGAAAGAAATACTAGCTTTTATATTAAGTTGTTTCATGCCCTCTTAATACTGATAATGATACTGATTGTGTACAAAGGCATAGAGTTAAGTACTGGATTTCTAGCTAAGGTCAATTAATAGGTAAAAGGCTTTGGCTTAGATATGCTACACAGAAGCTGGTTTTGATTTGTGTTGAGCCTGAGATACACTTGCCTCATCTTGATAGGGTAGATCACTAACTGGAACATTAACTGCCAAGGCTTTAAGAACATGAAGTTGAGAGGTTTTAAAAACTTGCTTGCTCCAGCCTCTTCTAAAGCTTGCTTATGCTTATCTCAGTTTGTAGAGGGTTTGAAGTACCTTAGATATAAGAAAGATGTTCAACTCCTCTTGGCATAAGCTTCATCAATTGTCAGCTGTGTGAAGACAGACCTTTATTAAGGAAAGAAAGCCAACAATTTTTGTTTCTGCTGTATACACATTTACTTCTATTACACTTCTTGTTTATGAGTGGGTGGGATAAATAAAGTCAATATAAAGGCAACTAATGCATATATTTAGTTTTTCTTTTAATGGGAGAACTGTCATGTGTTGATTCGAAAGAAATTTTTGTTTTAATCCGAAGGTCTTTTTTTTCTTACTCTAAATTGATAATTATTACACTGCCCTTTTTTTTTTTTAAAGTGATACAGTCCATTTTGAATCTGTTCATAGAAGAAAATGTAAGCCTCAGGTCTTGTGCACATCACAGTGTCTCCTTTCCAAGGTTTGTGGTGTTATTGTTACCACAGAAGTGCTTTTCTTTCCAGTGCTTTGATAAAAATTCACCCAAACCAACATGGAACTGCTGTGGGAGAACAAAATACAAGCACTGACAAACTCTCAAGTACTCAGTTTGGAAAAACAGAAATACTGTTCATTAAATCTTTCTTCTGTGTAATTTCAGTGGGTTTTTTGCTTTAATACATTGAATTTTTTTTCTGACAGATTAATGTGATTTTTAAATCAATGACATCCCTTTGTTAATGCCTAAGACAGTTTTGGCTATCAGTATATTAAATAAAGACTTTGTTATCAAAAATTTGCATTGATTAACCATATGTGAAACGTTGAGTGTTGGCTTAGTGTCTTAGCTGGTTATGTGTCATTTGGGAAACAAAAAGCAGGATTGAAAGAGTAAAGGATTTACCTTCCTACAGAATATGCTTCATGACTCGTGGCTGCAAGTTATTGGTCAAATAACCTTTTTGATCTTAATTTGCAATTCTAACATAAATTGATTAATGTTTACTCATGTAAGTAGCCCCATCAAAAATCAATATTGGAATAATTCTGTGTTAGTCCAGAATGGGCTGCCCCTGCAGTCTGACAGCAGCAGGACCAGGACAGTGTCACAACACATTCTGACTGCCTGTCCTCTTGCTGTCCTGGGTGCCTTGCCCTTCTGCTCCTCCTCCAACCAAAATACATTTTGAATGTAAATCACATTTGTTACCTCCCGGGAAACCGGTGATGAAATCTTTTACTGTCAGATTGATAAGCTGAGTTCAGTGTGGACTGTTGAAGGTTAGAAGTTGTGTCTTCTACGTGACAAGAAATTAAGGGAATTTTTGCATATTGTGGAGAGAAAAAATGAATCTTCTCAAACGAGTTCTGTGCTTAATGATTTGAATACAGGAAAGTGGTCTTGTGTAATACTATTGTTTTTCTTACCGTTTTCATACTTACTGAGGTTTACTGGAAAAGGAGATACCTGTATGCCTGATTCCAGCTAATGTAGATGGGTCTAATGCTTAATTGGGCTGCTGTGATTTAGACTTCTTAGATCAGGCCAAGTACAGCTTAAATTGTTAAACGGATTAACAGGATATAATCTGCTCCTGTTGGTGCATCTGATCAGATTTCCTTCAATCTGTGCAGTGTACTAAGAAAGTAGTTTAAAAATTTGGTGAAATGTAGTTTGCCACTGAAAACCAGCAGATGTATTGCATGATGCATTCTCGTTTCCTGTACATGGGGAAAAGGTCTTCTCATATGAATATTCTACTCTATGTTATTCACTGGGTATCTGTTACTGCACATGCTTTGTGATCATTGGTAGACTTGAGTGAAGACATTTTATCTCACTAAAATGCTAAGGTAGGTAATCATAGTTTTGTAGCTTTTTGCTTAAAAGTTCAGTTCTTGTTACTTTTGTACTTATCTGAAACTAAAAGTAGTCCATGTGCAGTCTCTTAGCTCATAAATATTCCAAGCTGTAGTTAGGTGCTATAGTCATGTTTTCATCTGCAGGTGATATTTCTCTTACCTGTAGTTAGTAATAAATAGCATGGTTAGAAATCTGAGGTGAACAGAATATCACCTGTTCTACACTTAGCAGAAACTGAATTTTAATTCTGAACTGATTTAAGTTTTTGTCCATTCACACGTGAAAAGGTCCCAAGGAATAAAGGGCTAAAAGTGTTTATAGCACTGTTGCTGTTGGACCATGCAGGAATTTTTTTTGTACAGGCTTTTATAGTGGAAAGAATGAATCAAACTGTGAACTGCCCCAGAGGTGTGTGGATCTGGCACAATGCAGTTAGCAAAGCCCAGGATTAACACCTGGAGACCTGGGGCTAAAATCCCCTTGGTTGTAAGGATTCAACTATGGAACAGTCTTCTAAATCACATCAGTGAAATGTGAAATCCCATAAATGCTTCCGAGAAAACCCTTTCATGACAAGTGATATCTCAATGTGAAAAGTTCCCTCTCCCTTATCACAGAATGTTAAGGGGTTGGAATGGACCTTAAAGATCATCTAGTCCCAACACTCAATCTCACTTTCAAAAGCATGTAGTAGAATAAACAGTGCTTTTGTTCCTTAAATGTGGCAACCTCCCTTAAATCTGTTAAGGAATTCACTATTACTTTTGTTTTACAAATACTGTAATATTGATCTTGGTGGTGGCATCAAACCCAAACTCAGCATTCGTCCTCGTGTTTGCTTCTGAAACTTTGGATGGGAAAGTAATGGATCCCCAAAACACAATCAAGCTTCAGAAGTATCATACCTTTCTAGAAGTAGTGGTTTATAAGGAATTGTGCTTGACTTACCCTCCAGTTCTGGAGTGATAGTTCAATCATTATGGAACTGATTATTTTCAATTAAACTTGCTTATTTTAAGAGTCCAAGTGATTTTACGTAATATTAGATTGTGAGATTCTTTTCCTCTAATTATCATTTGTGTGTGTTTAATGTGGCTTTTTAATTGCAAAACCACAGAACTTTAATCAATTTAACCACAGAACAGGATTCTGAAATGTCATGAATTCATTATCTTTATACTTTTGATTACTTTCTTTGAAGTTTTCCTATCTTATCATCCTATATGACCCAAAGTTATTTCCTTCTTCACCAATCTCTTTTTCTCTCTGGTTTGTCTTCAGGCATCTCTGCAATTATCTTGTCATTCTCATCCTTCCTCAGAACTCCAGTGATTTTGGATTTCTGCGGTTCTCTGCATACATATTTGTTTTGTGGCATTGGTCATCCTTTTCTTGTCTTTTTTCGGTCTAGTAAGGATGGGAGCCTGGAGAGTGAAGGGAAGTTTTGGTTACCTTTGCACAGGGTAATAGAAAAAATTTTCATTAAAAGGAAATACTCCAGTTGTTGGGGATAGCTCTGGAGACAGCCACACTGGCCACCAAAGGACTATGAAAATGTGAACTGGAAGGAGGGTTGTACTCAGAAAATAAGGGATGTGATTAGAATTCAGCTCCATCTCCCTTCTTTGGATTGCTGCCGTGGGTCACCTTTTTTTTTTATCAGTTCCTGAACTCTGCTAGTGCTGTAACATTTTTTAAAAGACATTGCATCTGAGAGACTGAAAGTCCTTGATGTCAGATTTTCTTCCATGTGTCAGGAAAAGGTGGCACATGAGAGCTTTGCTTTCACCTCCAACAGCTCATGTGCATTGGCAATGAGGGGGAACATTCGCTTGAGATTTTTTTCCTCTCTTCCTTAGTGTAAGTGTGGGATGCTGCTTTCCAAAACAAGACAAATGGAACAAGGAGTGTTTGGGTTCACTCTGCACACTCATTTGCTGCAGGTATGCTTTTGGTTTTGTTTTTTTTTAATCAGTTGGAGTGAGTTTTACTGGTTTTTCATAGAATTTGGCCATAAAAGATTGAGTTTAGTACACAGAACTTTTTTTAGTCTCTTCAAAAAATTAAAAATATATTGGTCTGCCCACACAGAGAATACTAATTTTAGGTAGGATTTTCTTAGCAAAATCATGAAATTGTTAGAGTCATTTCTGAGCTGAGAACACATTTGTAAAATTTTAAAAATGCTTTCTGCATATGGCAGTTTTAAGCATCAGTCTCAAATGATCCACAGTGCTTTATTAGGTTTTGAAAAGTAATTTTATCAGAAGCCAGGAGTGTGAGTGAAAAGCAAATGTAAGTGATTTATATGTACTTAGGCAGACATAAGTGTTGCAGAAATAGAAACACCACTAACATGCAGCAACTGAGATACCTGAATAATGAAAACCCTTTTCTGTTTCTTTTAGAACAGTGATACTTTAACTGTGTCTGCCCTTAGAACTCTTAGACATAGACAGTTGTGTTTGTTTGAATTACTGGACAAATTAACTCCTCTGGCACTTTTGATGTCCAGAAACCTTTTGTATGTTCTTTTGCTGTGTTAGCTTTGAATATTATGATTAGCATTGACACTTAGAAACTCCACATAGGCCAACTTCACTGGCCAAACTGATCCTTCTGAAGTGTGTTAGTGTCTAAAATTCTGCATTTTGATCCTTTTGACTTTCCTATGCAATGGTCTTGGAGTCAGTTGCTCACAACAAAGAATTTAGAAAGCTGCTGTATAAAGGTTTCCAGTCATTAACTTGTGTCAGTGTTCTCTGTTCCCATGGTTTGCCTGAACTCCCACATTGCCCTTGGACTGTGGATGTCTCACCTGAGGCACAGGATTGTAGGCCATGCTCTTGCTGTTGTACTTGGTGGGAACTGAGCATTGGGTAATACAGGGCAGCAGCTGTTCTGCCTTGCAAAACAACATACCAGGTGTATCACTCATAACAAGATCAGTTAGTAAGATTACAATACCCTTTCTTTTGGAGATCTGTGGAGGCAAACAAGCAGTTTCATGGGAGCTGAACCACTTTTGCAAGGTTGAAGTCATTAGTCACAGAGTCATGGTAAATACTTGGTATAGTTTGATGCTTAACTGTTACTCTACAGTTATGCTTGGTTGCCAATTAGCACTGGGAAATAGAAAGGTAAAAGGAATGGGGAGAAGGGAATTTTGAAGATGTAGTTCAACAAAATGGATTGGATCTTGAGGATTAAAGAATAAAAGGCTTTTTGAAGAGGGTAGCAATTTAAGGAAGATAAAGTTTGTCGCAAGCCTGAAGGAATCTGTACGTTTTCATTTGTTTTCATTAGGATCATGGAGTACAAGCTAATTTATTGTTTAACTTCTTAGGAAGTGGAAACTGCAATTATTTTGGTAAGTGGATGGAAGGTTTGTCAGCTTTTGTGGTTCAGAAGGAGCCTCTGAGATAAATATCTCAAAACTCTTAAAGTCGGAACATTGGAGGGTACAGGAAATATATGTAATAGTTTATAATTATTGTACCTCCAGTTGCCTGACTGTTACTGTGTTTTTTGTGCAGTTTTATGAGGATAATTCAATAGCCTGATGTTCTGAAAAAATTCCAAGGAAGATTAGTAACAGTTCACACGTAGCAGACGCCCATGATGTTTTTCCTATTAGTGCAGTGGCCCCTGTGATTAGGGCCTGCAGGAATGTATTAAATTTTCCTAACAGCTGTGTTCAAGGCCAGTTCTTGTTGCAAAAGTGACAGAAAGGACTGGGGGAAAGGAAGAGGCAGATTTTGACTGGAAATCTGTTAATTCTTGGTTCCCAAAAAATACCCTTAAGAGCAGAAAAACAAATTGACTTCTGTTGTGGTGAGAACCTTTTATTCTTTCTGTGCTTTGTTTTCAGTGTGGTGAAATGATACTTGCTTTGGAAATGCTGGTTTATGTCAGTGCTTTCATGCAGTAATTCTATGTAAGGGAACACTTTCCTGTTAGGGAAAAGCTTTGGATAACCTAATCACATTTCAGCCTATTGACAAGTTGCAGGTGGTGCTCTGGCTGCTCTGGCAGAAAGCAGTGACTCATCATGACCTGCAGCAGGGCTGAGGTGCAGGTAGACCCATATTGTGCCGACTTTTAGTTGAACTAAGATGTACAGTTGGGTTTTTCCACAGTGTTTTCTAGACAAATAAATACACTCAGTTGTGATTCAATAAATGATGTACTTTTTTTGAGGGAAACTCCAAGCTTGTTGATATCTTCATTTGCGAAATCTGGCCGTATGTAGATACAAACATAATATACTTCTGCATTCTTTAAGAGGGGTCTTCAAAATACCTTATATAACTTGCTATGATTGTTTGATGAGGTGTTTCAGAATAAGGAAAATAAATGTTGTGAGAAAAACTGGTGGGGAGGAAAGGAGTTGTTTAACTGGCTGAGAGCAAAAAGTAAATAGCTGCTATGCTCAGAAGAAAAGATAAATAAAGATGAGAAAGAATGTTGGCATTCATCTAGAATGTGAATATAACCAGCATGTTTTTTTGTTGCTTCCATAGCGTGGACAGTATGAACCATGCTCATATTTGAAAAATCCATTTCTTGTTTTGACTTCTCAGGATTATCTGCTACAGAGCCCAAGATAAAGTAACATCATTGGCTCCAAGTCAGGACAACTGTGGTCGCATTTTTTTTAAGGGAAAACTTCAAGTATTTAGGGACATTTTGTAATCATAAGAACTTGTGGTGACATCAAGGCTGTACTCGTGTTTACATTTTCACATGTGAATAGTCATTTAGTGAAATGTGTATGTGAAATGAAATGTGTAGGTAGCTCACTCTCAGAGATGTGTTTGTATTTAATGTATTTATAAAGCATTTATGTTAATAATAGTTTTCAGAACAGGAAATTGTATAGGAGAATTTATGTAAAATTTTTTCCTTTAAGAAAGGGAAAATAAATGGTTTAATAAGCACCACAAGCATTTTGATTCTGGCTCTGATGTACTTGTCAGGAAACAATCGGTTTTAATTCAAGTACCCAGATCTATAGGGCTATGTAGTTGAACTTTGGTTCATAAAATGAAAGCAGTCTTCAACAGTTTTAAAATATATTTCTGTTAAAATTCATCTTTAGGCATGTGAGTGAAACTGTGAAGCAAAAGCTTAATTTTGTGTCAGACACTGAGAGAGTATTGCAAACTTAATTTTGAACTCTCTCTCTCTCTCAGACTTTTTTTCCTCATTTTCATGTGGACCTTGCAGGCAAAGGCTTAGTGCAGCACTGGGGCTCTGCATAATATTTTTTATTAGAAAATGTGTAATGTAATTTATCACCCTTCAAAAGGTAACTTCTTCTGTGGTAGAAATGTGGGACTAAAAATTAGGGGCGTTATGGCAAACTCTGGCCAGAAGAAAATATTTTCCTTGCCTTGTAAAAAGTTACCGAATAATTGTGGGCCAAATTTGAACACTGAGCAATAAAACTGACTGTGCTTTATAGTGGAGTGCATTTAATACCTGAACTGTTTTGAAGGTGAAATCCCAAATCCTCCAGGCATTGAAGGATACTTTTCAGCCTGGTTAGGCAGAATGCTGAAGTACCTACTTAATTTCCATAGATGCATAATCAGATCTGCAGTTGCAGATGTTGGAGCAATTTAAGTCAGACTCCTTCCTCTTTTGAAAATCAGCTCTATTTTTACAAAACAGAATCCCTAGATTGTCTTTTAAAAGCAAATTCTTATGAGGATTTTTTCACTCTAAAGAAAAGGTTTTAAATAAAAAAAATAAGATGGAGAATTTCCTCTTGTTATGGAAAAATATGAGTATGGCTGAAATGAATACTAGAGCTTCCCATCTTGGAAATTACTTTTGAAAACAAACACAGATAAGTTTGTGTGTTATTACTCACAAAATTCTTCTATCTGTTATTTTCCTGTTGATTTCTTTGGTTACCTGTGTATTAAAATGCTAATATTTTTTCCAGGTTAACATACTGTGCAGTTTTTGATTGACTCATGTCTTATGTGAAATGCAGATGCGTGTTCTTTTTTGTGATTTTGTAGCATTTGGGGTTTAATGGGATTGCTGAGTCTTTAGGCTGCTCTCCTGTAAATCAGTAACTCAGTGTCAGTTTGGTTTCAGGCAGACGCTGTCCTGACCACAGTTAGACTGGCCAGTCGTGTGGGTGGAAACCAGATGGAACACGGTGGTCAGTAATGCTCAGGGCCTGGCTGTTAGGTGGGATATCCTCAAATATTCCATGTAACAGGGAAACCCCAAATAATCCTTTACTTGACTCCCTGCTCCTGGACCAAAGCACGTGCTACAATGCAAACTAAAGATTTAACAGTCTGACTGAGTGAAATAATCTGTTCCTTCACCAGATCTGTGTTCAAAGTGTTCTGCAGGTCATCTGGCAACTTTTGGCTAAGAAACATGGTTTGGATGTTAAGAAGTACCCTCTCCCTGTGGCTCACAAACAAGTTAAGAAATGAATTTGTAGATCAAGAGATGGAGACTCCACAAGGAAATGCTTTTCACTTCACAACATTTATATAAATTCTTCAAGAAATAAATTAAAGCCTTCACTTTACAAACACATCATGTGAAAAAGGTTTGCCCTCTGTCTTTCCCAGTAAACTGTTCCAAGGTTCAGCTGCAGTCACTGCTAGAAATTGCAGACTGTTTCAAGGTTGAATTGATCTAGCTTTAATTGTTAGCTGCTGGATCCTATTGCATTACTATCAGCAAGTTTGGAAAGGTCTTGCTATCAGATCTCCTTTTCAGAGAGTAAGTGCTTATTTCTGGTAATCAAATGACCTCTCAGTCTTCTCTTCATTTAGCTGACATGGACAGGGTCCCTAAGAAACAGCAGACGGGAGAGGAAAATAAATGGCAAATGAGGATAAGAGCGTAGGATGTAAAGCAAACAAGATGATGTTTATGAACCATCTCCCACTTCAGAGACAGAAACATTGAGAAAATATAAATAGACCTTTAGGTCCTTCCACAAGCCCTTGAAGTCCTTCAGAGCACGTGAAATGGTGCCTGGTGTGGTTGGAGGTGCCAGTGTGGCTCTTGGCCAAACACTGCATTGCAATTTTCAGTGACTGCCTTCAAAGCAATGACTGTAAAACAGGAAGGTGTTAGACAAACTTACAGCTTGGCTGAGGTGCTGGGAATGATGCTTCTTGGAATTAGTATTTAGGATATTAGTACCCATGTTTCATTAAGAAAAACAGAAGAAATATCCAGTATATAAAAACGTTTAAACACTTCTCCCCTCCAACACTATTGACTTCTCATATATGTTTGTATCCAGTGTTGATTTAAGCTCTAATTTTGGGACCACTTACTTTTGTGCAAGTTTTCATTACTTGTGTCATGGATGCACAGAGTCTGCTTGCACAAAAAGAGCTGTAGTGTTGTAATGCTCTAAATTTAAGGATTTGTAAGGTAGCAGAGGAAGGGCTAAGAATAGCTCTAGAAAAATGGTGATTGAAGGTTGTTACTACCAGAACCATTCATCCAGCCTGCAGCCCACTCTGTGTGCTCTGCAGCTGTGCCAGAAAATATGCTGCATGAATAATTTGGACAGTTGTGGTCTGTTCCTAGCTTTTGGCTCAACTTCAGAGCAAATCAGGAGGTGTGCATGTGCATATGATCTCTGGCAAAATACCCTTTTCAGAAGCATTGCGGGGGAGGGCACATAACCCAGTAATTATGCATGGACAGACTTTGCTGCACACATAAAAGTTCAAGGGACAGAGAGGAAACTCAGGATTTGGTCTGCCATTGGTACTGGAAGTGTCATAAGGTTTCTTGCTTGGTCAGGAAGACTGGATATACTGTATTCTTCTGAATACAGATCAAAGCTTTTTCTAGTTTCGTTGGCTGAGGCAATACACAGCTTCTGGGAGCTGAGATGCAGTGTTTGAAGGGTGCATCCTCCATCCTGTGTCACATGGGAAGGCAGAGTGGTTACATTGAATTCTGTCCTAGAAACTCACTTTGTGGTAGTTGCTTTTGGGATCAGGATCTCTGCATGGACTTTGTGCGTTTTCAGGTGTCATTTGTCTTTTCACCACATGTTAAAATTTATTTACTGCATTCCTCCGTTTCCCTTGTCTTTCTTTCTAACAGCTTTCCTTTTGTGTCCTTGTAGCTTTTCCCAGCAATTATTAGCTCTGATCCTATTGGTGCAATGTTTTTTTTCATTTGAATAAAAGTGCTACTCAGCTGATGATACCTGGAAGCAAGCCAGGAAAAGCTGAAGAATGAGTGGAAACAAAGTCTGCCCAGTTTTCCTCATTTGGAAATGAAATGCCTGACTTGGATCTCATCAGTTTGAATTTTTCTTTTTTTTTTTCTTTTTTTTTTCTTTTTAAATGGAAGCTGGATTTTGATTGTAAGGTGATATTGGTGATAATGTCCACATCACCACAAGCCTCTCAGATACCCATTTTTCCTTGGCCTGTGTGATTAACAGCACACCAGCTGATCCTGTTACCCTTTAGAATCATAGAGTTAGTGGGAAAAAGTTGGAAAATACCTTTAAGATCATAAAGTCCAACCACTAACCCAGCACTGCAAAGCCCACAATTGAACCAGGTCTTTATGCACCACATTAAATACCTTCAGGGATGGTGACTCAAGCATTTCTCTGGACAGAGGGTTAAAGTGTCTGACAACTATTTTGGTGAAGAAATTTTTTTAATATCCAGTCTAAACCTCTTCTGGGGCAGCATGAGGCTGTTTCATCTTGTCTCATTGCTAGTTACCTGGGGAAGAGACTGACCCCCATATCTCTCCAACCTCCTTTCAGGTAGCTGGAGAGAGGGAAAAGGTCTCCCCTGATCATCCTTTTCTCCAGGATAAACACCCCCAGCTCCCTCAGCTGCTCCTCATCAGATTGTGCTCCAGCCTCTTTCTTCTGCTGCTCTTGTCTGGACACTCTCCAGCTCCTCAATGTCTTTCTTGTAGTGAGTGACCCAAAACTGAACCAAGGATTTGAGGTGTGGCCTCACCAATGCCGAGTGTTTAAAAAACCCCATCCGTGCTGTCTTTACTTACATTGGGTGTCTCACATTCATGCTGTGTCAAACAAAAACTGCACAACACTGAAGGGAAAAAAGGCCTTTCAGGGTTTTTTCTGTGTGATTTTGTTGTGTAAATAGTACTGCTGAAATTAGGAGTTAGTTGGTAATTGGTTAAATTCCAGTTCAAGTCCCCAAGTGTGCACGTGTTTGGTGTAGAGCTGGTTAGTGAGCACAGAGTGAGTGTGTTGGGTGAGGCTCTGGATCTGCCAAGCCTCTCCCTTGCTCCAAGACATGCTGCATCACAGGCTGAAGGCAAAGCTGTCTGAGGGATTTATTTACCACAGAGACAGCAGTGGAGCACTAGAGGCATTAATAGCATGAACTTTGTATTTTATCCTGGTATTGCATTTGTATACACTATGCAAAATAAGAGGCTCCATGTTTTTAGGAGATCCCAAAGGTATTAGAAAATCTGGTTCAAATGTAGCTCAAGGAGGCTTTGTTAGCCAAAAGCTGTGCATTTTGTTGAATGGGAGTCACCTTCAGTGTTTATAAGTCTTGTGAATTTTCTGTTTTTTCACCTGTATAGCAGTAGGGAAAATGGACATGCTTCAAAGTACTGTCCCAGCTGATTCAGCTCAGAGGAAATTATCTTTGTCTCTTGCTGCTTTGTTTTCAGTGAAATGCAAATTGCCTTTCAGGATGCCAATAGTACTACAGACACATTGCAAATAGAATATATATAATAACGGCTATTAATGTGTGTTGTTAAATAAACTTGAAGCTTTGGTCTAGAAGGAATTCTGAATCAAACTGTATAAGCAGGACAGTGAAACACAGATGAATGTGAGCTCTAACTCAGAGCTACATTTAACTAGGCTGAAGAATTGAGGGATTTTAAAGGTTATGTGAAAAAACTTTAAAGTAATGAGCTATTTAATCAACGTATCAGTTTCCTTTACTTTCTTCTGGCCTCACTCCTACTTTGTCAAGTTTCTTTTCTTGTTTGGAGAAATTCAGGACCACATTTGACAGAAATTTTGGATAATTCATTAGTCTGATCAAAGGAGTGTGCTGCACGATTTGGCAATTGACTTCATGAAATTACTATATTGGGAGATAAGAGACTAATGAATATATTCAATATCATTGTAAAGGTAAACTAAACCCACGATGAGCTTTGAACTTTTGTGTGAGAAAATACTCTTGGCTGAAGTGAGGGAAGGTGACCCATCCCTTTTAAAACTCCCACTAAAACTGGTTTTGCTGCACAGTTGGTCCTAATGGAGGTCTGAATCTGGAATTATTGACTATTGACATGGTCTAACTAAATATTGGGGTCTTTCCAAACTTGAAAACTGAAGACAAGACTGGTGGGGGGTTTTTATGTGTTTGTTTGTTTGTTTGTTTGTGTGTTTGTTTGTTTTTTTGTTTTTTTCCCTAGATGAGGAATGTTTAACTATATATTCCTGATTGTAGTCCATAGTAAATTCATGAGAGTTTCACAGTAACAAGACCAGACAGTGAATCAATCAAAGATGTTCTTGTGTTGGGTTTGGCTTTTACTGCTGCCAGTGATGTGCCTTCTAATCCATCAGAAGAGATAAATTCTGCTTCTTTTTCACTAAGATACCAGATAATTGTTTCTGTCAGGATCTTTCCCTTCATTGGATCTTTCCTTTCATTGAATGAAAGCCTATGTTAGCTCTCCCTGCATGTTATGTTAATTTTACTTGATGTTGGGTTTTGATTTTGCAGATGTCTGAACTTCTGTGGTATTGTTCTGATTTCTCAGCTTTTACATAGCACTGGTTGAGGCTGATGGATAATGGTGACCTTGCAAGTACCAGTTCAGAGCCTGTGCAACATAAAATGAATTAGAGCTTGACCTAGAAAAGCACCCTGTGTTCCAAGGAAAGGGCTTAAAATGATAGAATCATAGAATGGTTTGGATTTGAAGGGACTGTAAAGGTTATCTAGTTCCCACCCCCTGTCATGGGCAGGGACACCTTGCACTAGATCACATTGCTCAGAGCTGCATCCTACCTGGCCTCGAACACTTCCAGGGATGGGGAGTCCACAACCTCCCTATTCCAGTGTTCACCACCCTCCCAGTAAAGAATTCCTTCATAGCATCCAGTGTAAATCTATCCTTCGTTTAATGCCATTTCTCTTGTCTGATCACTACTCACCCCTGTGGAAAGTCCCTCTCCTGCTCTCTTGTGGGCCCCTTTTAGGTACTGGAAGGTATTCGTGGAGCCTTGTCTTCTCCAGACTGAACAGCCCCAACTCAGTCAGTCTGTCTTCATACTTGTTTGTGCAGCTGAGAAATACTCTATCTGAACCCAAGTATTCTGTCTGATGGTTGTCTGCAATTTTCTACTTTCTTTCCAGTCCAGATTTTAGCTTTAATGATATACATCATAATTTGGGTACCCACTGCTCCCTGGCCAGCCTCCTTTTCTTTATATATGTGGATGCGTCCCGGATCATTTCCAGTTCAAGTGTTGTTCTCTCTTCCAAGTGGTGAAATCTGAAGTCCAAACTGTCTGTTCTGGAAGTCTGTGCATGCTTTCATTCCTTCACAGCTGGTGTAAGCCCTTCACTGTGCTGCACAGGTCCTGCTCCACCACAGTTTGTGGGGCACCCTTGCCATCACCAGAAATAATTCCAGCTCCATTGTTTGCTAGCCTAAGAGGCATTTCTTTAGTGGAGTACTGTTTGTGTAATGCTTATAGTAGCATTCCTTCTTGGTGAAGGATTTTATTCCCCTGCAATACTGGATAAGCCTTTAAGAGTTGTTATTAATCGTTATACAAAGCGGAAGCTACAGAATTAAAACATTTAAAATGTATGCCTGTCTCCTTGGGAGTGAGTTTCATCCTGCCTAACTGCAAGAATTACCTCCTCAGGTCCTTCCCAACTTGGATTGTGCTGTGATTCTATTGAGGATGCAGAAAAATAAGCTTTCCTCAAATGAAATGGGAAAGGCAACAGAGGCTGGTTTATACAATAGGTGTGACAAGCCTACCACTTCTGTCTCCATGGTGGCTTTTTTTCTGAATTTCCACACATCCTCTTTTATGTAAAAACGGGCTGCACAACTGGCAGTTAGTATTGCATCGCTTATGTATTCAATAAGGAAAAGGTACTTCAGGCTCTCATGTGTAATATTATTTTGTTAAAGGGAGAAAAGGTGAGAAAATAAGAGGATAGGTCCTCAGTCTGGAGAAATACAAGGAGAGAAGGCAAGAGGGAGGAAGAGGATATGAATGGATTGTACAAGTCATAACTTCTAAGGCTTTTATAAAAATAAACATATTTTCTCAGCTTCTAAGATGCTCTTGGCCTTTTGTAAACTTTACTGAACACAAGGGAGCTGCTAAGCAGTTCAAGGCTTAAAAAGGCCTCCTACAGGGGTAAAGTTTCTACAGTCATAAGAAGGCAAAGTTGGCCTTTTATCTGCATTGTTAATGTCACTTGAGAGCAGGGTATTTCAGGCATACACAGTGCTCTACTCTGGCAGACCTGCAGAGAGATGTTGAGTTCTGCCCTGGATCGATATAACAAAGTTCCCACTGCCTTGTTGAGAGCCCAGTGCTTTCTAAAGTGCAGGCTCCAGCAAGCTGGACATTGTTTTGATTTTACTGTGCTGTTGACCTCCCAGCTGCTTCTCATTTCGATATATATTTTTTTTCTTTCATTCTTTTTAGTTTACATTCTTCGGGGCAGGAATTGCTTCTTACTCTGTCTGGGTTAAGCACCTTGCTTGATTCCTGCTTGGGGACGTTCCTTAGTATCTTAACACATGAATGCTCCCTGGGTCAGGGGGTATTTTTTTTCCCCCAAGTCTATTAACATTGGATAGACCAATCTAAATTAAGTATAGCCTCACATGAGAAAATCCAAGTAGGAAGGTTCCCAAAGATGATGCTTATTGATGTTTTCAGTCAATAATGATTCTGTTTGATAGAGATTTTTTTGTAGGGCAGACCATCTCTTCCTAAGCATCCAAAACATCCAGGACATCCAGGTTTTCACTTCTACCTGTTAGAGAAGATGGATGGTTTTTTAAATTAAAAAAATCTTATCTTTTTTTTTTTTTTTTAAATTGGCACACACTGCTCAGCTTTCTGCCATCATACCTCTGTCACCACAAGCACTGTCAGAGTAAGGGATCTTTTCCCTGTTTCTTGTGGCTCTAGGCTGAGGTAAGACTGTGTGCAACCCCACAGTTCTGTGATGTTTGTGCCCTCACAGAATGGATGTAGGGTAGCAAATTCTTCAGGGAAGCAACTCCCCAGGTCACAGCACCAAGCGAGTTCAAGAAGTGTTTGGACAGCACTTCAGGCAAATGGTGGGATTCTTGGGGTTGTCCTGTGCAGGGCCAGGAGTTGAACTCAGTGATCCTGATGGTCCTTTCCAACTCAGTATATTTTATGATTCTTTGAAATTTTGGGATAGCTTTTGACATCAGAACAACAATTAAAACTTGAGGGTTGGATTCTTTCCTACATTTGTAACATGGCTACAGCAAATGGAGCTTGAGACACACAAAGAGCAAAGCCCACCATGACAGTTCCCTGTGAACAAGGAAGTTTCCCTTTGCATGGAAAAACATGGAAAAATAGAAGGATTATTTTTTATTATATCAGTGAACTGCCCACTCTGCACATCTGAAGACTGATGAATGTAAAAGAAGTCTAATCCACTTATGTAGCATGTGGGTACCATCTGCATTTTTTCTCCCTTCTAGTAAAACAGTTTGGGACTTCACAAGGGAGGATTCCATGTTGGTGGTTTGAGAGTGCAGGTATATTGTGGAAAGAATGTCAATGAAGAGCAGGTGGCATTACTCAAACAAAACCTGTCAGCTCCTTTGTGACCCCCATTGTTTTGGGCTTCATCATGAGCAGTTTTTGGTGTGAGTCCAGGCACTTGAACACGGGCCGTTCTCACAGAGGTAAAAGGTAAAGTGCCAGGTCCTTACCATGTAGTAACTGGCACAGCTTCTTGGAAAATTGGTGAACTAACCTTGGTTTACACCAACCTGTGTATTCTTAGGATGTGGTTAAGAAGTGCTCTTGCATATTATTTATATGAAAATAATTTTCAAGGTGAACAGGAAGATACTGCATATTATGTATACTTAATCTACTTAGTTCCCTCTTGAAGATTCCAGTTTTCTCCATTGATAGTTCATTAGTAATTGTGAATGTCACACAAGGAACACCTTTTAATTTCCTTTCAGGGTATGAAAGGAAATTAATGCTTCAGTTTTAGATATACAGGGCTTGTCTAAATCCATGTTTTACAGTATTATAAGTCTAATTTTAAATTATGAATCTTATTGGGTTGATATATGTGTTGTTGGTAAGTGTAATATTTTGTCCTTATAGATTTGGACTTTTAATATATAAAGGGAACCAAAAATTTGACAATCATAGAATTATAGTAATAGTGTTTCATATTGTTAGAGG
>JAWWLZ010000177.1:29021625-29039140 GCA_035041345.1 Poliocrania exsul
TGAACATTTTAAATGAATGTGATTTTATTCAGCCATCTCTCATTTCAGCAGATTATATGGAAACAGATTATTGTTTTACCACATCACATTTTTCTGCAGCAATTCATGTACAAGGGATGTCTGTAGTTCTGAGGTTCTTTTTCTCTTCCATGATGATGATCTGTCCTTGATATCCATCTGTTGGGTTCTTGTGCATTGCCATTGTTATAAATACCAATGAATGCAGATACTGCAATGACTCACTGGTGGTAAATGTTTAATCTTTAGGTGTCTCTGGAATATTATAGCATTGCAGGCTTCATAAATAGATGAGATAGATGTTGCAATGTCTCAGTGTGGAGATCCTCCACAAAGTAATTCTTAGCAGTGGTGAAAGTTGTGTGTTCTACAGAAACGGTGATAACAAGTGTTTTATTATCATTTTACTATAATTTCTGCTACACTAGGGAAACGTCCTAAAAATAACATTAGAATAGTTAAGTAGCAGCTATCAAAAGTATTTATGTATCAGTCACTCACTGAAAATGGTTTCCTGTTTAAGCCTGGAAAAAATAGATATGATATATCCAATTTGATGAATGTACAGGTAATTTAGCGTGAAGGCAAATCCCTCTTCAAAAGGAAGAAATGCTTTGTTCTTCACAATTGTATTTAGGAACCTAAAAAATAATCTTTGTGTGGGATAAATGACATAAAGCTATATCAATGATTTTCCTGAGCACTATCAAATATTTTTGGAGGCTTAACTCTTACAGATTTCTGTTGAGTTCCTTCCTTCATCCAGGCATTAATGGGTTTAATTTATTTATGATATCTAGGAGCCTGTATCCATGTCCAACTGAATTTGAACATTTGGCATGAGTTTTTTGTAAGTGCTTCATAAAGAGTGTATAATTAAATATCATAAATATGTTATTAAGTATAGATCCATGTAATTTTGGTAGATGAGCTTTGCTAGACTGAAGACCTCTACTGCAAATAGAAAGAATCGTCATTTTTATTTAGCTGAAATTTTCAGTTTAAAAAAAAATTACACCTTCAGCCCTGATAATTTCCATCCATATATGTGTCTATATAAATACGTGTATGCATATACACACACATTCTCTATAATGCCTACACAACACAGGCATCCTTTCCATTTTACAGCAGAAACTGAAATCCAGAACTCAGGCGTAGCAGGATTGGCCCAGCAGCTCCTGTTGCCTTAGTTATGGGGGCAAAGTCTTTTCTGGACTATTGAATCCATGTATAGTTTTTAAATGGAAAAATGTATGAATATTTTCATAACAGTTTTGCTCACACCTTGTTATGATGTATCAGAGCACACTGTAGCTAATAATTCATTGCCAGTTCTCTGATGCTAAACTTATGAATGATTTACTCTCTGCAGCAGCAAAAGGGGCATAATAAAGAGCAGTGTTGAGTAAGGATGACTTTCTGCTCATTGCACTACTTAGCCATGCATAAAACAACTTCCACGTCACCCTGGATCTTTTTTCTGTGCTCAGGAAATACCTTTTAGAAGTGTGAACATAAAGAAGGGAGAGGGAAGGATGCTGGAGGGGAGCTTTTCCTCTGGGATGCATCAGTTCAGCAGTCAAGGTGAGGAGAAGGGAAAGCCTCTGGCAGCCCCCAGGGTACAGCAGGAGAGAGGAGTGAGGGCAAGGGCTAATACAGGGAAGTAGTGGGCACTGAAAGGAATTAGCAAAACACCTTACAAGGAAAGCTTCTTGGAAGGAAATGGTAATACTTATTGTATTTATGGAGTTTAAATACAGCTGGGATTTACTATCTATGCCATGTCCTATCTGAAACCTCCTGAAATCTGCAGCTTTGTGAAAGCACCTTCAATCTTTCATTTTTTCCTTGGTTTGTTACTCTGCTTGTGACTTACTGATATCCTTATGCTGGAAGCTTGTATTAGTTTTTCAAAATGCATTGTAAAACTTCATTTTTTCATTTATTCTGCTATTGTGTTGTGAATACAAATTTCATAGTATACTTGGTATTATCTTCGTATCTTTGTATGACCTGAGAGACATTCCCATGTGGAGTTCATTCTGATTACAGAAAGTCTTCATCCATTGCAACCCAGTGTGATTTGACTGGCTAGTGTGAGCATAAACAGCATTTATTGAACTGTAGAAATGGTGTTTTAGTCTAGATTTGACAGCCTATGCAGCATTTGGGTCTCAATTTGACAATGTGAAAAAAAATAGCAATTGAGTTTAGCTCTGTGAAGGTGGGTTTCTAAGTAGCCTGCTGTTTCTATAGTACATATAGATGCAAAAACCATGGTATGGATTAAATAAGGTACTGTAATCCTTATTCTAAAGTGTGTCAGAAAATTACTTAGGAAGATGTTACTATGCTACTTAGTCACATAAGAAATGAAGAATCAGAAATTCATTTCTGCAGTGAAAGACAGTGAAACCCCAAAGCTTTTTAGTCTTTCCTCAGTCCTTAATATCACTTTGGTATTGCAATAGTTTCCTTAAGTATGTCTAACAACTGCCAGACACTCTGAGTGCTGGAAAGGAGATGCCTGATGGGATTCTCAGCAGGATGCTGTGAAAAGCCAGGCTTGGGGCCTATTCCACTGTGATTTATGAGCTGTCCTATCTGTATTGCCTGCTTGAGTCCCAGGTTTTACCAACTTGCAGCTTTCAATACTCCCGTGCTGCTGAAGCATAGGAGGTTTCTGGTAATGCTTTTTTTACACTGTTTTTGTTAAGAACCTTCATGTCCTGATGCAGGTAGTTTCCTCCAGTAGCACCAACATTATTTTGACAGAGTTATGGTGAGTTTTGTTGCTGTCAGGAGGCTCTGGAAAGTATCTGCAGCTACCAGAAACTCTCACATGGTTTTTCACTGTCCACCAGTGAATGGGAGTCCTTTCAGAGGAAAAATCTTAATTGAAAAATGCCCTGACTGTATTTGATTTTTGGGAAGCACCTGATACACGCTGAGTATGTCCAGAGGGACAGCACAGGTAACAGCAAGACTGCTTTCTTACTAGCATTTATGTAATCTTATCTTATGACTATTTACATGATATACCCAAGTCTGTGTGTCAGTGACCTAAAGAAAAGATCAACTTGATAACACTTGATGGAAGTACTGATTTCCAGTTCCAATCAGTGATGAATTAATGAATTGTTAAGTGTTTTAATGCCTTCCTCTTTCTCCTGCCCTTTTAAAATACATTTAGGAAACTAATGCTTCTATAGTCAGGTTCATTACTGAGAAAGCACTAAGACCAAAAAAACCCACTACAGATAAGAGGCCAATGACTGCTATACATAGTGCTTCTCTCCTACTACCCACAGATACTTTGATGCAGGATAAAATGAAATTATTGTTGATTTTTTGCTGATTAGGTTCAGTTCTTCTGTTAGATTACTGAGGTCGAGCTCATTACATTGTGCATTTACCAAAAGTAGAAAGGAGTCCTCTTAAATCCCAGCTACAATATAACAGGATTTTAATCACATCTAAAAGTTCTGTGCCAATTTGCAATGAATACTTTGAAGAGGTTATAAAAATTTAGTTACTTCTAAGAAGTAGTTTATCTGAGGTAAAATAATGTCATTTATTCCTTGAGAATGCTGTGTCTCCATAATTTTCATGTTTTTAAAAAGGGAAAGAAGTGTTACAGTAATTCCACCAATAAAAGTTATTTAAGAATCTTTCTAAAGGATAATCATACAGGTACAGTGAGTGCGTAGTACAGGTAGCTAAGATTGGTTTTGTTTGTTTGTTTCTTTTATTTTTTTTCTGATTTAAACAACTATTTTTATCAAGTAGTGTTTATCATGAGACTAAATTCTGCAGTCTTCTGCTAACAAATAGAAGTGTTAGTTCAATCTGTTGTACTAGCTGTGGTTTTGTGCTTTACTTAGAGTCAATGTCAACTGAATTACATGAAATGTGACTAACATTTAGTCAGATGATAAAATGAAGATTCCAAAACTATTTTTTCCAAAGAATGCTTACTTGTAACTCTTCTATGTTCTGAAATTTTTGGCTTAAAAAGGAAATAAAAGCTTCTCAAAACCCCTAGGTGGATGTCTTATCTTGTTTTCATTTAAATTCCTGAATAATCCTATTTTTTTCTTAATTATTTTCTTCCATTTACTACTTCCAAAATCAAAAGTAAGCTCAGTGAGTCAGCAGAGACAGTTCCTTGTGCAGCTCCTGCTTGCAGTGGCAGCGAGTTGGGTCCTGTTGTCGATGAAACAGTCTAAGGGTCCTTTCCCCTGGCAATGGGTTTGCAGCAGAGTTATGCTCTTAAGTCTGGTATTAAATCTAAGTGCAGCCCCCTGGCTCTGTGCTGTAGGACTGGGTCCTGCATAGCATGGGAACTTCAGACAGAGAAGGAGCAGGGCAATCTTTCTGATGGTGACTTTACAGAAAGTGTTTTCCTTCTCCTTGGAGCAGGGAACCTGCCATAATGGTCTCACACCAGTCCTTCTGAGAAATATGGAGAACAACACTAGAATCCAAGTTTTTTTCTGCACTACTGATCTGGTACTCACAACCCTGAAGCCACGTGAAAGTTTAGTTGGTATTGTTTCTCATTCACAGAAAGCCAGAACAGAATAGTTATTCTCAAGTGAGAAAAGAGAGAAGTGGAAGTAACTGGTGGCCTCTAGAGAGTCTTTCACATGAAAGGACTGCTATTTGCTCACCTTCACTCAGGAGTGCTAACTTGGATTCTCCAGTTTGACAAATGCCTGGACAGTGCTCTCAGGCACATGGAGTGATTTTTGATTCCCTGTGCAGGACCAGGACCTGGGCTTTGGGGATCCCAGTGGGTCCCTTCCAACTCTGTGATTATGGTTTTAACAGGAGAAAACATACTTACATTCTTCTAGTCAGGAAGCTCTTGCTCTCTCTCTTTATGGATTTATTTGCTACTTTCTGATGTCACTGAGGGAACACAAAGTATAAATTGTCACTGGACATTTTAGGAGGAGGAAAACCACATGTCTAAGTGTTGTGGTTTTGATTCCAAAGGGAAGAGAAGCGCTGGGAAATTGTTTTGCACCAATAAAAAGCATCAATAAAAGTCAGTGGAGCTGGCTGCATCCATTTAACCACAAACTTTCTTTGCAATTGCAGTGTCAGCATGGAAGAAAGTAGCAAAGGTTTTGTTTTCCCAGTGATGGGGATGAGATGTGGTGAGGTGCATTACGTGTAGTTACAATTTATGCTGTAGCTTCTGTTTCTTTGTATTACCCCACTACTCTGTTGAAAGAATATAAATGGGCTTTGTAAAGTTCTTTCATAAACATAAAATATCAGGAATTCAGAGCTCTATGTGTTAATAATATTTCAAGGAACTGTATTTGTATTGGGATCTGGCATGTATTGGGCAGGTTTCTTTTAATGATTGCATGCAGAGCTGCCAGTTTTTGCTTTGCTTCCTGTAGTATGAGCTGACCAAGCTGGGTTGTGTTAGCAGCGTACATTGGGAGAGCCACAGAAACGTGCTGAGGTATCTCAGAGTGATGGCAGTAGATGAATGTGGCAGAGAAAGGCTTTAATATGAAGAAAAGGTATGAACTTATAAAATTATAGCATAAGGATGTGAAAGTTCATTTAAAACAGTTCTGCTGTTCAAAGCTATTTCAGCTGGTAGCAAAATGCTGTTCTAATCTGTCATATGGCACGTGTAGTTGGACTGTAAACCTCTGTTATAGTTCAGGTGTGGCAGAACAGAGTAGTTCCCTGAGAGCAGTGATCAGCTGTGAGCAGCAGCAGCACTGAGGGCCTTGTGGGTTTGATGGAGGGGGTGAAGGAAGGGGCAGAAGGAGCTGCAGCCTCCTGTGAGGAGCTGGCTGACAGCTGGGGCCACAGCACCGAGAAAGCAGCACTCAGAAGGGTTCTCTGTCCCATGTCTGTGGTGACTCTGCCAAAGAGTTGGAGCAGAAGAAAGGAAAGCAGAGACAGTCTGTGTGGAAGAGGCAGAGAGGCCAGATACTGCCCACGGGGCTTGTTTTTTGACATAGATCATACTAACCTTTTAAATTTCTGTTATTCAAAAAATAAGGATCAGTTTAGAGTAAAGTACACATTGCATATGAATCAATACACTGTGCTACAAATAGTCACTACTATGTTAATAAAGTCAGTGTAGTTAATATTGGAGAAAACCTGATAAATATTTTGACACAAAAATAGAGAATGTCAGCCACTTACTGTGGAGAGTTTGGCAGTCTTTCCAAAATAGGCAATTTGGACTAGTTTTCCATTATTTTTGGCCCACTTTGCTGGCACTGTACTGGTCTATCAGAAATATCACAGATAATTTTCTGAACATGACTGTTTTGAGAAATAAGATGGTACACTTTTGTTTGTATGGGAAAAGATCATATATGAAAAAGACAGATAAACCAAATCTTCCTTTTACTTATTTAATCATGCTCAGATGATATCTCTGAGTGCTGGAAGAGTTGTGTGAGTAGCCTCAAACTTACACATTCCCTTTACAGCACATCAAAGGACTTTAGGAACACGCATTTGATCACTGCAATAACCTTTGGTAATTAGAGGCATGGAAAAATACCATTCCTAAAAAGAGAATAAAAGCAGTTGAGGCTGTTATCTTTAGGAGAAGGAAATAAAGGGAATGCCAAAAGCATGCCAAATTATGAGTGTTTAGTGACTGTAGCTGTAAACTGTAAAATACATAAATGCAATGTGAGAATTAGAGTTTGGGCAAAATACTGACGTTGTTGTTCTACAACCAGCTCCTTGTCCAACAGAGGCTGCAATGTCAGCCCCTTTGGTTTAAGCTTTTCTCACAAGAAGGGATGGAGAAGTAAAGTTACTGGTTGATGAGAAACTGTTGTAAAAAGAGTGGGTTTCTCCAAATAAATAAATTGGATTTTATCAAAACCACAATATTAGAGGGCAGTGCAGTTTAAGTATTTAATTTAAAGAGAACTTTGGCAACTTTGTTATCTTAGAGAGTCATTGCTGAAATAAACTTCAGTCTCTCTGTTCAAATGCTTAGTTTCCAACTATTGTGCTTCTACATCCTGCCAGGCACAGAGTAATATTTTCCATGAGGCATAAGAGAATAGTGAGAGTAAGGGCAGGCAGCAAGATTTGTGCTTTTTTTAAGCTACACTTTGACAATCAAAGCATTCACATTTTCTTCTGTTACTGTTTCTGCTTTGCAGATGTGAGATTCGATAAAGTGAAATATGCAAAGATTTCCACTGATAAAATTTTCAGGAAAACAGAAAAAGTGATAGTAAAAAGCATAATGAAAACGTTTTAATGAAGAGATCTCTAGTTATGATGTGCAAGAGAGCTTCCCCCTCTTTCCTTTGGTCTTGGGCCATCGTTTATCTTCTGACACAGCTGGTTTTTACTGACTGTTGGCCATGTTTTCCAGGTTGGCATATTTGCTTCTTTTTGTTGATTTTTTTTCCCCTGGGGGAACATGCCACCCTGTTGTGTTTAATAACTAAAATAAGTTGCTTGTACATACAGCTTTAAAAAGTTATACTTGGAGTCTGCTGATTTTTTTCTTCTTATTTTTTTTTGTCCCCTGACGTGTTTCCTTTGTTAGACAGTGAGTCACAAGCTGTCTCATCCTATTAATAGCTTATTAATTTTTAATTTCGAAGTCTACTTTTGTAAATGTACTGTATTCAGTAAATCATTAGGAGTTTTCTGCTTCTGTAAATACCTAATTATGCATTTCAAGGTGGTTTTGTCGGTTTGATTCATTTGCTACATACAAATTGTATGGATTAACAAACAGCTTCCTAATAAAATCCTCTGTTTATTGGAGGATGATGTTTTCCTTCTCAAATAAAACATGTCTCTGGATAACTGTTCCTGGCAGCATGGCTTGTGCATGGTGTTTTGTGATTTGGCTTTTGAATCTGAGTTCCCACTGGTATGTATTAAATATAAGTAATTGGAAACAAGATCAACAATATGAATTCTGACAATATTCTTTGATCTTTTTTCATAACTATTTTGAAAGTACTTTAACATACTTCCATAGTTAATAGCAATACAGTGCTAACATCTCTCAGGTATGAATTAGAGAAGCTGTCAGGGATGCTGTGAAGGAGAAGTGAGGAGAGCTTTACGTAGCAATTCTCAGCTGAACGTGTTGGGAGGGTTTAAACCCTTTTGTTAGCATGTCATACTTTGAAAGGTGTTTTGGGATGATTTAGATGATAGTGATAGATGCTGATAAGAAATCTTGAAGCAAATAGAAGAGGAAGAGCCTCAAATCCAGAAAGTAATGAGACATGTGCTTTAAAAGCAACAGTAATTTCTGTCTTTTACAAAATAACATTAAGAGCGGAGATTTAATCTTATTTAAGGCACTTATTATGTGCATTATGGGTTGCCTCTGACCAGTTCACGCCTCTTCAGCACTCCCTCGCTACTCCCTTTAGCAAACCTGCCCTAGATGAACTTCAGTTCTCTTAGAAAAATACAGCTAAGATTCTGTGAGGTTGATGTTAGACACAAAATAGATCTTAAATTTCCAGTATCTCACCTCTTTATATTTCCATCTTTAACAAAAAGAATGGCATGTAATGAAATGCAGGGTGTCTACATTGTTGTTTTGACTAATTGGAAATCATATTGCTTAAAAAAACCCCACCAAGCAAACCACAAAAAACCCTCCACCCACAGAGCAACTGTTAATGCCCATGAGAGAGTTTATTATGTGAAGCTGAATATTCCACTGTCAATCTATTAATAATAGAAGAGTTTAGTCACATCTGAACTATGGCTGTGGATTAATAATGGAATGATTATGAATTCTAGGTGAGAAGAAATCCACCTTAGCCATAGATTTCATGTCTGTTACAAGGTTAGCCTTAGTGGTGCTTGTAGGAAATGACATCTTCACACTGAAAATTGGAAGTGAGTAAAATCATGTTTGCCACATTAAATGTACTTCTGAGCTTGTTTTGTTTTATGATTAGGCAAAGTGAGATCTCAGTTTTGTTAGAGCTTTTTGCCATGAGAATGTAATTTTATTTGAAAGACCTAAGGCACAGTGCATTTTAGGCTCTGCCCTGGTGCTGTGCCTTGCAGTCTGGTCCTGATCCCAAGCGCTCTGACAGCAGAGGAGCCCATGAATTCCAGCAGGGAGCTGCTTTTACCTGCTCAGCATAGGTGAGTGTGCATGACCCACTGAATGTTGGGAGGAAATATTCCTGGCTGCAGGAATGATGTTTCACTGGCCACACTGTTTCTAGGTAATGTTGAATTGCATTTTACTGTGTGCTCCACCAACTGTAACTGGAAGATAAATTTATGCCTTAACACTGAAAAGGTTCCTCAGTCTGTATGTAGATTGTAAGACAGCTATAAAAGCCCATGTTATATTTGGAACTGTTTGGTTATTGCTCACTAAATGTAGACAGTATCCAAAATTAAACTTTTTAGCAGTAAGGAGTTATGTATTTTTCATGAACTGCTTTTCTGATCGCATGTGCTTAAATCACTTTATTTCTGTTCCCTGGCCTTATGACGCCTTTTGACACCTTTTGCAGCATTCTATAATCTCCAGGAATTTCAGTGCATATTATGTCATGTATTCATGATGAAATCCTGCCAGTAGCCTGCAGGTAGCAGAAGGTACTGTCCTGGTGGCTTAAATTTCCATTAGTCCATTAAAAATAAAAAGAAATGCAAACAAGCCAACAAAAAGCTCCATCATACATTTCTTAGTGTATCCATCATAACTGGATGCTGGTTTGGATGTGGTGCCCACAGCATACTCTGAGCCTTTGGAAGCTTCTCCCAGCATACTGTTAAGAGTTGCCTTTCAGCCTCAGTGACCTGGAGACCCTCTGTATTCTCTGTGCACACAAGAGAACAAGTGGAACTGTGAGAAGAGTGAAATGAGAGAATTGCAGGTTCTGATTAGCTCTGAAAGGCTGATGACACGACATATAATGGGAACAATTTAATTTTCTGACCCGCATGAAACTTCCCTGATGAATCCGTGTTAGCATTTTCTGACCTTTAATTAACATGTGTCTCCCTCCAGAATGGTCTATCCAACCACTAAGTGTGCTCCTGACACTTTTTAACAGCCTTTGCTTTTGTGTAACCTCTGCTCCCTGTGCCTGTGCTGGTCAGACCCGAGCTCTGGCACATCAGCACCAGCTTCCCCTCGCCTTGATGTCCAGTGCTCTGTGAGTGATGAGGGTGATTCCAGGCTGCGTCCCTCTCATCCTGACACACACACACATGGGCAGCCTCTGGCTGCTGCTGGATGTGGATCAGGACCTGGGAGGTTATAATGCTGCATCAGTGAAACTCACAGCAGAGAAAGCAGATTTGAACACTTAATCTTACATGGTCCTGCAGTACTTCAGTTTTGAAACTGATCATTGTTACATGTACATCTTTTGTCTTTGTTCCAAAACAAGTATTTGCAAGTTTGCTTTGAAGTTTGGTATTATCCTAGAGTTTTCCTCTTGCATCAGAAGTATGAGTTTGCTTATCTTAACACTTGAAAGCCACAAGTGTGCTCTGCCACTCTGTACCTTTGCACCTTTGCTAGGTCTTTTATTACCATTTGTTTCAGGAGCTGTAGCCCTAAGGTAAGGTATGAAGGGAGATACACAATTGCAGTTATGATTCAAATGCACACTGCCAAGCCACTGCAGTACAGATGGGGTTTTATAGCCCAGCACTTTTGCTGCTCATTTTCTAGAAAATGCCAAGAGGCAAAGTAATAGGTTTAAGACAGCTATTTTCATGTAAAGCTGTTGGCGTGAGTGCCTGTTGTATAAATCTGATCAGAGTTGCTCATGACTTCTGGTCAGCTGCAGTGGGAACTACATTTACCTCTGTGTTAAGTTGGATTCAGTTGTAAAGCAATTTTTTCTTTATGATAAGAAATGTTAGAAAGTAAGTTTGAGGATAGCATGTTCTATAATTGAAGCTCTAGTTTTTAGACAAGATGCAGCATCTGATGGGATGTCAGCAACACTGGTATATGTGTTCCTGTCTGACCAAGGAGAAATGGATTTGAAGTAATTGTATTTGTGTTGAGGACTTCAAAAATATTCTGCTTTCTTTCCTACAGTCAGTACTAGCGGAAGACTGAATTTCTGGTGAATTTCTTCTGCTGATCACAAACTAATGCCTTGCTGTTACGACACTTGGATTCAAAGCTTTTGCCATGCCCAGTAGGGATATTAATGTGAAGTTCAGTAATACAGTCTATGTTATGTTAGTCCTCAAGGCTTGCTGAGCCGTTTTCAGCAGTTGCTGCTTTTCCAGCTGCATTTGACATCACTGTTGTGTATTGGGGCCTTGCAGAGTGATACAAAAGGCTTCCAGTGAGGCTTTTGGATGAATGAGTGATCTGCTTCCTCAGGGTCTATGAAGCTACTGCACTTCAGCAGCAGGCTTGTGTTGTCTCCGGACTTTGGTTGTGACCAATTAGCAAGAATAGCTAATTACTGCTTCTAATGGTGTTTGATTTTTCTAAAGAGTTCAGCTTCTGTGTTCAAAATAATTTTAAAATATGTTTTTCTATTGCATCACAGCTTTCTCTGGTATTCTTTTGCAGTTCCAGCATTCTCCACGAGTTTTGCTGTTGTCAACTGTAAGATTTGTTTGTGTGTTACTGTGAGGTTTGTGTGTGCAGTACAGTGTGGTCCAGGGGTGTTAGTGAAGTACAACAGCCTCTGCTTCACTGCAGTTTAGGAAACAGCTTAAATTTTATTTCAGCTGTTATTCTGGAACCCGATGAAGGGTGGTTGCCTAAATTTGCTGGTTTTTATTATTGAGCAACTGTACTTGCATCATAGGGAGAAAACAATTTAGTGGTAATAAAGAGCAATTTGTCTGTAATGATACGGTCATATAACTCATTAGACAAATTATTTTAAAGAATCAAAGCAACCTCAAACAACATTGAAAACTGCCAGCTAGCCAGCAGTGCTGATAGGAGACTTCATTCATATATTTTCAAATAATGACATTGCAATTTTGGCAAACTATCAAGTCCAGTCAGTATGTGGGTATTTGTTTCTAGTGATTTCTCTTTAATTCTGCTTAGTAATAACCTACAACAGAGGTTGGCAGTGGTAATTTGGCACAAGTGAAGGCCTGACACAGAGGCAGTGATATTATCTAACCAGAAAGCTGCATTGCATCTTACTTTTTGGGAAGGTCACCCTGTGAAGTCAACTTCCAAATGCAGGACAATGCAGGGACATTTCCATTAAGGGGAAAAACCCCCAACCAACCAGTATTGTTTATTTTTTATTCCCCACCCCTCTCCACATTTTATTCCTTTTTTTTATCACTTGTCATTGAGTTTTGATCAAGCTATATACAGTGTTTTTCAGTCTTTCTTTTTTCCCTACAAACCAAAGGATTTTGTACTATTCTTTGGACATTGGGGCAAGAGATTTGCACAGGCAATATCGAACAACTGGATCCTGGATGGTCAGGGTGGAGTGCTGTGTTTGAAGACCAAAATGCAATTGAGAATAGTAAGAGCACCAAAATTAACAAAATATGTCATGTTTGTTTTTTTTTTTTTCCTGGTTCTGTGTATTTCTGCAGCTGTCGTAGTAAAAGACCAGTTGTTTTCCCAAAAATATGAAAAAAATGGTGTCTCTGGTTATTATGACTATAATGTGTCACAGGAAAAACAAAGATAAATCTTGGGTGTTTACTGGGCTGAATCTGGGGAGAGAGGAGAAATATGCTTTGCCTGTAATATTCTGAGTTTCCAGAAATTTTTCACTCAATTATTAGTTATTAGGGAATTTTTCACTCAATTATTAGTTACAAGTAGTTGTATGTCTGTGTGAAGCTCACATTCTAAATTGTCTTCACAAAGAGTAAGCCAAGGACATTCCAGTGAAAACCACTGTCATGTTATTGCACCTTTCTTACTGTTCCCCAGAAACAAAAGATTAAAATGGCAATAGGTATGTGATTTAAAACTCTATCCATAAAAAGCTGCAAGTTACCTCTGCTGTAATGTGTTTTGGTTTTGCTTTTTAATTAGGAATGTATCTGGCGGAGATTAAATTACATTTTGTTGTTGCACATTGAGAAACAGAGAAACTCAAAATCAAACTAGAATTGTTTTTAAAATACAGATTTCAGAATAATTCAAGATACTAGGGCGCAGTATGCTGTGATTTCTTTGTTTTTGTTTCCTTTTGTCACATCACATCAGCAACTCCTTACTCAGTCAAAGCAATTCCTTTGATTTAAATACCCCAAGGTCATTTTAAAAACATGAGCACACAAAACCAAAATGTCTTAAAAATATTAAAAATTCCCCAACATAAATAAGTGTAGGAAATTTGGGTCTCCAGATGAGATTATCTTCTGTTTATATATTTGGTGGCATGTGTGCTAGGATTTCTTGGCTGTATTTATAAACACTGATTTCAATCTTCTTCCGTTTCCTGGTCCTGCAGCACCTACGCCCTGGGGTGGATTTATATAGAATTGTGCTGTGTTCCTGAGTGTGTGCACCCTCAGCCAGAACTAGTACAGTCTATTAAAATTCTTTGTATCTGTAACATGACGTGATGTCAGAAATCAATGTTAAAATCCAAACAGAAGTGTTTTTGCATTTGGCTAAATTTTAGATTTCCTTCCTTGGTGAGGGACTGAAGGAATGAGGAGAATACATTTATCCTTTAAAATGAAACACTAAAAGGTAAAGATTTAAGTAGTTATTTCAGTTTGGGGTTTGTTTGTGTGTGTGTTTGTTGTTTGGGTTTTTTTTTAAATTAAGCCCAGTGGGTACATCTGCTGCTGCTTTCTCTTTGTTATCTCATGCAGGAGTTTTCTTATACAGAGATTCTTTCCAAACACACAGATTGCAGATGGGGATTGGGCTGCTGAGAGCTGTGTGCCTGTTGGGAGATGGGTGACACTGCTGCACATTCCTTCAAACCTTGCAGCAGAGGGTGAAGGTCTTCAGAATCCTTCATGCCAAGGTCCAAAATGCCAGGGGTTTTTGTGCCTTGATGAATTAGGGCCAATGACAGCAGTGTAGAAATGTGCAGTGAGAGTCCTTTCAGCAATGGTCCATCTCTTCACAGGGTGGAGATGAATGAAAATTGTGCAGCCTGGAGAAATCCTGTGATACATGTTTCTATTTTTAGCTCTACTTATTAAAAACTCATGCATATTTAATAGTAAAAGTATTAATTTATAATAAGTCTCATCTTTATATAGCCCACTTTGTATTATTGTCTTTTCATTAATTCTTCATTTAGATTCTGAAGTGTTTCTGCTTCATTTACTGCAGAAACCGAGGAAAGCAGCAAATGCAGCAATAATCCTGCAAGGAGGAAAAGAATTACAGCATGTGATCACTGAACTAAATAATTGATTGTAATGTGTACTCACAAGGCAAGGAAGCACGGGTGGGATAACTCTGATATCCCTAACTCTTCAGCAGTCTCTGTTCTGGCTCAAACCATTCTCTTGTCTGGGAGCACGGAGCAGACACAGACTGTGCACTGGGATGTGCTCACAGGCGATGGTGGCGCATGGGAATCACCCCAGAAGTGTCACTGTGGTCATCGTGGTGTCCTTAGGACTCTGAGCAGCTTCTCCTCTTCTCTTGAGTGTGATTGCGGATTGTAAACTGTAAATCAGTAAACTGTAAAACAGGGGGAACTTTTCCTATCTATTTGCCTCTTCCCTTCTAGTTGACAGTTAGTGTGTCTCTGTCCTTGAGGCTGTTCCCTGGAGCAGACTGTGTTTCCCCAAGCTTTGTCCTCATCTCTGACAGCTTCAGCCGTTGCCCTGCAGCTGTTCATTGAGCAGAGGCGGAATTTGTACGGCATAGAATATGTCTAAGCATCCTACTGATATCTTGCTGCACCATAACAAATGCAGGCATCTTCTATTAATAACCTTTTGGTATAAATTAATTCATCTGACGCACAGAGTTGTGGAAGTAAATTTGTCCAGAAAAGCCCAAGTTGATACCAATCTGACTTCTGTTGGCTGAAATGCTCAGTTTCTTGAATTATCCAATTGAAATGCTTGCTTAAAATTATTTAAATTGTGTTTTCAAAAAAATAGTAAAGCAGTTGGTGAATAAAAATTCCATCATGTTCAAGCATGAAATTCTGAGCTAAAATGGATTTCTGGGGAAAACCAGAATTAGGACATACGATTGCAATTTGTATTTCTTTAAAACAAATGGCTAGACTTGGAAATGTTTGTATGTTGCTATTTTCTGATTTGTAGAAGACAAGCAACAGAACTGGTTCGTTTTAGGGTACAAGTGTTTTGAGTATTAAAAGTGATGTATCCTATATAAGCAGAGAGGGCAGTATCATCACCACCTTTGTGTACAGCCCTGCTGCTTTGGATTTACTTAGGCTGAAGATCAGCATATGTGTTTAATACAGACAAACAGCTTGGATTTTCTTCTATTATTCTAGGTTCTAGGCTCTTTATTTTGTTGGTTATAAGGAAGTGATTTAAAGAGTATAGAGCAAGTAAGTTTTCTGGAGGAGATCTTTAGGTCTTTCAGTCTCTGTTTCTGCAAAGGTTGCATTCAGAACTATTGGATTCCCTGAAGCATTTCTAACTTAATGTACTGAATACCGTATGTTGAACTTGAAAAGATATATATGAGTCCGGGGCTTAATTTTTATCTGTTAGCTACAAGTTCTTTTATGAAAACAGGGAATTGAAGAAAAGAAGATTAAAAGGCAGTCCTAGTGAATCTAGGAATACTGTTATGCAAAATACTATAGTATTGAAAAGTTTCTGCTAGAGGCAGCTCCTCCTTAACGACACACCTTGTACAGTCAGCAAGCAAAAGGCACAGCCTTTGAGCTGGCCTAACCAACAGTCCTCCTTCTCCTTGTTTCAGGGGTGTTTTTGGGATCTGTTTGCCTAGTACAATATGAGTCAAAAAGCTCCATTAAACTGTAGGTAAGCAGAAATGTTCTGATATTTTATTTTGGGCAAGAAGTCTCCTCAAATCTTTATGGAAATGCAGTCTTTTTTTTTGGTGGGTGGGAGATTATAACTGGCAAAATGTTCCACATTAAAATACCAAAGGGGTTAAAGGGTCAGGGGGATGGAAATTTTTGTGTGTACTGATGGGCAGTTAACTCACTCCAGCAAAATTTGTCAATTCTTAAAAACAATTGTTTCCTGTTTTCCTGATCTACTGATTTTATCTATAGTTTATTTATACTACTTAGGGACACAAAGGTTTGTGTTGGTTTTGGTTTTAATTTTGCTTTGGTCCTTAAGGAGACCAACTGAGTCTTTTTTAAACATCTTCCACCCTCACTTTATGGTCAGTTTTACCAGGCTAGAACTTTAAAAAGTGGGGAATCAGGGAAAAGATTTAGCTAAGGACTGGTGGGCACCATGTTTTATTCTACTTTTAGTCTACTAGCATGTTTCAGTTATATAATTCTTGAATTTGAAGTCAGGGGATATATGTTTTGCATAAAGAAATGCCTCTTTCCAAGTTGATAATACCCTCTTTGTGACAAAAGTGAATAGATACCATGATGAATTGAAGGGGTGTGCTCCTTTGAGAGAAACAGCACTCCTGTGTTTCCTAATAACATGGGAATCTCTCAGCATGAGAGACATTCCTGTTCTGTGGTGATTTCTTGCCATTTCAGTAGGTGAAATTAATTTTATGTGGTAGAAAATTGAGGTCTTACAGGCTTGAAAATGGGAATGATTGTATTGGATTTGGACTTGGATGGGTGGAATAATGGGTGTTGATTCATACTCACTGTATGTTCCAGGAATTTCCATCAGCATAGAATGAATTTCCAGTTAAAAACTAAATTAAAATAAATTTATAGAGATGCTTATTACATCATATATATATGTATATATACACCAGCTCTTAATAACTGCCAAGTAAATGCTTAAATCAGACCCTGTTAAACCTCACTAAAATACAGTTATCATTCATGGATGAACAGTATCTGCTTTGGGACAGTTTGCAGAGACTTGGAATGAAACTGCTGAACTGCTCTCATATTAAGCAGTAAATAATTGTACTCCTTCTTATGTTAAGTGCATTATTTTATAAATGGCTTTTTGAATTGTGGGTTTTTTGGCCTGGCAGATTTCCTTTCTTTTCTAGAAGAACACATATTTTCTGTGCTGTTTGTCAAGCCTTTTAGTATTGTGCTCTTTCTTCTGGTTACTGGTTTATTTCCTTTCCTGGACAGACAAATGCTAAATTGTTCTTGTCTGTAGAAGTTCTGTATTTTGGTCTTTACTCTCCTTTGTGAAGAAGCCTTGGGAGGAGACATATAATTGGGGAACTCTGGGCTGGTGCTGCTGATGTGCTGCAAGTCCTAAAGACAGGAGAGACTTCAAGAGAGTTGAATGGGCTACCCATTTTTCTTGTCATTAATGTGTTCCTTGTGGGCAGTCCCATGGTGTAAAGGAGAGCACTCAGGACTCTGAATCCCAAGGACCTGAGTTCGAGTCTCAGTGGGACCGTCCCCTGGCAGTT
>JAWWLZ010000177.1:29039240-29075908 GCA_035041345.1 Poliocrania exsul
CACATCTCGGATGCTCAGCAGGGTCAGCCCTGGTCAGTACCGGGTGCTGTGACAGTCCCGAGGACTTCACTGTCACTCTCCAAGCTCACTCAGCTGTGGCAGATGGACCTCAGGACTTAAATGGTGGGGCCAGTTCTGTGCATGCTGAGCCTCACCTAAAACATCCACTGTGCAGGCTGGAAGGGCACACCCACGTGGGGAGAACCCTGCCCAAATCTGCGTTTGTGAAGTCTGGCCATACAATACAATGTGTTCCTTGAGGTTTTCACATATGTAAGTATGAGCATATATTACAGTTTAGTCACAGAAAAATTCACATTTTCACATTCTGTGTTAGAAATAGCTTCTTACAGTGATTCTATTCTTTTGTGTCTTTCTGGTATAGACATTTGAAGGGAGCTGCATTCTGGCTGGATTGTGTGACCTGGCATCAAAAGTCTAAACTGAAGGCAGCTGCATCAGTAAATTCATGAGGACAACCAATCGACAGCAGCTAACAGCAAATATATCTGTGTCATGAGCACTGAGGTTCATGCCCTGGCAGGGGGGATTCTGGTTTTCAAGTTTATGCAGAGTAACATTTTATCATGAATTATCCAAGCCCATGGTTCATGGTATGCAGGGTTTAATGGCTACGTGGCTGTACCTCCAGTTTCTGCTTCATTTGTGAACTCCACGCTTTGAGTGGTGGTGATTGGAGTGATAAGATTACTGAAATAAATGAACTTGGTTAAAGTAGTTGCCACCTAGGAAGGGGTTAATGGGGGTGTATAATACCTATGGAGCAGAGCCTGTTGGCTATGGAATTGCTCTAAAATTTCCAGTCAAGTTTTGTTTCTTATGTGAGTAGTCTAAAGGATAGGAATGTATCTAGGATGTTTAATTTAAAGTTATGTGCAATTCTTATATTGTTACTTCCTGTGAAAGACAGGGATGAGTTTTAGGCAATGGACATCTCTTGTATTTCTGCAGAGCAATACTGTGGTACATCTGCAAGCCAGACAGATCCCCCAGCCTGGCAGCTGCAGCAGGAAGGATTACATGAACCTTCTATAATCTCTTCTGTACTGTTTCAGACAGGTTATCCAAGGTCTCCGAACACCACAGTTCACCTGGCTGAGCTAGCTTGAAATGTTTTAGGGCTTGCTGACACCATCCTAGCTGTGGGACAGCATGCAGGGACATGGGACATTTGTCTGTACTGCCAACACAGTATGTCAGCAAGTACCCTCTAAAACTGGTATAACTGTAGGCATGCCAAGCTATACATGTTGTGTGTATGTGTATGCTGGTCTGTGCGTACAGATTTATGACCTTTCACTCTTGACCAGTGCCCAGATCTGCTGTGGAACAGATACCTCCAATTCTCAAGCTTTTACTTGAGATTTAATACGATAAATTGTGAAAATTGAATGCCTGGCAGTGCCTGATGGACTACCGGGCAGGATGTGTAGACCTGTCAGAATTACACACTACCCTTCAGACTGATGGCCTTCATGTCAGAGCAGAGCAGTAACTTCTGCCTGATGTGAGGAAGTTGCAGTTGGTGGGGTGGAAGAAGGAAGCCTTACACAAACAGGGTAATATGAGAGCAATGTTTGTTTTCAGGTAGATACAAAAGTGTACAGGACTCACTTTGCAAATGAACTGTATGAAAATCCATTGAAAGGGTCTAAAATAGATATTCCGTTACACTGAATTAACGGAGCTATTCTCTGGCCAAATAATGTGTTGCACAGACTGTTTTCTCAAACATATATCTATGCTGAACTATATACTTTTTCCTTTAGGGTTGATTTTCAGCCAGTCTAAATTACATGGTGGTTTTGTAATCTGAGATGATGTTTAACGTCTGAGCTGAGTCACCAGGTTTGAGTCCAAAGCAGACTAGAGTTACATGTGCACTTTCTTTCCTTTTGCCCCTTCCTCGCCTGTATGGCAACATCCCAGTCAAATTTCAGCACAGTAATTTTTAGCTTTACCTTAAACCATCTGAATACAGTTTCCAGAAGCTGCTAGTTGTGATTTCCCAGCAGTGAGTTCAGAGGATGAGTTAGCAGACTGAGGGCAGGGGATTCTTAGCACAGGTTACTCCCTACATGGCTCAGAGCAGGGCAACAAAGGAAAAGGACATCTAGATGAAATTCTGTCCTGTTTTGCTCAGTAGTGAGTTACTTCATAGACAAGAGAGGTAGTGGGTTTTGTGCTCTGAATTACTTTTTGGAAGAACCTCTGACTCTTCTCCTAGGAGGCCAAACACCTAGCACAGCCTGCCCAGTGCCGGGCGTGTCATTTAATCTGGTGCTGCTTCGGAGATGGTTTGAGTGGATAAGTCAAAGCATTTCTCTTGGGAGAAGATCTACAAAGTGCTGTGCCTTTCAAGATGCTTCAGTTGACCTTCTTGGGAGTTTTCTTGAACAGAAAAGAAACCTGGTTAAAAGATCATGTGCATATATAGGTTCTTTTCTTGGAACTGGCAAGTTTATTAAGTTCTTTCATCATCATTGCTTCAAGCTAAGGTGTAAGAGTGTCCAATAATTGTCCTATTATGAAAGTCTGGGGGGCTTTGTTAAAGGAAGAAGTAAGCAGATCAGCAGAAAAATAGTGTTTCTGAATTTAACTTGTCTCTTTGTGCTTCTGGAAAGAACAATTTCTATTTCAAGACAGTTACTATCCAATTAGCTTAAAGTTGAATTAAAGTAATTTTAGTTTTATTCCATTAAAAAAAAAAGAAATTAACATTTAAGTACTCAACTGTGTCTAAGTCCTGTGTCAGTTATGATGGGAGTTTCCAATCATTTTTAGTATTGTTCAAGAGCTCCCCAAATAAAAGTAATATCCAGAACTAGCTGTTCAAGGAAAAACAGTGAACGCAAATTTACCATCAAATGTTCAGATTAGAAAAACTGGGGTGAATAGAGAGAGACATCTTTCCCTTTTAATCTTTATGATATATCCTGAGTATCCCTGTAAATAAAAGAAAAATTATGTCAGAAGTGTAGTGATTTGATTTTTCAAGTTTATGACATCTCTCTTTTGGTTTTCATTTCATCAAATCCTATCAGTTTGGAATGATCACTTTTTATTCCTCCAAGACAGCCATCAGTGGACTTGTTTGTACCATCTACCTGCATAAGTAGTTATTTATTTGAAACATGCAGACCTAATGAGCACTCAGGTATTCTGGGTGGCAATGTTGAACAGTATAGTTGTATTCTAGCTGAAGGATCTCATCAGGTTTCTGCCTGATGTTGATGCTCAGAACTGTGCCATTACATAATTCAATGGTAGTTATATTTTTGAAATATTGAACTTCATGATCTACTGGAATAAAATTAAATTTCCACTACGTGGTACAAGATGATTAATGAATGTACTAAATAATCCTATAGATTTAGGATATTGCCATGGGGCATGTAAGTGAAAAGGTCTTATTACCCTCTACTTAGTTATGAGTGGAGAAAAACAGAGATCCCAAAGAGCTGATTTTTCTTGGCTCTTGAATACTGTGGCTGCTTTTCAATTCATCGTTATCTGTGGCTAAATAGGAAGCATCCAAACGGGTTAGCTTAAGTTGAATATGACAGAATGTTAGCTAACAGAGAAAAGTCCTACTAATCAGACAGTGAAATACCTTCTGAAAGAAATTTCACTATGTGGATTGCAGGGAACTTGATGAGTAGAAATTCTTGGAAATATTCCAGGAGGAATAACAAGAAAAGGGCATCTGGGCAGAAAGATGAAGCTTTTCTCTTATTTCTCTCTGTAGAGAAAAGGATGCTTCATGTCAGCTTTATCTGATTTTATTTTATTGTTGGAGTTTTTTATTAATTTTATTTTTCATAGACCAAATCTGTGTTTCCAAATAGTCATTGAAATATCAGAATATGGGCCGGGAAGGAAGCTATTGAGTTAAAGAGCTATCAAGTTAATCTCTTTGTCTCAGACAAAATCAGTTACTGATGATCTTGCTGAGTAAGTAGCTGTTGCATTTTACTGGGAGGGGCCCATCTGTCCTGCTGGCAGAGGTACCCAGCAGCTCTAAAGGAGATTGAAAGCTCTTTAGGACTGAAAGCAGGATAAGTGCAGAGGGGTTAAGCATATGAGTGAACCATATGGTTAACCATGACCCAGCTTCATAAGCAGGTTTTGCAGCTGACAGTGAATTCTGACTATTCTGCTTTTGCCAATTTCTAGCAAGTTTGAAGCCAGTGTGTGGACTGGAGTCCTACCTCACCCCAGCAAATATGCTATTTTTGAGTTCTGTGCAGAAACAAATCCACAAATTCTGAATTTGTTCATGAAGCATTTTCTTCTGTGAACCTCTTTGAGCTCAGAGAGATGGTTAGTTTGAACCCTATATTGTAGCATTTATAAGACTTTGTGTGGAACAAAGCCACGCCACACAGCGTGCAATTCGAAAACCAGCATGTTTTCTGTTCTTTGAATTCTTAATGTGTTCTTCTGCCTGTATAATTATGTGGATTGCTTATCTCAGCATGGGAGTGGCATTTGGGAGATACACCAAGCATCATCTGAATGTCTTATGGAAAACAACGGAGCTGGTGAATGCACTGGAGCACAAGTTTTATGGGAAGGAGCTGGGGGTGTTTAGTCTGGAGGCTCAGGGGGACCTCATTGCTCTCTACAGCTTCCTGAAGGGAGGTCGCAGTGAGTTGAGTGCCAGTCTCTTCTCCCAGGTACCAAGTGAAAGGCACAGTGGAAACAGCCTCAAGCTGCCCCAGGGGAGCTTTATATTGAATATTAGGATCAATTTCTTTACCAAAAGAGTTGTCAGACATTGAAACCCTCTGCCCAGGAAAATGGTTCCCTATCCCTGGAGTTCTTTAAAAGATGTGTAGATATGGGATGTAGGGACATGGTTTAGTGGTGAACCTGTGAGTGTCTGGTTAACAGCTCGGCTGGATGTTCTTAAAGGTCTTTTTTATCCTAAATGCTTCAATGGTTCTGTGAATGGGGGAAGTTTGTGGGTCAGTTGGGCAGGACAGTTCTTCCTGCCCATCTGACATACAGCAATAGAGACACTGTGGTGCAGAGCACTCCCCAAGGGCTCTCCCTGCTGAGCCTTGGCCTCTGGGCTCCTGCAGTGCCACCTCCTCGCCTTGCTCCTCTTGGGGGTGATGTGATGCTGCAGTGCAGTGACATGAAGGCAGCCCCCAGTGAAATGGGTTAATCATCACTTCCCCAGCAACACCCCCAGCCACCTGCTTAGAGCACAGATCTTGTCCAGAGGGTAACTGGTCATGCTCTCAGGGCCAGCCCTATGGAAGCGTTTTACAGTACACACTGTGGGAAGAGGCTGTTAGCAAGACCCGTAAGCCACATCAAAGATCACTATATAAACAAGAAATGAGTCAACTGTTATGAGTAAGATAAACAGGGCAGCATGTGAACACTGGTTTGTTTTGCATGATGTGGGGGGATTTTTTTGTCTATTCTTGTGCCGGCACTCTCAGACTTCCATTCATGTATTGTTTTAGACTATTTGAGTGCAAAAAAACTCTGACGTTTCAATCTCCTTTACTGAAGGTTAGGCAAGGGGTTTTTCCTTTCCTATCTGTATTTTGTATATTAAGTGGAACTATTTCCCAGTTCTAGTTCCTCTGTGATTCATAATTGAGGAGTATATTTAGGTAGAAATAATCCTGAACTTGTGCCACTTAGAGATTAAGAGGAAATCAGTCCTATTTCTCTCTAAGCTTCTTGTCAAGTCCTGAAGAAAACACTGTGATACAGATAAGCAGCTTTAGTGCAGGTTTCACTTTTCATCTAAAATAGTTGGCTAGAGTTAGTATCTGCTGATTTCTTGAGTGCCTGTTTTTTCCCCCTGCTTTTGATTCAGTTTCCACATTTCAGCTTGCCATCACAAAACAATATGCATTGCCAGCTTGGTCTGATCCTTAGTGAAATCTCTGCCCTGATCACATTCAGCCTGGTGAGCCAAACCTTCATGGCAGGGCAGGTGCACGGAGCTCATTGTGAGTATTGTCCTTACAATGCAGTGGATGCAAATGCTGTTTCAGTGGTGCTTAGCAGGAATTGAAGGTGGGAGGATAATTCTTATTTTCAGTCTCTGGTAGGATGTATGTGTTAGTGTTCTGTTAGTTATGTTGTTAGTGACAGACATTGGGAACTGTTAATACAATGTCAGATAATGTAGTATCTTTGGTAGGCAGGAAGGCATTGTGTAAGGTTTTCATCCTGTTTCAAGACTGCAAATAATTAAATTAGTGGCTCTTTTTTCCCTTTAATCACTTCTTATGGCTTGAGTTTTATGGCAGTCACCTTTTCCCCTGTGAAAATACAAGTTTCCTACATCTCTTTTTACAAATATCCTTAATTAATCTCCCAGTATACTGTGAGATACTACATAGCAGAGTACTATTTGGCACCAGAGCCCCTTTACAACCTATTTACTGAATTTAGAAAATTCAGTAAAAGTTTATGAGTCCTGAATTTTTGGAGGTATTTTTTCCATAATAGGAGCTCATTTATGTGTGAGTTTACCTTGAATTGGTTGAAAACTGATTTCAGTTGCTCTAAGTTATGTGTTTTGTTGGGTTCATTGTTTAAATCATGACTTTAAGACACTTGGAATTATGAGTATGATCAGACAAAATACTCAGATTTGAGGTTCACTTTACTTTCAGAAACTGTAGTGGTGTCCATGATTCAGCAGAGTGATAACCATTAGGACTTAAGAGAATAAGCTGTTGCAAAGAAGTTAACATTTTTCATCTCTCGAGCTGTAGTATAGTCCTGGCTAGTACAAGTTAGTTCTCATGTGTCCCTAACCATGGATGAGTTTGTCCATCTGCCACATATAAATTTTCAATATGTTCCAACAAATGCCAGTGCTGCCCTGGGTACAGCATACGGCTCTGCAGCTGAAGGAAATTCTCTATCCCTCCTGTTAAAACTTTAACTTGTAGTCCTCCTGCATGACATTTATTTTGCAGTGATTTTATTGCCATAAAGCCACTGCAAACAGTAGTTCAAAATTACATAAATCTGTGGTTGTGGGACAGAAGAAAATAATATCATGCTGTCATTTTGTTAATTAATTTTGCCCAATCTCCTGGCACGAAGGGTAGAGGAACCCAGGCAGGTGCACATTCTGCCTGCTGTGGTGGGCAGGCTCAGGTGCAAATGGGGACCTCCTGAGTCCATGGTACAAGTCTGTCACTGTGCCCTTTAACACTTAAATGTAGTGTGTGTTGTTACTCAGACCACAAAGTAAAAAAAAGGAGGACAAAAAAGATGGGGGGTGACAGGGACGGGCTGATCTCTGTGTGTTTCACTGGCTTCTAGGGAAAATAGTGACTATTTCTTATTTGCCCTTCTAGTCTCAAAGAAATCCAGGGGTTTCAGATGTAATCAATAATACTTCTCATAGAGAAACAAGATTCTAACTTCCCTGACTCTCTTTTAAGAAGGGCTTTTATACCAAAGTGTCCACTTCATCACCGACACTGGTGTCAGAGTGCACAGCAACATGGCAGGGAGCAGTTAGTGAGCCTTGCTGACAAACTGCACTGGAAATAACAGGCTTTGTGTAGGCAGCCAAAATATTGCTCATGTTGGGAAAGACTGGGCTGTGTACTTGGTGAAGTAAATATGGTCATCTCCATGCCATTTCTGTGTATCTAAAATATTGAACTGAATTTTTGTTTCCTTCCTTTTCTGAGTTATTTGATGCTGAACCATGTACACTGTGTGATGAACTGCATACAGCTGGATGAGTTGAACTTTATTTCCCCCCTTTGTTAGTTCTTAATATTTCAAAACATCTCCCATTTAAGAAAAGCTGAAAAATAGCAAAAGAATTTCTGCTACACTCAAAGTCCATATACTGAAATATTATTGAAAAGAAAATTGCAGATGAGTGATAGGAAATGGAAGTGAAGAGGCAGTTTTTGAAGATGCATCATGTGGGGAAGGAGGAATGAATAGGAAAAGGAAACCCTCAAAATATAAAATACCCTTTTCTTAAAAAAAACCCCAACCAAACACTCCCTTCTTTTTTTTTTTTTTTCCTTAATCACAATCTTGGGATCTGCAAGCATTCTACTTGCTTTTTATTTTTATTATTTAAATGTCTTTTGACCTCTAGAGGCAAGTGTTTCTGTCTAATAAACCCATTGTCAGACATTTGATTAATAGCAGTAGAGTACTGTAGGTCTAATTAAAATTATGGTATCGTGGAAGTGGCCAACCAATCCATTTACTTCTCCTCGACTCTACTTCATTCTGCATTATGGGCTTCCTTGCTTGAAAGTGGGAACACTGAGGCAGGTGACACACAGCACTGTCTGACAGACAATGCTTGGGCTATTTTAGGAGAACAAATATATCTGTGTGTGACAGCTGAGGACGGTGACACCAAGAAGAAAACACTGCAATAATACATACGTACATTTTTCTACTGAAGTATGTCCAACCTTTTTAGTATCTTCAATGCTTAACTCATGCTGAACAAACAGCACATATTGTTGGAATTACCATATACATCATGTACTGCTGGGATTTTCAGAGGGGAAGTTCATTATGTCTTCACTCTTAAAGCTACTTCACTCTTTGGGCCAGACTTAAATTAGCTTTGTTACTGTGGCTGCCCTTGCTTCAAAGATTGTTTTGGATGATTTGCTTTCTGCTATTTCCTGGCCTACAAATGTTATTTTGTAGTATGTGGCTAACTCTGAATTTTTTTTGCAAGTGAATAATACTTTTTTTTTTTTTAAATGTACAGACCCTGAGGTGTTTGCAGTGGTAATGAGAAAAAGTTTGTACTCAGTCCACTTTAGGCTTCTGTGGGAACATTTCTGCACTAAGGCTGCTCCATTTAATATTTGACTGAGTAACCTCCTGTCTCACTCAAACTTTCTTTTTTGTTTCCTCATGATAGATCTCTGAACAACAACTTTTTTACGTGAGTTGCCAGAAGTGGAGCAGAGATGGCCAGTTCAGCCCGAGAGCACCTGCTCTTCGTGCGCCGGCGCAACCCGCAGCTCCGCTACACCCTGAGCCCCGAGAACCTGCAGAGTTTGGCCTCCCAGGGCTCCATGGCCGAGAACATGAACCTGCAGCGTGCCAACAGTGACACTGACTTAGTGACCTCGGATAGCAGGTCGAGTTTGACAGCCAGCATGTACGAATACACCCTGGGACAATCTCAGAACCTCATCATTTTCTGGGATATTAAGGAAGAAGTAGACCCAACTGACTGGATAGGACTTTATCACATAGGTAAGTCAGAACCATGTTGTAATATTTCTGCGTGTTTTGACAGTTCATATTTTCTTTTCTGATTTGTGTTCTGGAATACTACATCATTAATCTAAAGCTGAGGTAAGACTGCAGAGAATTACCTTGGATTCCTCTTTGCTTTTCTTGCGCAGTGAACTGTGCAAAAACATGATTCTAATTAGTGTAGATCTGGTTCCACAGTGATTCAATAGAAGATGAAATACATTATTCGTAAACAATAAATGTGCATAGAAAACAGTTGACTGTTTTCACTTTTGCTGGTGGCTGGTGTACAGACTAGAAAATTTGAAGTCAGTTCTGAAGAAGTGAGAACTTTTGTTTATGAGGAGTTCTTGCAGAAGGAAATCCTCTAAAGATACTATTTTAGGTGCTTTTTTTGTGCTGTTCAGGATATTTCAAAGGAGGGGGCTGGAAAGAGCTCTAGGCTGGCATGCAAGGGCCTGTGGGCTGTGTGTGTATTAGCAAATAATACAACTCAAAAGGAGTGGATCAGTAGGTCAAAACAGTTGGTGCTGAGAGTCTGGCATCAGTAACATACTTGGATTGGGCTTTTCCACTGTGTTATGTTTAATCACATCCCTGGATGCAAACATCTCTGCTGCTTGTGTGGTTTGGATCCGTCCAAAGGACGTCTTTGTCTCCACTGGGAACAGGAGCACAGGTGGCACCCTGGTAGCTGGAGTGGCAGCTTCTCAAGGAATCAGTTCACATGCACTCAAATACCCTCTGAATTTAACCAGTGCTCAGGAAGTGGCACTGATGTGTTGATTTGTTTCAAAATTGCGCTGCTTCCCTGAGCCTAATTACTCATGTAGAAGGAACTGTCGATTCAGGCTGCCAGATGCAGCTATAGCAGAGACTGATGGAAACAGTTCTGACCACTGGAATTTTGTCTGTGCTGGAACTAAGTGAAATTCAATAAAGTTGGCCTCAGTAGGATTTTGGAGAGATACTTGCTGTGCCACCTCTTTCCAGGATGTTTCCTCTCTGCATCCTTTAATGTTACATACTATGGAGCTGCTGTTTCTAGTTCTCTCTTTTTTCTTATTTTTTTTCTTTAGTGAGATATTTTTTCAACATTACTGCAGCTCCACAAACTGTATTGGCTTGTGTTGTTCCAGTGCTTACCTAGTTATAAAAGCTGTATTGCAGTTGCTCCATGAGCTGCAGTCTCCTGGAATGAGCTGTGGATATACACCAACATTTAAGCCACCTAAATGAAGTGTCTCCATAATAAACAGAAATGGATCTTCCCAACAGCATTAGCAACTGAAGTGTGATCTGTGCTGTAAAATGCACTGACTGCTAAATGGAGCTTACACATTCTAATTTAAATACCTTGAGAGCTTCATCTGCATAAAGGTTTGACCCCTTCCTGTTGTGTTTTCATGGTTTAATAGCACTTCAGGATTGGTATTCAATATGCTAAAGTGCAACAGCTCAGAAATATTCTCACTGGGTCTGATTGTAGGCTGCAAGTGATTTTATCTTACTTTCATGATTAAAAATATTTCCACTCTGTCTGTTGAGTCCCTAAACTATAAAACAATGTTTAAGTTACCACAGAGTAAGAATCCTATGAAGAACAGCCAAATTTCTGCCTTCTTGGGCTTAAACCCCCATTATGCTACTGTGTAATACCAGAGTATGTGAATGTTTGCTTGGTAAATGGTGGAAGGTCCAGGAGCTTTTGTCTCTACTGCCACTTAAAATCCATGAATAGGGGTGAAAGTTTTGTCACTGATTTAAAACAGTCTTTTTAGACGTGTGGCTTCATCGTTCTGAGTGATGGAAGAGCACATTCTTTAACAACAGAGAGGTTAGGGCATATTCAACCTGACAGGCATGCCTGAATCTCTCATTTAAGTTTTTTTATAAACTCTTTGAAGTATTTAAAAACAAATAACCAAACCCCCCAAACAAACAAACAACCCCCCCCCCAAAAAAAATAGAATTATAATGGTGTGATCTAAAAAACTTTTAATTTGCATAACTTTTACAGATACGCTTAGAGTAAGTCAAGTTGCACAGGATTTTTAGTCCTTTGTAATAATTGCTGTGAGATACCCTCAGTTTCAACTTTTTCCTTAGGAAGTTGAGGGCATTTCTTATTTTCTCAGGAGAGCGATGTTAGTTAGTGAATATTTTTAAGAATAAAGACTCCATTCTCAAACATGTTATTAACATTTAATGTAGTTGCTTGAGGCTATCCTTCCTGGTCTTTGTTTAAAACTGGAATAATTTCACTTACCAAGTCTCTCCCTGGCACAGCCTCCTGAGGGCAGTGGAAACTGTGTGTGTTCACCAACACAAGGCAGCACTGGGGCTGTGCCAGTGTGCTGCTGAACCTCCAATATTCCCCCATGTCTTCTACTAAAGCACCATTTTCCAAGGAGCTAGGATCAGAAAAAGGCAAATATTTTGCTCTTATTAAAAAAAACTGGCATTGCACAACCCAAAGCATAGTCCTGTGGCTTTTTCTCTTTAGGTTGGTTGTACAATTAACTGTCATGAAAGCTGGAACAGTGTTTAGAGAGGGGGAAAATATGTTTGTTAAATCTGTGAAGAGAAGATGAACATCCTAAAATGAGCATCATTCAGACCTCAGGTGTTAGTACAGAGAGATCTGACAAACAACTGAAACAATCCAGGTACATTTTCATGTCAAGTTAGGTAGAATACATCAGTTACAAAAGGAATTGAAAATAACACACTGGAAACTGTCTTGCCTCTTCATTATAATTTACTCAGTTAGCACTCTGTGCTTCTGAGTGTGGTTTTTTTTCTTGGTCAAAACTGCAGTGACCCACTAGGAATCCCACCAAAGTTTTTAATACCTTTCTTTCTAAAAGACTGCCCAGAAGTTCCTGTACACATTCACCCAGGCATTGGTGGTGCAGTTGGTTGCAAGACTTGCCAGTCACTGCTTTTACTACTAGGGGGTTTGCAGGTGATTGATTTGCTTACACTAAGCAATAGTAGATGGAGCTTTTCCAGTGCAGTACAACTTTAGTGAAATGTATGGCCTGCTAAATGGTTATGAAAATAGATGTTACCTTTATAAAATAAAAAAGCATAAAAGCAGAAACACAGAATCATCCTATTCTGAAGAACTGAGTCTTTATTTTTGAAGTCCATGTGGGTTTTTTTCTGGACTTCTGGTTATTTTTTTAAAAAAAGGAAGGAAGTCATAAATGAACAAATATTCTGTAGCAAAGGCTGTGTATTTCATGAGACATTAAATCACAGGATACTGCTCTGCAGTATCTTTCAGTCTTTCATTTTTAAATGCCAGAAGTTGAACCTAACTGAAAAATTTTACATAGCTCTACATTGCTAAATTCATGCTCAGTTTTTCTAGAATTTTGTATTTTGAGGAATGTTTTAAAATACATGTGTGAGTTTGCTCATTTATACCATACTTGTATCTATCTTTCTCTGTTTCAATGTGTACAATTAAAACATGGTCTGTTTTCTTGCTGAGGGGCTGCTTTGTACAGACATTCTTTTTCCTTTCCAGTGTATTCCAAAGGATTACCAGAAGAAAAGTGTATGTGAGGGACAGAGTGTATTCTGTCAAGGCAAACATCCTTTTTCCTGGCTATTTCTGGTTTTGTACTGGCTGAACTTTTAAAAGTGTCAGTATCACTTCTTGAACAGTCTTGTCCATCAAGTTTTGTTAAAGCAGCTTTCCACCTCCAGAGGCGAGGTGTGTGGAGAATGCAGATAACACATCTATAAAAGCACAGAGAGGTGTCCCACTGAGACCACATGCAGGGCAGAAATGTTATTTTCCCTCTTTAGGTAAATCAGGCAGTGTTGCATGAAATGTGAAATTGTCAATTGTGAAATACAGGTTTATCATATTGAATTCAGCTTTAAACTTTGCCTAAAGTGGACTTTTCATTTCTTCTTGCATGACCACTTATGAGCATTGTCACTTGAAAGTGACAGGGTGTGAAGAAATTTGAAGAGGATGCTCTTTAATAGAGGGTTTGTACCTGTGCTTACTTTGGGAAGTAAAAGTAAGTTTTCATTCTTTCTGTCCTGATGACAAGGAATGAAGAAGTCCATTTTCTCAATTTTTTTTTTTAACTAGGATTTAGACTGAAAAATCTTCATCTTTTGAAGCTGTAGAAGACTACAGAATTTAACAAACATCCTGTTAGACCCATGAGGTTTTGTTGTTCAACATGGACGCAGCTTTTGCTGTGTATATGACTGTTTTAAAAAATATTGTTATGAGCAATACTGAATTTATAGGCGGTTGAGGGGTTTTTTCACTCTGTTTAAGAGGAACTACATCTTGCTGTGGCAAGAATGGCCAAGCTGTGGAGTCTTACAGTGAGTAAGGCTGTGCAGAATATTGGACCCAGTTAAAGAAGAGAAACTGATGTTCAGTTTGAAGGGACTATGAGACATCCCAGTTTTCTTGCTAGTGTGTTATTATAGCAACAGGGTTCCAGGACTTCCTTGGAAAGTGAGAACTGCTCAAGAAGATGAGCAGGTGGACTCTGCACTGCTTGTGGGTAGCTGAGGGAAGTGGAATCTTGATGAGTTTTATGGGTTGTCATGAAGTCTCATATTTAAAGAAAACAGGAAGTACAAAATAAAGAATAAAAAGTCAGAAGAGAGAACCCTACTTCTGTTTTAAATAGATTACCTCCCATGGCCAAATTGCCCAGGTTGGCCTATTTTTGTCCTAATTTATGGAGTCCTATTTATGAGGTGCATGCTCTCATTCTAGAGATCATTAGCACATTTAAAATGCTGGCTATCAAAGGTCACTGTATTTGTTTCCATCAGCTATTCTACACAGGCTGCTTGGCTTTTTCTTCTACCTACATCATGGATTCAAAATAGCATTATAAAAACAAAACAAAAATCAAAAGAAACAAAAAACCCACTCTGATGTGGAGTTATATAGGGCAGTTTAGATAGGATCTAGATTTATACTAAGCCTCCTAGGGTAATGGAGCCTCTCCTTTTCAGGTCAGACAAGATTAAAAAGAAAAAAGCTTTTGCACAAACTGCCTTTAGTACACTTAAAATAGAGGCTCACATTAGACAGAGAGATTATAAAATGTTAAGATACTTTATTCCCAGAAGATTTATCTGGTTTCCATTATAAAAACCACACAAAGTAATATCTTTATTATCTTCCAGAAAAGTCTAATTTTTCACTTGACTTTCCTCCTCGCCTTCCTGTTCTGTTCTTTCCTCTCCTTTTCTGTACTTCAGAATCTGAGCAGTACTGTTAATATCTGTTGACTAGTTGCTAGGCATAACACTATTAATTTGTGGTCACTGCTCATTCTGGCTGCTACTGAAGGCTGTGAACTGTGGGCTTGAGTTTTCATGTAGAAGAGTCAAACTTTGCCCAGTTGGCTCCATGGTGGAGTCTCTGCCTTTGACTTGCACGGGGCTGGTGTTGAGCTGTTTGTCATCAACCACAGCATGTGGAAAAAGCCACTTTGAAATATTTCATTTCCTGGTGACTTAGTAATATGTAAGGAAAGGCCACTTCTCCAGTGGGATAATGAAAACTGAAGGCAGTCTAATACAGGAATTGTATCCTAAAGTCATACGTGGTGAGGCTTCAGTGGTTTAAAAACAAATCTGTAACAAATGGAGGATCTTCAGAAGCTTTCCCTCCAGGTACTGCACTCCAATCTTGTTCTTTCAAATCTCCCTAGTTCCTGACCCACATGCAAAGCTACATTTTCCCCTACATAGAATGTGGTACTTCTCTGCTCTTGTGAGCTGGTAAACTTTGCTCAAAAATCGGTGCATGGACAGCATAATACCATCTCTTTACCACAGAATTTAGAAGCTGTAGATAGAAAATGTTTTCTTTATGTATTTTCATTGCTTGCAGCAGATACCTTAAAAGATACACTTGCTACATTTTATTTGTTTTAAGAAGAAAATAATTATTTCCCTGCTAAAAAAAAAAAAGTCTGGAAGAAGTTTAAACTGTGACAAAGTCTTTCCAGAACATCCAAACTTTTCAGTTAATTGTGTTTTTTAAGTTTTTGAGATACCCCTGACCTGAAAACTAGACAAACATAGCTGCAGGGAGGACTCTTTCAGCTGTGTTGTCAGTATCTTTCCACTGCAAGAGGTTTTGGCATGACAACATTTATAATCCTTTGGATAGAAGTGGTGTTCTCCCCACCCTTCCTTTTTGAAGTGACTGTTCTAGCAGATGGCAAATACAAACTCTGGATAATGGAAAACAATATGGACTTCTGAATTCATAATATTCCCTTTTATCATAAAACTGCCTTGTGTTAAGCTGGTATTTTAACTTCTTTGAAGGAAGTTGGTTTTAACTCTTTTTTTTTTTTTAAAGACATTTCCTGTGCGGTTTTCTATCATCAAATTAACATGCCACTCAGTATCTTCAAAATAATTTGAGAAAAACAGTTATTGCAAATCACTGACAACTGGATTGATAAAGGAGTTGCATTAATTCATCTACTGATTTCTTTCATGCAAGAAATAGATTACAGATTAGTTCTGTGTTTTACATAGTGTAAATTTTTTATGAAGTTCTTGGCTCCTGTATCTGCACGGATTTATCAGTGACTGTAAGAATCTGAATTAGTGGAGAAGTGTTATAAGCTGAGTGTTAAATAGGGTGCGTTAAGGATGTGATTGGTGCAGTTAAAACCAGTGGCACATGAAAAGATTAGGCACAAGCATATTAGGACTGAAGTGTACACTTTATTAGTGGATACGTTTAATACAATCTTTTAAATTGTGCTGATATTGGATACCCAAGTTCTGAAGGAGGTTGGTGAAGGTGCCAGTATTGATCTTGATAGGGTTCTTTTCCTAGCAAAGCTCATCTAGATCTACCTTGCAGTGTATGCTGTTTGAGTAGCAGAAAAGATCCAGAGAATGGCCAGAGCTGACAATCTTAGAACTCTTCTCTGCTATGGAGAAATGTTCAGCTGGGCCTGAGTGGTACCCAGCTCTTGCACAATTTGCCAGTTTGGCTGAGAGAGGAACTGATTTGGGGTGAAGATTTGGAGGTGAGAGTGCAGTTAAACTGGCTGGGCTGAGCTGGCCCTCACTTTGGGGACAGCAAAGCTCACAGACGTCTGCATTGACACTGTTTCCTGTCTCTGTGCCCGGCAGCATCCAGGACTCCATTGCTCTCACTCTGGTGGGCAGCCAGTTTTCAAGCAAGCAAATCCTGTGCTTGTGAGCTTTGTTTCAAGGTCTGGGCAAACTCTCTTCATGAGATCAGCCTCCTTTGTCTGGCAGTCATTCAGAGTTAATGTCAAACTGTTTAGTCTTCCGTTGTGTTTCAAGTCACTGGTCACTCATTCCATCACTAATGTGTCAGTAGTCTTTGAAAGTTCATAAAAATTAGTAGGTTCATTGCCCTTCTCATTCCTGCTCTAATCTTGGGAATAAATTATTCCCTTATCTCCCAATGTGCAGTAATGCAAAAAATGAACCTACAATTTCCGTAAATACAACATAGTTATTTTGCATGTACTGTAGTAAGGCAAAGAGGAAAAGATAGATTTCTATTCAGATATGTATGAACTTTCATGCTGCCTGAAATGCTTCCTTTCTTGAGAATTTAAACTTTATCTGATGGTCAAAAATATAGTTCATGTGACTGGAGTCACACTTGAGGATGATTTTCAATAGCTGAAAACTGAAAGCTTGGACCCAATAGGTGTCATTTGTGAAGAGGACTAAGAACTGTACAAAACTGATTGCATTTGATGCCTTGCAAGGCCAGGATCTTAATGTTTTATCTTTGCCATCCAATGTGGAAGCAGTTTATTGCATATGAAGCCAGTTATGCCTAAATGGATTTGGCTTCATAAAATGAAATATGCATAGTGCAATAGCAGACACATTCTGTTGCTACCAAGATAAATTTCCAGTAATGGCCTCATAAAAAAACGCAAAAAAAAAATTCTATGTTCACTGTAGTTTAATTTGAATATAGAGTTTCATGCATGACATAGTTCAGCAGATGGTAGCCTGCAGGGTGGGGGAAAATTCAGTTTGACAAATTTTTCACCATAGATGCATCTCTGAATTTTAGTGGAGACAGCAGGCAGTTGCTTTCCAGATACTGAATAAAGATGGAACAATCTACCAATGTCAACAATGAATAAGATTTTTAGGAGTTATTGACAGGGTAGTATTTAATGGGCAGGCAACAACGTTTTCTTGATGTGTTCTGTAACTTGTAAATTATTTGAACAATAGGATGAAAAGTCCAGTGCGTTGTCCTGTTTCCTTAAAACCCCTCAAACACACCCATGCTGTGTGTTCAGCAAGAGAAATCACAGACATCCCAGCTGACAGTGGGGCCATTGCCACACATGATGCAAGTAACTTTGGCTTTTGTTGTCCATTCTGCTGGATGTTCTGAGTCATTAGCACATAAGATTTTAGGGTTGGAAAGCAGTCGTGATTATAGCACATTAAACTGAGGGCACTCCTTCTCCCCTGCTCAAGCAGTTAAATGGAAAGGACTACATTTCAGATTCACATAAATTACTGCCCTGGGTGCTGCTCTTTGCTGTCATGGGTGTTACTCTTTGGCTGAGCAGCACCAACATGGCTGCTGGGCATTTACTCTCCCAACAGTACAAACAGCTCTGTGCCAATTCAGCATCTCACCTGGGCTCAGGGACTGCAGCAGGGGGACCTGCAGGAGTGAGGAGACTGTAATTTGCCACTGGACCTGCTCAGATGCACCATGAGCAGTGACCCCAGCAGAGAGGATGTGATGGAATATGGTTTGTAAGCTGCTGTAATAGGAGTGCAAGCTTGATAGCACCTACTTTTTGCCATTACTTATTTGTGGGCTGGCTTTGCTTGTGTTGCTGATGGGGTGGCTGATTTAGTGAGCCTTTGTTTCTAGTTCCATTCAATTCTAGGTTCTGTTCTTTGCCTGCAGAGTCCCAGGGAATTAATGCTCTTTAAAAGTATTCTGCTAGGAATGTAAAAGAAATAATGGAAATGTTGTTATCTGTAGGTGCTTTCAAGACATTTACACAAATTAATAAAACCTCTTTGCCTTCCTTAGTCTATAGTTTTGTGTCCTTTTTTGCTGTTGCCTCTTAACACCACAAGAGAGAGAAAGCTTTTTACTTCTGAGATTTCACGCTCAGAAGTTAAATAAACAAAATGGTTTTCTCCTTTTTTTGACTTCTAGTGATGATTTTAATATAATTGGCTTTGGGTTTTGGCACTGGTAAAAATAATACTGCTTCTAAAGAATTGCAATATGACCTTTGTTCTTCTTTTGGCTTTGGTCTTGTCCAGTTTAATCTTCAGAACTATTTCGTACTTGTCATAAGCAGTGTTTGGCTTCATTTCCTTCATCTTCATGACATCAGATTAAAGATTTGAGACTAGAAGTAACTATATTTGTATCATTTTTGTTCAAGATGTAAATCTTAACCCTGAAGAATTCATCCATCTAATTACAAAAATTAATAAAGCATGTATGTGAGGAAAATGATCTGGCAATGTATTGGGATCATTCCTATTACTCTGAATGTGATAGGATGGTGCTCAAGAGAAGCTGAGAGTTTCTCTGGTTATTATGAGAAAACTCTGTTTATGCCATCAGTACATTACTCTGTAGTTTGTTTAACCTGGAAATTCTAAATTGTCTCCTGCTAGATTGCAGAAGTCCTGGATGATCTTCCAACCTCCTTTTTCCCTCTTCTCCATCTACTGCATGACAGGTAATGAAGAACAGTTTAGGAAGGGGCTATTTTTTAGATAACATCTTTTCTCTTGGCACTGCCATGCAGGTAAATGTAGTTAATCAAGACTTTGTCATAAAATTCCATTTTAATTTCCAATGGAAAACTGTCTTCAGTTTAGCTGGAGCATGAACTCTCCCGGCTGCTCAGGAATATTTACAAGTGTCTTGATACATTGATACATTTCTGGAAACCCGTGAAGGTGAAAAGTCTGTTATGAGTTAATTCAGTGGTGCATTACAGATCTTACTGAAAAGGCTTTGTCTTGGGACTCTGCACCTCCAGGGGTAACCACCAGGTATCTGAACGTTCCCATGAGACATACTGGCAGCAATGGTTTTACTTTAGATATGGGACAGATTCACTAAACTATTTCAGGGGAGGATTTTTCCTTTGCAGGGAGAAAAAAAACCTGAGGAAAAACCATTTCCTGATCAGCCATAGTATGTTGCTTTTCAAGTGGGCGTAAGGATAGTTATGACGATGGGAAACAAACATTGTGTTTCACAGAAAATATTTCAGGTTCTTTTAGAACTCCTTCCTGCTCATTTCTTTAGAAATCTAAGACTGACTTATCTTATTGTGTGTGTATATTGGATGAATTTCTTCCAGGATGTGTTGGCTCATTTCCTTGAGTACTTCTAAATTTTCTGAATTTTTTTCAGTCACAACAGATAGCTGAAAAAGCTTTAAGGAAATGAGTCAACCTCCTGAAATAAATTGCTTACTGAATAGAGGATACTGTGTTCAAAGTCACAGACAGCCTTGATAATTCTGTGGATGCTGATTAATAGATAGTATCTGAAAATCTTTATATATATTCCATGTTCCAAAAGGATTTGGGACACAAATAGGCCAAAGGAGCACCTCAGCTTTGCTGTTAGAAATGCAGGCTGTGCTTTTAGACGTGCAGGTATTAGCACGAGAGGTGCAGAGTGGGAAGGGACAGGCAGACTCTCTAACGCAAAACTAAGGATGCTGCTGGACTTGGGAGTAAATTAAGAGGAGTAATATGAAGATGCTGCGTTGAGTACTACCAAGCTTTCATAAAATAATATCATGAAATCTGAAGGCTGCATAGGCAAGGTGCTTTGTTCCTTATTTAATTACTCACAAACAATCTGCATTCTGATTTCAGGAGCCCTTGCTGCTGGTGCCCAAAGCAGGTGTGTTTGTTCCATGAGGAAAGGCCCACGACATGGAGAGGAGTCCCAGCAGGGAGTTTCCTTTGCTGAGTCACTGCGCTGGCAACTGACTGCAGTCCTATAGAGTTAGTTTAAAAATAAGTAAGAGGACACCACTTTAGTAACATGTCTGTCTTACACATTAGGTAGGCAAGGCTTCAGGATTTTCTTTGCTTCCCGAGGATTACTCAGCAACTCAGGGACAGAAATGAGAAAGCCAGCACCAAACACCATCATTTGGGATTTTCTCTTTGATGAGCCAAACTAAAAGTAAAACCAGATGATCCTTAGTGTTTAAAAAGTTTGACATCTGGATCTGGATCTGAACTTTGAACTTTGAGGCAGCAAGTAATGAGCCAGCTTGCCCTGCTTTAGTGTATTACACAGCAAGTCCCCGATGCAAGCAATAAATACTACATCTCCAAACAAATGATGTGCACTGTCAGCTTTTTAGGCACTCCAGAGAAATCTGAATATATGTACACCACAATGGAGAGAAGAAAGCACAGAGCACCTGCAAGAGGGCTGACCCTGTTGGTTTGTAAGCTGTTGCAAAGCAGAGAGTTGGACAAATGCAGGCACAAAAAAATCCAGCTGCGATGGAGGGAGTCAGAAGATAGTACAGGACTCTGGTTTTCTGCTTGTCAGCAGTGTCTGCCCATGATTTGCAGTCAGGAACAATTAACTTGCTACATTTCTCTTGTTGGAGTGTAAGTGTTGGCCAGGGTAGTTTGACACTGTGATCTATAAGCTTTTTAATAGGACATCTGGCAGTGAAGTGGCAGTGTGTATGAGGAGCTACTGCAGGTGCCACAGTGGTTCTGCCCTGGCACTTAGTGCAGTTGAAGTGTTTTCTGAGAGAGGAATATGGGTATTTCTCAGTTATGAAAGAACTAAGAGAAGAGGCTGAAATGTGAAGGGGGTGGTGGAAAGAGCAAGCTAATGACTCCAAAAAACAACTATGATTATAAGCAGTTGTAAAGCAGTCCCTCCCTCTTCACTGTGTTCAGGATTTAGGATAGCAATAGCTTTTTTTTCCCTCCAATTTTTGTGATATGTGTATGTGGTATATCTGTTATAGTTTCTCTCCAACTCCTTAAAAATATTTCCAGTCCTCTGGGCTTTTCTCATATCAAGTCCATCTACTTTGTTTTGAAGTTAATTTTTTATTTAATAATTCCCAGTCCTTGAGTAGGTGGCAAGGCTGGACCTCTGCGACCTCACAGGCAGGGAATGGGTGCTGCATTCCTCTTAACAAGGGCAAGCAAATGGGCAAATCGTTGTTAATTAAAAAACAAACAAAAGCATTGTATCAGTAGAAGTGTCCCTGCTCAAGGATCTGTAGAAATGATTGATTGATTTGACAGGAATGCTGGAAAGGAAAAAGAGAAACAATGCTTGACCTTTGGCAGGTCGATGTACGTACCTGCTTGCAGCTCCTCCATGAGCCACAGGGAATGGTATCCTGAGTGTGATGGAGAAAACCTGCAAATATTGGTGGCTACAGCCACCATGACAAACTGCCAGCACATTGTGACAAAATGGATTTGGTGGTCTTGGTAACGAACAAATGAAAAACTTCTGAATTTCTCTCAGTAAACAAGTCCCAGGCTGCAGTCCAAGAGAACCTGAATCAGGTCAGGGACAATATAAAAAGGCAGGTACTGAGGCAGAACTGAGCAAATTATATTTCCTCTGCCTATATACCTTGCAAAAATACTGTCTTTGAAAGTGTATGTGATCCTGATCTATTTCTGGGTTAGTCTGTGTTTGCTTGAAGATTAATACAATGTATAAGCACACTATATTGCTTGGTAGAAAGGACTGGGGAAAACATGATGTGCTTCTGTAAGGTGAACTGGGTCAGTCTTCAGTCATATGCTCATCGAAAAAAAAGCCTTCTTCTGGTGTCTACAGTATTTCCTTAATTGTGCTGTTAAATTCTGCAATGTCAGCTTGCTAGTGCCAGACCCCCAAACAGGATAGTCTGCATTTGCAAGTAATCAATGACATAGGATATAAAATTATGGAAAAATGCAGAAACCACAGCTTGGCTGGAAATTATGCTCCAGGGACTTCATTCACAAATTGTATTAAGAAAGTTTTCAGGATTAGAGCTCACTGTACAAACCTGTGGCTAGTTAGGTGTGATATAACCAATCCCAAAAGGATTTTTTTTGCATTTTTATATACTTTTAAAGCCATAGGTTTGTTTTTTGTTATTTTTTGTGTATTGCTTGACTGTTTCTTAATATACACTATCACAATGAATAGTGCTGGCTACACTCACTGGAATAATATATGTCTTTGGAAACATTTCAAATATTTTATTTCAAGTGCATCTTTAGTTATAAATGTGCTTAGAGAAGATGTTTGCTTTGTATATCTTTGCTGGGCTTCATAATGGTTATCCTATATAATATATTAATTCTGCAAATTATCAATAGCCATATCAAATCTCAAGCAAATCCTGAATCCCTACATCAAAAAGCAGGAGAAGGATAAAAGGAGGCATCTGGTTAGAGTTAGGAGTAGGAAATACTTCTCGCTAACACTCGGGCACCTCGGCACATTTGAAGTCAAGTTATAGCAGTGGCCTCATTAATAATTTTCAAAATATTGTAATGCTTAGGTCTATTTTTATGCCAGTTCAGAACAGAGTTTTTGAATAAACCCATTTTAGGTGAAGAGGCTATAAAAAGCCTGGAAGAGCTTTTCAGCAATGGAAACTCTGCCATTAGATCTTGCCATCATGAGGCACTGAAAGGGAGGTGGACAATGTAGCTGCTCAGGAAAATTAAATGCTAATGGTGACAAAGGTAGTGAAGACTCATTATTCAGCATATTCCTTTAGAAGTCTCCCTTAGCACAGTGCTTATATACGCGGTTGTTTGTGCTCTCTTTATGCCGACCTATTATTCTTTGTAGGTTTTCCACAGCATTCTTTATCAGCCATTTGGATGCCTTAGCAAACATATACATATAAAAATAAAATAGAAGGATGTTACTGATTCTTCCAGCTAGAGGTTATGTGGTTTGTGGAAGGGAAAGGAGAAAATGCTTATGCAGAGGTATTCACAATATAACAGTTAATGGTTTCACTCTGTAACAGAGGCATGAGAGGGAAGCATTAATGCTGTTGCTACCTTGGGTTGGCACCTGTATTCCTGGGCCCTTTCCTCTTTTTGTTAGTGGGTTTTTACATTTGGGTTAGATTATTGAGAAATTGAGGTATGACAAAAGCATCTTGTTTAAATATAAATATTTTTCTATATCCCAAACCAGGAAGCTCCCTGACTTTCTAATAAATTCCCTAAGAAACCTATTAATGTCAAATGACAACAATAGACTAGTTTGCATTCCTGCCTAAACACTCATAATATTGAAGATAAACTTAAAAAACAACAGCTGCTAAGGGAATATAAAATCCCACAAGATCCTTAAGAGATGTGTGCTGCAGAGACATATTTTTTGACAACTTTCAGAAGGATTTCAAAAAGGCAGTGAGTAATTGCTTGGAACTGGCAAGGAAATGTTTTTGCTTCTTTTTTTTCTCTAAAAAAAGAGCAATTTTTAGAAATGCTTCTATATTTGACGTGGGAATGGACTTGAACAGTGAGAGTGAAATGCTAGCTGGTATTGTGATTGTCAAAAGGTTGGAATAACTTAAGAAGAATATTGATCAGACAATGTCAGAAACTGCAAGCAATAGTCAAGTGCAATCCAAAGTGAAGCTGAAGATTCCAGGGCAGTCCTTCCTTTCCTTTCAGTGATGAATCAGTTGTCTCCACTCAGTGCTGAAGAACGCCACATTGCTGGAAATTCAGAGATATTTGTGCCATCACAATAGGTCCAGAGTTCAAACCACCAAACATTTGAGAAGACAAACCCCAAAGTAACCTCCTGGATCCCTGGATGTTGCCTGTTGTATGTAGGAAAACTCTTTCTGTGGTCTGTTCTCTGTGTGTGCTTCATCTAGGCTGTCTTGTTTCAGCCCTTCATCCCTAGCAATAAACAGCACTTTCACACATGCAAAGCATTTTGTAAGAAATAAATCTAAACACCAAGTAAAACAAGGGCTGAAAACGCAGAAGTGATCGCGTGGTTAAATGAACCCCCACAAGACTCTTGGGCAATGTCTGGTACAGACTTTGCTCCTTGCTGGTTCATTCCAGGAAAGAAAATAGAGCTTTGGGAAACCTGAAGGTGGGATTGCTATCAAAAGCAAAATGAGAACACCCAACTAGTTGTCCATAAAAGCAGCTAATGGATCACTGTTGGCTGTGATTCAAAATGTTTTGTGCTCTGAGTTTAACCCCTTTGATAATGATGGATTAATCTTATTTTTAAATAAAAATCTTATGGAAAACCTTCAGTGACTCAGTTTGAAACTTTCACTGGCACAAAAAGCTACTTGTTATAACTGCTGGAGGGAATGAATATGTGGGCTGTTAAAACAATTGGTTTTCGTGGTTACACTCATTCTCCTTCATGGCCATCAGCGGCGTGTGCCATCTGGCAAGGGAGTGCCTCCTGCTCATTATGCATCTGAGAGCTTCCCACAAATGAGATTTCAGCTCATTAGGATACTTTACGCCCTGACTGGGATTTAAGAAGCAATACCTTTAATCTCTTGTGCTTTCTTCTCAGTTGCATATTTCCTCCTTCCGTTCTAGGAAAGAAATGTATTTACTGAACTTGGCCTTTTGCATATATACAACTAAAGGTTTTTCTACAATTTATTCAGAATTCATATATATACCTAAAGAATCTGTTTGGGCCTGTGGCTCTTCCATGGAAAGCTGTGACATAACTGGAGCGTTAGAATTATGAGCTCTTGCTGAATGACACTGCTCTGGTGCTGATGACTCCCTTTATTTTGCTGGGTGAAGATGATGAAGTTACAGGTGTAGCTGCTTATGGTTGGTGTTCGTATCTCTGCAGTGCCTGGAAGGTCTTGTTGGCCAAGATACTGGACATACAGTAGGTGACTGATCTGAAGTGACTGAGCTCATCCTTTGTGCTGTGTGAATATTTTCTAGCTTCTGTAAAATCTAAATATTTCTGCCAGTAATGTCTGTTAGAGTATGAATGGAGAAAGAGGCTCATCAAATGCATAATGCACCAGTGAATTCAGGTCAGTTTTTGTAGAAGATAATTACAGAAATTTAGGAATTTGTGATCAGTAAGCGGTTCTGTTTTTTCAACCATTTTCAGGATTATCTATTAGATGAGTTTTTTGAATTGATAATAACTTAAAAACTATGTTAATAAATTATAGTTTCTTACAATTTATCATCACCTCACTTTTAAGTCCAGAGGGTGAAAAAGGGAAATAACCACTTGTCAAAAAGTGTTTTCAAAATTTATGTGAATCTGTAAAGTACTCTTATAAAGTAAAAGTACTTTATAATACTTTATAAAGTACTTATAAAGTAAATTTATAAACATACTATTATTAAGTTGTGGGGCAAGGGAAATAGAATGACTGCTGATAATTAGGACTGGAATGGCTCCTGCAAATTAGGGCAAGAAGTTTTTAGTTTATTATTAAGTAGTAACAGGTTTGATATTTGCCTTAACTGCTGCTTGGGTACCCATCTTACCACTGACTGAATTTCAGTTAATGATGTGCCATTACTCCTGTAAATCCTGTAAAAGTAGGGCAGTTTCTTTTGCTGTATGAGCAGCTGGAGGAAAAAGGGAAAGGGAGCAGAAGGATGGGCAAAAAAGGAAAGCAGGAAACTGGACAATGTTCTGTGCAAACCTACAGACCGGTAATAGCAATATGCTCCTAATAAATTTTACTCTGCTTTATGGGTAGCCAATGTGAGTCATATTTGCAAAATGTTATCTGGAGATAAAGGTGAGTACTTAAGCCTAATCAGGAACTTCTGGTAGACGGTTGCTGAGCACTTGTTTGCTGGTATCTGATTTTAAAATTTTCATAAAAATAAACAGAAGAAATGGTACTTGTAATGGTTTCAAACTACAGGTTTAAAATAACATGCATATGTTTTAGCAATCTCTTCTAGTCTGTTGTGCTTTTCATATATGTGCATTGCAGTGAGGGGTATGGTGTTTAAGGGGCAGATGTACATTTCATAATGATTCAAAAGGGTGTTTTATTTTTAGATTTGCAAACAAAAAAAAAAAGTAAAAATGGCACACAGTCATCTTGACTCTATTTAAAGCCCTCTCAGTTATGGCTGACAGTTCGACAAGAAAAAACTCTTTTTGAGAGGCAAGTCAGTTACAGAAGATCTACATGTGGAAAAAAGTCTGCTTAAGGTTAGTTTATGAGCTAGTAGTCTCAAATGAGGCTACATTTTACTGAAATTAAACCAAGAAGAGATCATTACATCATCCAGTCTGATTTACTATGTATTATAGGCCACTCAGTTTTATCCAAATTTCACCTTGCCTGAACATTTCTGCTCTCAGAACATGAAAATGTGACCATTGTCAGAGAGCAGCAGCAAACTGAATTGTAGTAGTGGTCTTACTGAGAGGAGGAATTGCTCCAGGGCTGTGAGGGAGGGAAGAAGGTTGGCCTTATAGACCCTAATGGTAGCCCTGACATGACTGCCATAACCATCTGGCCCTTCCTGAAGTGATTTCCACTGTTTCCACTTCAGAAATGTTTGACCAGAAAAAAACCCAAAACAAACACCAAGCAAATCCCGGTTTCTCTGGGACCTTTCTGCATTGGGTGTCCGCATAGATGGCCAGATGCTTGTTGGTTAATAAAAAAAACCAGCATGAAGGCCATAAAATAAATGACCCCTCACTTTTTCTGCTGGTTGTGAGATTAGATATGATCTGTATCAAGACAGCCGGACCAGAGAAAGCCCTCTGTGTAAGTGCAGCTGTGCTAGCAAAGTTGTGCTTTTGTTGGGAATGTTTATTTACCAACAGAATTTCCCAGGGGCAGGATAGGCTATGTTGACAAGAGCACAGCTTTGCTGGTGTCAGGTCTTCCACAGCAGGAATACTTTGTTGTATTTTTGAGTTTTTTCTGGCAAAGACTTGTGATGGGAATGTGGTCACAGATAAAAGTGTGTGCCCTTTATCCTTGGAAGCTGCAACTCCCTTTTGCGTGCGGCTAAAGCCAGCTCAGCAGCTCGTGTGCTGCCAGCAAACAAGTGCTTATCTGACACCATATAAGGCTGTGGTTGAGGAGGAAAATGATGAAAAACATTCCACAATAAACTTAGAATGGCAGATTAAATTTGGCACAGAAAAACAGGGTTTTTTTTATTTTATTTTTTAAATTTCATTCTGACAGTATTTACCTCCAAATTAACCTTTTACAGTTGACTAGGAAAAAATGACTTGTGTTTGTAAATATGCTAAACAATCCTGTCCCAGAATAACAGTCTTTAGAATAGTGATTCACAGAGGTTTGTTTTTGCGGTCTTTTGTTGTTATTGTTGGTTTTGTTTGTTTGTTTTCTTTCTTGGACTTACTACTGTTAAAAGCAAAAGAAAGTCACCTTTAGGATACAAGACTGTGGGAGTGTTGAGAGTGTTGGGAGTGTGGTGGGGGAACTGGATATCACAGAGAGGAGGGTAATGAAAAGGAATTACAGTTGTGAAGATGGGTTTGTATTGGAGTGTTAACAAGAGGTGAGATGTAGTGAAGTGCTTTAAAAAAAAGAGATATGATGTTACAGGAGAGAGAGAGGATTCTCTTTTCCTTAGTATACTGCTTGGATCTTTGTTATTCTCCTATCTTCTGATCTTTGTAATATAATAGCCTACTGAGTCAGTGTAGTATGTTAGATTTTAGCTGTAGTCCAACTTCAGTAGTCATTAGTGGGCTAAATCTGAATTTCCAAACTGTTCCCTGCCTGGTGGCTTCTGTTTTGCCTGTCCCCATCTTCTGTGGACATCCCTTTCCCCAAACCATCAGCAGCTGAGACGACTGTGAGTTGACATGAGAGGGAGTGCAGCTTTTGCCTCAGCTGTGTGTTGCTTCCTTCAGGAGGAGGTGGAACCACCCCTCATGCTGTGTTTACCCCAGCCAGCTGGACCTCAATGAACTAAATGGTAGGTGATTATTTTGCAAAGATGTTGGGAGTTTTCTGCAATATGATTAAGTATCTAATAGTCTTTATGTCTAAGAGCATTGCCGTGCCATATGTCAGATTTTATTCAGTGTAGTTGTCTAGCTTAATTTTTTTGTCTAACATTGGGCCTTTCTTGTAGTAGCTGTTCTTTTGTAGTGCCTTGCAGAAACAGCCAAGCATTGTGTCTGTGTGTTGTGTAGGATCTGGTTTCCAGGTGAGCCAGGTCAGCTGGGAGGTGACTCAGTGCACAGAGTGCTTGTGCTGTGGGGCTGGCACATGTGTGAAACCTGAAGTATAGATGGGAATGAAGTGCACATCATTTTATGGAGAAGGATTAATAAGATTTTCAGGAAAGAGGTTAAGCTTGAGGTCATTTCCTTCCTCTTGTTATGCTTTTGAATTTCTGCCAGTGAGATGGGTGAAAGGATTTATTTTTGTCTTTGAATGCTTTGAATTTCAATGATGCCTTTACTTTGAATACAGAGGAGTGGAATTCCACTTTATTCCTGCCATTGTACCATGTCATATGTCTGAAGAAATTACTTGTATTTTTTTGCAATATCTTTGTGTCTTGCATTCTAGTTAACTAATCCTTTGAGCTGCTGCTGTGCCTGGAAGATTATATTGTGTGAGGGCATATGGAGATGCTCTGATCCCCATGCTGAAGTGTTAGTGTACATAGAAAAGGAAACAATCTAGTAGTATAATTCTTGAAAAAGAAGGAAATAGTCTAATGGCCAGTGTCAGAATAAAGGCTATGTATAAAAATGAGAGCAAGGGTTCTCCCACTCTACTAATTTAAGTTTCAGGAGCAAAAAGGTTTCAGGGTTTAGTGTTTGCATGGGGTGTATGGTATGGCTTCTATGCTCTGCTTCTGCAGCTGAAGTAGAAGTGAAGCGTTAGAGAAATGTTATTTCTGACCATCATGTCAGTCACAGGTAGAAAAATTAATATTTGCTCTTGCTGTGTAAAGTAACAGAGTGCAATATGAGTCAGCAACATATTGGTGGGATGCAGGGGGTTGTAGAGGGCACATGAAGTGCTTCTTGCCCCCAGCTCAGGGGCAGTAAGTGGAGGTATGGGAACCTTAAATTTGGTTGTGTAACAGAAGCAGTGCTGCTGTGCAGTGAGGAACAAACACCTCTTTGCTTTTTTGACCATAGATCATGATATTAATTACCTGATTATAGATGATGAGGATCCTTCACTGCTAATATAGCAGGACTGTGTCACCAGAAGGCCGATATTTATATCCAGGCTGGAGTTCATAGTGTTGCCCTGCACCCTCCAGCAGTGCATGATTACCTTCAGAAAGAGCCACAACAGCTGCTTCTCTCCTATGTGAGGCTGTAAGAGCATCTGCTGTACCTTTCTCTGCCTCTTTTCTTGCTCTTGCTTTTCTCAGCTGAAAAATTGTCTCCTATATTTTCATTACGTTCCAAGTTTTCCAAAGTGTCCTGAAGAGCAAAGAAAACTGTGACAGCACGTAGTAGGATCTAGTAGCTGTTCAGGCAGCTTTTAATACTGTCCAAGAATATATTTCTCAACCTTTTTTGGAGCTGCTCTGTTGGCATTCAAGGGAGAATAATTTCCAGCCATTTAGTAACAGGAGTGTGTTAAATTTCTCTTACAGCAGTCTGATTCTGGTGTTATTTCCCCCTCTATCCATTGAAAATACAATTCCTAGAGATGCTCTTGCAAATTAAAAGAAATATAGTAGCTTCATTATCAAAGAGTCCATCTTAATTTCTTTGACTGGAACCATTTTTTGGAAAATCTTCAAGCCAAGTAAGAACAGATACTCTTGTAAGAGGTAGAGGGTTTTTGCCCTGCCACCCCCCTCCGTGTTTTTTGGTTGGTTTTTTTTTTTCAGTCTGAGTATTACTGGGAAAACCAAAATTTGCTTTGAGAGCCTGACCCTAGTGCTCCCCAAGCATGCACTTTCATGACTTGTGTGCTGCGAAAGACTTAATCTGCAGACCACAGACCAGATACCTTTAAGTACCCTTTTTGTTCTTGCAGTACTGGGGCTGCTTTGGCATGGGTTGAGTTCTTGGAGGAGTTGTAGGTCCCCTGCCAGCATCCACTGTGAGCAGTCAGAACATCTGGCAGAATGGAGCCTTGTCTGAGCGCCTGCGCTGAGGTGGCGTTTACCAACCTGACAGAAGAGAGGTATGATGGAAGCTCTGCCACCTGCTCAGGAGCGCCCTGTGCAGAGTTACCCTGGGCTAAAGCAGCTCCATCCCAGCCAAATGTCATGGAGCAGTCTCGTCTTCTCTGCAGTAACTGGATTTGTGGGGAAGTCATGCGGGAGAGCTAAATCCTGTGTAAACAAAAGCCAGCACTTCAGTGAGCTCCTGCTGTGCTCGTTGCTGTGATGCCTTGCCGTCATTCCCAGGATTTACCCACCCTCCCGTTCCCATCAGTCCGCCCCGTGCTGCGGGGCTGTGGCCGTGCCGAGGAATCCTCCCATGGACAAGGCAAGGAAGGAAGTGGAGGGAGGATGGGGCTTCGGCATCCTGTACCCTTCAGAGGGGAGTGGCTGCAAATAGCTGAGTTTGAAGGACGTAATACTTTATATGTTTTAACACGGGCTGTTTGAACCTAGATAAACCCTTGATTAAAGGAGAAGAGGCAGACAATGGTGTGTGACTGCTAGAAACTACCGCGGAGTTTGCCAACATCCTTCTGAAACCCTTTTCCTTCAAATGACAAGAGGAAGGGAGAGGACAGACGTGCCTTGTGGATCTGAGATTATGCAACAGTGCTAATACAGGGCTAAAGTCTCCAAACTTGAGCTGCACAGGCTGGGTGCAGAAGGCAACCTCTGTAGAAGATCCTGCTTGTGACTGGGAACAAGGATGCTGTTTTCAGTATCCACCCTGTAAAACATTATTGTTTTTTATTCTTCAGTTTGTTAATTGGGCTCTGATGGAGGAATGCAGTTTAAGATCCACAGGCAACCTTTGGAAAGGCCAGGTAAGGGAAGACGGTACAACTGAGTGTTGAACTTTAATTTCACCCATGTGCTGCTTACACTGGTGCTGTCATTCATGAGAAATATTTTGGCTCCACCGGAGGACCTGTGAACTGTTCACAGACTGAGATGGGGAATTCTGAAGATCACAGAACATAAGCTCTGGCGCAGTGGGTCTATATTTGTTTGTACAGTACTAACTGATATGTGTAGAGTGTTTTAAATGGGTTGACATAATGTGGTTTATTGTAGCAATTTCTTGTAGTGGAAACTGCCTTGAAATTGTTAATTTACTTACTGGCTTTCTAGAAAAGGAGTGAGGCCTCAGGTGATAAAATTTGTCTTCTCCTTAAAAGGTGTTCTGATTCAGTGTTCAGTTGCTTTTAAGAATATTTTGAGTATAAGGAGGAAATTTATTCAGTTCATTATTTCAGTAAACACTCTGCTGTTTCTTTAATGATTACCCATGGATTTTTATTTTTAGTACATATAGAATTAAAATTATCAGAGGTTACCAAAGTGAAAATATTGCACAAAAGTTGGTGTTACAAACTTTCCCAGATAGTTGTTCAGAATCCACAGTCAGTGCTCTTTGGAATGTTCTTGCTAGTCTTACATTTTGGTGACAGTCTGTTGTGCTGCTTGGAAGTCTGTGCTCACACCAAGAAACAGAGTGCACTTACTGGCATTGGGTTTGAGGTTTTAGAAGTAATGCAGTAAAATGCATGTAAATTAGTTTTTTGCCATCCTAGAGATCTCCTGATGGTTGGCTGAAACTTCAGTTCAGAAATATTGTCTGATGCAGATTAACCAAATCCCTGTTACTTTTCAAGATTAAGTGAAATGATGGAATAAAATGGGTGGAGGATGACCATCCTTGATAGCATGTTTATGAGAGAAACTGATGGCAGATCCCCGAATCTCATCTTGAGAGGAAACTAGACATAGCCTTGCTATCTACCAGCCTTCCAGCTCCACTGATAGGCACTGTAAGAGAACACCTGAGAAGAGAAAGATAACATTAGACTGATGCTTTAAAGGCTTCCCTGTGCTGACCACAAACCCTTCCTGCAGCACTTAATAACTGGATGTGTTTCATGCATCATATTCAGTGCTCAATAATTTATTGAAATTAACTTAAAATTCTAAATAAGTCAGCATTTTGACAATCTGAACTTAATTTAAAATTTTAAATTAAGACTAAACAGTACAAACACTTCAAAAGATTTTGTGTAAAGCATTTTCCTGAAAGGGATGAAAAAACAGAGATTGGGATATAAGCCCCAAATGAGAATAACAGAATTGTGCAGGGATACAGTGGTGTTACCAACGGGATTGATCTCTCCTAAGCTAAGCTGCATGGGTATTTCAAGAGCTGTGAGTTAGAAACCCCATATATGGTAGTAAAAGATGAAAATTGTAAAGTTGTGTATAATTAAAGCCATTCACTGAGAATCAGGATCTGTTAACATCACCTTCTCCCTGAGCTCAGCACACAAGCATCTTTATAAACGTGTTACAGAAACGAGATCAGTATGCAAAAATGTGAACCTCTTAGATTGCTATGTGGAACCTTTAAATTTTATCCTTTGCAGTAAGCAATCAGTGACATTGTCACACTAGGATTTTGGGACTTCTATAATGTGGTATTTTGAAGAATAAAAATCATCTGTATTCACACAGACAAGCCTTTTATCACATAACCTAATGCTCCTGACCACAAACTGGGACCAAAACATGAGTGGTGGTTTGCATATGACTAGTCTATGCACTGGGTGTGTAAGGCTTGTTTCAGGTAATTAATCTGTAGCAGTTGCTCTTTATCTGTCTTGTAAAAGACTGTATCTTATTGATTCATTTGTTGCTTTAAACTATTCAAATGACTCTGTGAGGTGATTGATTTCAGTAGTTTATCCTTTTTCTTAAGCTAGAAATAATGAAATATACAGGACACAATGAACAAAATGTGAACTCCTCAGAAGCCTCCTGACCCCTGATATCAGGTACTGGCTTAGCATGGCTTTCAGTGCTCCCATAACGTCCTCGTGCAAAACTGGGAGTAGCAGTTGATAAAACAGATGGTTGTGGGGCCATTCAGCACAGGGCTGGAGAAATGGGCAAACAGGAATAACCCCTGGCACTGGGACAGGCTGAGGGCTGGCCATCTAGAAATCATCTTTGCAGAAAGAGACTTGAAGATCCTGAAGGAAAAGATGTTGAGCAAGAGCCAACAGTGTGCCCTGGTCACCCACTGGCATCCTGGGCTGCATTAGGAGGAGCCTTAGCCAGCGGGTTGAGGCTGGTCCTTCACTCTGCTCAGCACTGCTGAGACACATCATGTGCTGTGGCCAGTTCTGGGCAGTACAGGGAAGCCGTGGGCATACTGGAGCTTCTTATGGCAATTACTCTTTTTATGGGCACAATTTTACCATTAAAAACTAATTCTGTAGAAACAGTACCTTCTTCCATGGCACTGTTCATTCAGTGTTCAGTACTTCTTTATTGCTTTTCACATACCATAACTGTCTGGAATTGGCACATGCCAGAGGGAGCTGCATCCTGAAGCTGCACTGACTGTCACATCAGGGCAGGGCGGTGGACACAGGGGGAGAACTGCAGTGCTGACATGGAGGGCTCAGGCTGTGGGTATTACAGACGCTGTTGGTGTCCAACTCACCTTCAATGGTAGTGTAATGATGCTGAAGTCTGAAAGTGGCGTAAAAAATGAGTGCAGTTCTTAATGCCAGGTTTGTCTGATTGCTTAGCAGTTAAATAAAGAAAACATTATTACTCAGAGCGCGTTTGCTTTGCGGTGATTTCAAGGAGCACTACTCAGTGTTGAGTTCCACACAGTGATACATTTATTACTACCCACTCTTCATTGTACAACATTGTCTCATGTGTGCTGATTTGTATAGAGGTTGCAGCTCTGAGAAGTTATGTTCTGCAGTATTTTATGTCCAAGAATTACTGAAGATAGAAAGATACTGTGCGTCTTGCATCGTTTTATTTTTTTCAGAAGTGTAGACTCAGTGGACAAGATACTGATGCAGTAGGACAGTATTTTGTTGCATATTTTATGTTCTACGAAGGGATATTTATATCTACTCTTTGGCCCAGATTCTGGAACAACTGCCAGTTTCACAAACAGCAATGATTATGTGCTAAAAGGAGAATAGAACTGCGTAAATTGAAGTTCCCCATGGAATATATTTATATATATATATATATAGTGTGTGTGTATATACATACATATGTTTTGGGGAAGGGGAGAAATGAGGCAGTGAAAATTCTGAGATTGTTTTTTGTGCTCTCAAATACTTCCTTTATAATTTTTTTCAGTATTGTGTGCTTTAATGTTTCCATGCTATGCATTTTTTTTCTGTTCAGTTTCTCTTTTTAAAATCCATAAACTGAGGTTTGCACTTATTTTTCCATATGTATTAGTAATGTTATTTTCCCTCTATACGAATAACATCATAGAAGTAGAAAGTAACCCATCTGTTTCAGAAGAAAACTAAAGCTGACCAAAATAAATTCTGTAATTTGAGTTGATTTCTGACAAGCAGTGGTCTGTCAGCATTTTCCATCCCTCTGTCTCCACCACCTTCTGTTGCAGTGGCAGCGTGCCTGTGGGCAGAGTATCTTCATTGCTGCAAAGAAGTCTGTTCCTTCATGAAAAGGCTGAAAATCCAAGCACTTCCATGTTGGATTTTATTAATTATGGTGAAAGAAAAAGTTTTGCATTCTTGTAACTATCATCTCAGAATTCAAGACTTGGTTCATGGAGGAGCTTTTCGTAGGCTCACAAATGTCCCTGACTTTCCTTAGTGGCTGACTAAAAAACCCAAAGAACAATTGCTTGTGCCTTATTGTTGGAAATCTCACCATTAGAGGCATATTTCATTGCTTCAGAGTACCTGCATTAGTTAAACAAGATAAGAACTAAAAATTTCATTTTTATAGTTATAATATACCTCTGTCCTTCTGCTTGGAATTATGAACAGACTCTGCTCCAGTTGATAACTAGAGAAACTCAGACCTAGAGCATATTAAGTGGGGTGTTTATTGTCGTCAATTCTTTGATTTACCTAGATGAAATGAGAATGCTGAATAGTTTAAAACTCTGTGTTTCAGATAACTGGAAGTTCTAAAGAATCTGCTGGCTTTTGTTAGTGATGTTTTGCATAAACAAATTCGTATGGTGGACCAAAACAGTCACTAGTGTGGTGTTGCTGGAAGTTAAGCGGTGCCTTGTGGCTTCCTAGAGTTCTGTCTGGAAGATAACAGCAGGGCCTTGAGTTAGGATGGTTATGAATAAAGTAAATAAATTCGTCAACAGTGTATTGTCTTGGTTAGAGTGTCACTGCAAGCCAGATAGAGATTTTTTTCAAGGCCTGTGGCATGGCTTACAGCTGTATGTTCAGGATTCCTCTTTATATGGCTTTGAAAAAAACCCCCAAACCATAGGTGAGATACAGCTTTGTTTGCTCCAAAAGTTTTTTGCTGTAAATAAAAATAAATATGCATGGTTTAAGATTTTACTGCTGGTGTGCCTGACTTTATGGTGTAGCAGTTTATGCACTACCATGTTGATTCTGCATGAGAAGATAAACCTGGGGGTATTGCAAGCTTGAGGGTCACAGGGGTTAGGAGAACCCTCCTGTCCCTTCCCCTTGTCATTGAGGTAATCATGAAACTATTCTGGACTTGTCATGATACTGAGGTGTTCAGACCACAGTTTTACAAAAAATTCTTGAAGTCACCAATGCCGGGAGGCATAAAAATGTCAGTAGCTTGCCATGGCCACTTCTTGACTCTCTTTGAGGCTTTGGGCAGAGTGTGTAAGTTACTGTTGTGTATAAGTTACCACATGCCTAGTAATGCTCTGCATGTCCTTTTGGTGGGGTGTGATGTACAGATTGCAGTGACCATGATTCAGAGGGGTCACTGTATACTCTGAGATGAACAGTCAGAACAAAAAGGAGAAGGAGAAGCTTTGGTGTACATTTATATTGTTAAGATAGAAGTAAGTAAGCTGTGTTGTTTATTATTCCTCCATAAATAGCATATTTCTGAAATGTAGGTGACAGTTTCTACCGAGGTGCAAAGGAATGTGCTTGAATGGATGGAAGCTTCATGCACAAAGCCATGGTAGACTAGATTCTTAGTGAAGAACTTTAAAATTGCAGAATACACCGAAATATATACAATAAAACAGGATTTTTTTTTAAATTAAGACTAAAGAATATCACAGAATCACAGAATCGATTGGGTTGGAAAAGACCTCCGAGATCATCAAGTCCAACCTTGGGTCCAACTCCAGTCCCTTTACCAGATCATGGCACTCAGTGCCATGTCCAATCTCAGTTTAAAAACCTCCAGGGATG
>JAWWLZ010000177.1:29076008-29089292 GCA_035041345.1 Poliocrania exsul
TCACCTCTGAGCCTCCTCTTCTCCAGGCTAAACACCCCCAGCTCCCTCAGCCTCTCCCCATAGGACTTGTGCTCCAATCCCTTCACCAGCCTTGTTGCTCTTCTCTGGACCTGCTCCAGCCCCTCAATCTCTTTCCTGAACTGAGGAGCCCAGAACTGAACACAACACTCAAGGTGTGGCCTCACCAACGCAGAGTACAGGGGAAGGATCACTGCCCTGATCCTGCTGACCACACTGTTTTTGATACAGGACAGTATCCCATTGGCCATGTACCAGTATCACTGGAAAGAATTAGGCTGTATTTGAGGTCACAGGTAAAATTATCTGGTTAAGAAACAGCTGCCAAAATGCATTGGTGTAGCATTACAATGCATAATTCCGAAGAACTTCCTGTACAAAAGAGTTTAATTGGATTTATGTCAGCTGTGTTTGTGTCATCATAACTAACCTTTGTGCCCCTTCAAACAGCTGCTCACTCTGATTTTCTTTCATCCATACAGCTTTCTGGGTGTCTGAATACAGGCTGGTATTTGTTTGTTACTATTAGGACTAAAATCTTAATTTCAGATGGGAAAATTACTGATGTTGCTAAGATGCTCTGCAGAATACTGTTTGCTTCTCTGTTCTCTTTTGAATGTATTTTGCTGGATCTCTCATTTCTAGCTCTGACTTACTGAGTGACACTTCTGTGCTTTGGCCTCTAACTTGATACCTGTAGTTGCAATTCCATGTGTCCAAAGTAGGGAACGAATGGTACATTTTCATGCCACAGAGCAGGACTGGGGTATGAAATGGTGTGACAACTCTGTGATGAAGTTTCTATCAGCTACACACTCCCAAAAGCCTCTATGTTGAGTTAGGGAAGTGTGGGAATTTAATACTGTACCTTGGCAGGTCACCTCTTACAGGAAACCGTAAATTTATTTTGGCTGTGTGTATGTCTGGTCTCTGCATAAATTGATCTGTCAGCTGTAAAAGAGAAGCCATTTATGTTTTGCCGGTTAGTTTTATTTATTTATTTATTTGTTTGTTTAATTTATTTAGTACAAGTAATTTTTTGTATCTGGGCCTCTTGGAACAGAGAACCAAGAAAACTACTGTTATAAATACTAATTGCTGAAATTATTTTTTTTCTTCCCTCTTTCAGATGAGAACTCTCCAGCCAATTTCTGGGATTCCAAGAATCGGGGAGTGACTGGCACACAAAAAGGACAAATTGTGTGGCGAATTGAGCCTGGCCCCTACTTTATGGAATGTGAGTACCTGTTTATCCAGTGCATATTTCAAAGCAAGAGTGCCTTTGTGTCAAGGCAAGTCAAATGGATAGCATTGAATATCCATTTCATCAGTCCCTCCGATAAACTAAGGGAGTTGATTGTGTTGCTCAAAGGAACAGCATTTTCCAGTGTTTTTGCTGGTCATATAAAAATGGCATTGATCTTAGATGTACATTTGTATTCTAGGAATGTTCTTAGCATGTTTCAGTTTAAGGAAGGAAGAAATTGCCTTGTGCAGTGTCATATATACACAGTGAAAGTTGAAATTGCTTCCCAAAGTAGCTTCACATTTCCACTGGACAAATATTACTGGTAAATGCATGTGAAGGAAAAGGTAATAATGTAGTAGTGCTTGGTAATGTTGGTTAGTATGAAGGCTAGATTTGTCTCTAGGAAGTGCCAGCCTCCTGTTCAGTTGCGTCAGAATTCTTCAGCTGAAGATTTGTTGTGCTGGGAAATCCACTGGGCAGTTTGGAAATACTGAGAGTCTCTGTGTGACTGAAATAAAAAGTCTTCAGTTGACCTCTGTGAGGACTGTCAGTAGCCAAACTTCCAGTAGAAGAGCTATGCTCTCCCTTAGGCCACCAGGATTTATAGGAAGTTAAGCTGCTCTGTTATGTACTATTTTTTCTTTTATTTTTTGCTTTTTGATGAAACAGAATTATCTTACCACTTGAAGTATACAATCCCCTAAAGAAACTGAAGTTCGAATCCTAGGATGTGATATCAGCTTGCTGGAAAATCTGATGCCAAGCATCAAAGTGGCAATCAGTCCCTAAAGAGCTGAGAGTTGTTCTACCACCTGTTTAGCCTCACAGTAATGAATTTTCCTTGTAAGTTAAAAAAAAAAAATACTCCCACTCTTTACCTCACTGTATACTGCAGTGCTGCTAACTGTAGGTCTTGGCAGAAATTTTTATCCCAATTAACTGATATAACAGCAATACATGTATTTCAAGAGGTGTTGTATACCCTGTACTAAAAATAATTATTAAAAATTCCTATTTCTAGAAATGATATTGAATCTTGCCAAGTTACTCTCTGTGTTATACAACACACTTCAAAAAAAAAAGCTTACATAGGATAAAATTAAATTACATTTCAGGAGTTCATTACAGGAAAAAAAGATTGAACTGAAGATAATGATCAAGAAAATAATAAAGACAATTAACTTTCCTGGTGCCAAAGACAGGGTATATTAAAGCAGATTAAAATGTCTGTTAGTAAAATTTATGGCCTCATCTTTCTTGTACATATTCTTGTACATGTAGTCCATCAGTATTGTTGCCAATAGGGGCAGTTTGACTTCAATGATGTTCGTATCTTTTCTCTGGTTGTGTGTTGCTCCATAATGTATTGAGATGAGGGGCTTGAACAACATTTTCAGTTCACCTGAGTAACCCAAACTAATGCTTCAAGTACTAGTAGTTTGGACTTAAAATCAGCTGCAACTGACTTTGCACTTTGCAAATGAGCTGATAGGAGTGCAGGATATATGTTCTTGGTCATGGTTATCTTCATTAACGAGCAGTTCTGCTGCCATACAATGAAGAAGAGACAAGCAATTATGCAGCAGCTGGGAACTGTAAAAAGGAGTGTTTATGAGCATATGCTGCTATAGCACATAGTATGGCAAATAAATATGTCACCAGTGACACTTGCAATTTCTGGCCTCTCACTAGAAATACACTGAAACAAGTGAGTTTCTGATTTCACTTTTTAAACCAAAGGGCTCCACAGATACATGACCATGTTTGCTCTGCAAGGCTCACTCTCGTAACTTGTGGATGGTGAAGCAACTCTGATATAACTACAGGCAGCTGCTCTTTTCCCCCCCTTTTTCATTCCTCAGATCACTAAATCCCAGCGCAGGCAGACAGCAGATGGCTGTGCAGTTCAGGTACAGCCACAGTGTCACTGCAGTGCAGCACCAGGCCAGGTGTGGGAAGAGCTGTGCTGTCAGGGTTCTCACCATGCTCTGCAGACACTGGCACTGCCCAGCCTGTGCCAGCCACAAAGACAAACTTAGCTCCTCATCAGCCTCTTTCTCCTGTTGTGGTGCAGATATAATTTGTCTCCTAGCACTGCATGTGATGCCACTGTTATAGCAAGAATGAGAAGCAAATGAAGAGGCTAACATTCCCAGTAAACATGCGCCAGCTTATTGAATTTAAGGCATTTCTGATGCTTTAATCTGCCGTTATTTTCCAAATTTGGGAAAGAATTCTATAACTATAAGTTCTTATGTTTAGAAATGGCTTTGCTGAGAGGCAGAATGCAACGGATACAGGTCATGCTATGTGGCCATATTTGTCATATTTACTCCTCACAGTAATGACATGCAGCAGACCATTAGCATTATCCGTGAATTTTTGAAGCAGCAGCCCCAATAAGAGGCAACAATATCTGGGGGACCAGCATGGACAAAATGTGTGAATGGATCAATCTAAACTCATCTGGAGACTAATCACAGCATAGGAATACTGCTTGCATCCAACCTCCTGCTCTCGACTAGGACCAACACTTGACCTGCCTGGTTTGTAAAGCATGTTACTGAAAACCCTCAAGGACAGGGATTTTGCAGATGTTGTAGGTAATCTTTTCCAGTGCTGCAGTATTGTCCCAGCTAAAAAAGATTTCTTTGACATCCAGCCTGAATGGCTATAGCTTAAATGTGGAGGCACTGCCCCTTTTAAAATCTCTGCTAGAACTGGAGTGACTCAAGATAGTAACATTTGTCTTGCCTTAACCTCCTCCTCACCAGACTAAACAAGGCCAACTTCTTTAGCCTCTTCTCATAGGTCACATTTTCTCCATCACAACCATCTTTGTAGTCCTGTGCTCACCTCTCTGTTTTCTCTGTGCTCTTGAACCTTGGAACCCAAAACCAGACACACTATTCCTCCAAGTACCAAGTAGAGAGGGACAGTAATTTCCGTTTCTCTGCTGGTCACACACCTTTTAATGTCCCCTGTGAGGTGGTTTGTTTTATTTGTGCTGAGAGCATCTGCTGGCTCATATTCTGCTCATATTCTGAGCCCAGTTCCTTTTCATCAGAGTGGCAGCTTTGCCAGACTGTTCAGAGGCCATGGGGTTGTTTCACCCCTGGTGGAGACACTTGCAAATCTCTCTCTTGAACTCGATGACATCGCTCTTGACTCTCCTCTATTGCTAATGCTCTGAGGTATAGAAAAGCTCCAGGAGGCTGATAGAAAACTAAGTGTGGAACTGAGTTAAAGCTGACTTAGGTCACTACAGGGTTTTCTGGCTTGGAGCTGTTCTATGTTTGGAGCACTGACAGTACTCAATTGCCACCACCTGTACACTGCAGTACCTGTGTGATTGCCGGGTCCTGCTCTACCAAGGAGAGGGAAAGAATGTTTGCTGCAAGCCTGAGAAGCACTGAACCAGCTCTGGCAATGAGGACTCATGATGCTTGTTAACAGAGTTATGTTAAGTAACTGCTAAGTAACTACAATAATCCTTTAGGATTTACAGTCACAACTGGCCTAAAGTTCTTGTGTGTTTTTGGCAAGAAAAGGAACATGAGTTACTAATGTTGAATGATGAGTTGTGATCAGAGCGTGCACAGCGAGCACTTACCCCCAGGGCTTTGGTTGTGGTTTTTCCCCAGCAGTGTCAGAGCTTAGGGACATTACTTATCTTTTCAACAGTAACATCTCTGGAGGGTGAAGTGCAGAGGATTATAGCATTGCTAACAAGCCATATGCAAACAAATCTCATGCAGAAGGAGCATTTCCATTTTAATTGCATTAATGTTAATCAGTGGGAGTCAGCTGGGTTAGGCCTCAGATTCCTTCTACAAATTCCTTCTGCAAAAAGATTTGTATCTTTTAAGGAAAATATCTTATGCTTTTATTTGGGAAGCTGTTTTGCCATGAGCTGAATTGTAAATTTATTTATAGTTTCACCAAAGTCTGCCAGATTTATGCTTACGTTTAAAGGTAGGCCTTGAATAAGCATTTTTCTGAATTTTGTTTTACTGTGTGTCCACAGACTAGTAAGTAGCTCAACCTTAAGGTCATTTAATTTATTCCTCTTAAAATCTCTCTCTATGGATTCAGCATCTCCTACTTTTCCAAGAAAGTAACATGTAAAGGCATAGTTTGTCATCTGCTCTATTCAGATCAAACAACCTGCAGAAAGAAGGGTGGGGGAGAGTCTCATCTTCATTCTGAAAGCAGACATTAATTCCCCTCAAAGCATCCAAAATCAGCAAAACAAGGAGGATCAAAGGAATCTCTACTTGCTTTAGACAAAAATCAACACAGAAATTCTATAGGCTCTACCCTGAGAAGGCAGAATCAAAAGAATCAAAACTGAAGTAATGAGAAATGAACTTAATGTATTCCAGAAAACAAGCAGCCTCTGAGGGGAGTGGCTGAGGAAAGGGGTGAGAGGGAAGATTATGCAGAGGAGAAAGAAATTACTTTCAAAACATGAAGTCCAGTTCACCATCACAAACAGCTGGTGTCCTTAAGCTGTCACCTTGAGACAGAGTGAGTGGCTCTGAACTGCAGGTGTTCCTCTTCCTTTTCCCTGTGGAAGGAACAGAAGTGCTATGTAGGCATGAAAGGGACCTCAGGCATTTCAGAGATTCAGGAAGGTGAGTTTGAGGATCAATATGCTTGATGTGCTCTTTCCATACATGGCAGAGGCAGCTTTCAAACATCCTGCTCTGAGGCTTGCTAAAATGTGAGGGAAGGAAAACAATGACTCTCTAGACAGCTCCCTCAAGTTTTTTGCTGTGTAAACTACAGAAGGATTGCCAAACACAGCTGTACAGTTTTTGTTCTTCTCTTGTAAAAGCAAACAGGTTCAAGAAGTACTATTCTGAACAGATGGAACTAGTGTGACAGTGCAACACAGTTTAAAGCTTTTGCATTTGGTATGGTCATGTGGTATTTGGTGTGGCATCAGCCCATCCAGGTCATTCAATTTAGTACATCAGAGCCTTAGTCTCTGGTGCAAGAGGGTTTCAATTGCCCCAGCAGTGACTTCAGATACAGCAAGTATAGCAGTCTGTGACCTTGGGATAGCAGTGGCTCCCTTTGGGGCATTGTGGTGGAGACAGAGATGATGGTGATGGTATTCCTTACGGAGAACGGAACCAGCAGAAAGATGGAGTGAAATGATCCATAGGAAGGCTGGTGATACAAAAGAACATTTGAAAGGAAGATAAGTTTTATTCAGAACTGGTTGGTTACAGCTGCTGCTCATTCATAATCTGCAGTTTCTAAGTCAGTTTTCTGCACTATGGGAGAAGGGCAGGTTGTGTTGTTGGAGATGCCATGGGAGGAAGATCCAATATAGTACAGTCACTGACACACAATAGGTAACTGGTGCTTATGCATTTCCATATATGTTATGCCCAGAAGTTAAAAGCTGCACATGTTCTTGCAGGTAAAACAGTGCAGGAGCTATTTTCTGCAGCTGTGAGCAAGTGAGATTGTGACTTCCAGCCATGCAGCCAACCCTTCCCCTGTGTCAGGGATGCATGGTCACCGTTCAGCACTATGGATGGTCATGTGCTCACTCTTGAGTCTCTGCCACAGTCCTACTTGGTTTATTAATATGGGCTTAGGCCAAGAGCCTGCTTTGAGACTGTATTGGCCTTGTATTTACAAGTGATAGTCTTTTCCCATGAGTGTTAATTACAGTATCCACAAGAAACACCTTCTCCTACTTCACCTGTCTTTGTTGTTATTTATAACATTTGATGTCATAGTCATTACTGGAGTAGAATAGAAATATATTGATTTGCATATATTTTCCTTACCAGTGCTGTGGCTTTATGTCTTGAGCAGTAATCCATAGTGGCAGCTGTTGGCATTTATCCAGACAGTGCCAGTCTTGTCACATCAATCATTTCCAAATCACCCCTGAGATGTTTGTGGTTAAATTACTTCTGGTGCCACACTGCAATAGTTGGATGCAGCGACTGCACAGGTGCTGTGTGTTTTGTGCTTAAAATCTCATGTTTGTGGCTTATAATCACAGAATAGTCAGTGTTGGAAGGGACCCTAAAGGTCTGTAGTCCAACCCTGATGCAATGAGCAGGAGCATCTTCAACATCAGACTGCTCAGAGCCCGGTCCAACCTGACCTTGAATATTTCCAGGCATGGGGCACATATCACACCTCTAGCAACCTGTGCCAGTATTTAACCACTCTCACTGTAAAATTTCTTATAACTAGTCTAAATCTACCCTCTTCTTTTTTAAAACCCCTTTGTCCTATTGCAGCTGGCCCTGCTAAAAAGTTTGTCCCCATCTTTCTAATAAGCTCCCTTCAAGTGCTGAAAGACTGCAATGAGTTCTTGGAGCCTGCTCTTCTGCAGACTGAATAAACCACAACTCTCAGCCTGAATCCTTAGGAGAGATGCTCCAGCCCTTAGATTTTTTTTGTGGGCCTTCTCTGGACCTGCTCCATCAGGTCCATGTCTTTCCTGTACTGGGGACCCCAGAGCTGGATGCAGCACTGCAGGTGGGATCACCAGAGTGGAGCAGGGAGGCAGAATCCCCTCCCTCACCTGCTGCTCATGGTGCTCTGGATGCCCCCCAGGACATGATTGGCTTTTTCTGTGAGTGCACATGGCTGGGTCATGTCCAGCCTCTCATCCACCACAGCCCCAGGTCCTTCTCAGCAGGGCTGCTCTCAGTCTCTCATCCCCTGTAAGAGCATGAGTAGACTATGAGATATATTCAGAAAACGTGGTAATGTATGTGTTTGCATTGCACTGGAATGTTACAAATGAGGTTCTGTGTGGAGTATTCAGTCCCTATTTTCATGAAATTATAACTTTTGCAGAAACAGTGTGTTAAGACTGAAATTGCAGTACTTTGTAGCTAGCAGAGCAGACTCTTAGCTCTCTTTTTTTAAAAAGCTGATGGATATTAAAGGGGAAAAATATCAGTTAAATAATTGAAATTTATATGCTTTTAGCTTTTCAGGGCTGCTGTAGCAAAGAGTTGTTCCTTGAGGTATAAACAAAATTTAGGGTTTTCTATGGCTTTCACCAAAACGATCAATGTTAATGAATGTTCTATGAATGTAATTCATTACTTTTATCTGATCATTATGTTTTTACCATTTAAAATAAATTCTATAAAGGTCATGGTTTTCTCACATGGAATTGTTCTGAGCCTGGAACATTCATCCTTGTTGTGCCCTGCAACCAGTGGCCTTTCAGTGGTCTGTCTGGGGACTCATGGTTATTGTCCCTACTCTATTTATAAACATATTCACTGAGTTAGAAATACTTCTATTATTCTTCTGCTGTTTTTATCTGTTGTCTCTTAACAGCTATTTTTGAGTATTACAAATAACTGAAACAGGATCAAGTCTTGTATTTTTTACATTTGTGGCAAGCCTTGTTGACTTCCTTAACCACATAATACCCCCAGCGTTTTGGTTTTTTTTTAAAGTTAGATTATAATTAAATGCTTTGCCAAACTAATGCATAATATTCAATGCTCATGACTATAAATAAGGATGTCTCAGAGTGATGGCAAAGTGAGCAGGGCTGGCAGGGATGGTGGGTTCTATTACCTGAACAACCATTTGTCCCCGTAGTTTCCTTTGAAGCAGTTTAGATGGAGAGACCACTGGAATGGAAGCATTTTCTGTTATGGATCCTAGTTTATCTAAAAAGCTTTCTGTAAGTCTGCTTCAGTCACTTTCTAGGTGGTTTTCTTATCGTTCCTTCTGTAAAACAATTCCTGTCATGTCCCTGCTGAGGGAGATGGCAAGTACCTGGAGGCAGCCAGCTTTGGCTGGTGTGTTTGCTACTGCCCAGAAAGAAGTAATTGAAAATGTACATGCTTAAAGTGATGCAGAGAAGAGAATGCTGAATGTCCAAACAATAACGTAGAGTTCACTGAACTGTCATGCTAAGGAAAAGTAATTCAACTGGCAGGACATACAGAGCACTTCTAAATTCCTGTAGTTGCTTACAAGGTATTTGGGTTCAGATGGGAGACCAATAGGATTTAACACAGTCCATTTTCCATGGATTACATCTCCCTTTATAGCTTTGTAAAGCCTGGATGTGACTTAATTTGTTCTAGTGACAAAGTTATCGTAAACAACTTTTGCAGAACATGTTCTCATGTTTTTCTCATGAGTTTATGTGATGTCAGCTTTTTCCCCATTGAATGTTGGAGGACATATGTTCCTGTCTGCAGAGGGCCGCAGGTTCAGCCCCCCCAAGTAGGTTCTGGGCATCTGGGCAGTTGTGGTGTCCAGGCAGAATTAGCTGCTGTGCAGGTTCCAACTGTGGGAGCTCTGTTTGCCCCCACAGACTGCTGTGACCCAGCTAGTATTTGAGTTGTCTTTTGCCCATCCCTTCTCAAGAAGTGTAATTCTACCTCTAATATGGATATTTCATTTCATTTGAGTCTGGGTCTGTCTGGAGCAAACTGCTCTTACAGCAAAGACATCTGCTTTCCTGCATTATCAGTCTTCTGGAAAGAATGCATTCTTCTAGGATTATGTTCATGTGTTTATGTATTCTTAGTATCTTTGTTTCACAAAGCATTATTTTAATGGGCAAAGTATTAAAGGCAGTAAAAAAGCAGTTAAAGTGGGGAACTTTGGGGAATTAGTGATGTTTTAAAAGCAAGCTGCTATTTAGTGTAAGTTGATCTCTTTATTATTGAAGAGGCAAGAATGTATAGTCCATAGAGGAAACAGCACTATAATTTCATGCAGGAGTTCTTTTGAAATTCAAATGTCAATGTTTGTGTTCCAGAAACCTTTACTGATTCTAACATTTTTATGTAAGAGACCTGAGCTATAAATTTATGGTTATAAGTTGGTAACAGCTATTAGCTTTTAAAGAGGGGGATTATGGTATTACAGGGTGCTGTGATTAATTAACATATATATCACTTTTTATATGACTGTGTGATCATTTTTAAAGAATCACAGATCCCCCAATTTAATTTTTGGCTTCTTTTTAAATGAAGAAGGAATTTATTGTGGTCTGTATCATGTCTGGAGGAATGTCAATTACAATACAGCATGTGTAGTATCAAGAATAGTAATTTTGCCACCCTCCCATAAATAAAAATACTTTAGTGTTCTAAAATGTCATATTTTCTTTAATGATACAACAAATGGTCCTGTGGTCAGGTACAGATGTCTCTCCTTTGCTGGGGTTACTATTAACTTCTTCATTAAGGATCACGTACAAAGCCATCTAATTAACTTGTTGAGGAAGATGAAGTAGGTAAAAAAAACAGAAGAGCCAGTTTCCCCCTGAAGGAAACAAATGAAAGTAAGGTGGCAGGCAGGAGAAATGCAAGAAACTGGGAAAACTCTGTAGGTGACACATGCTAACGTGCATTTATAGTATGGAACAGTTCAGAGGAAACCTGTGTATGAATGTGGTAGTGAACTCAACTCTCAAAACATCAAAGTTCTGTTTGCACATCATTGAGCTTGCTGTTTCTGAAGAGGTCCGGGTATTGATGGGGCCTTGCACCACATTGCAGCCTTCTGCCTGTAACTATTGGGAGCAGCCACAGATACCTATTTTCAATACATCTGGGGCTCAGGAATCTGTCAGTCATCAAGGGAAAACTCTCTTAATGAAATGTTTTTTTCTGATAACACAGTACAAGACATGTCAAAAAGCTAGATCCTGAGCTGTTTTGAACTGAGAGTTCCTCTTGAGATTTCTTCTGTTAACATTAACTGCAGTTTCTTGCATTAATAGCCAGGAAAAAAAAATCACTTAGCTGTCTCTTATGCTACAAAGGGTTTGTATTCTTGCTGCATGTAAGATCCAGTCTTGCAGAAACCTGTGCTCATTTTGACAACATCTGCATGCATGTGGTGGGTAGCCCATTTTTCAATTTTGTGCTGGATTTCAAGCACTGCTTCTCCTATGTTAATCGAGTCAACACAACGCTAACGGCAGAGCTGCCATTCTGCTTGCAGTGCTGTATAAAGCCCAAACTAAATCAGTGCCTGTTCTGTTGGGAAGTGGGAGATGAAGTCTCCATGTCATGTTTTTAAGCATTCTGCTCTTTCTAATTATTTCTAGCAATTAGTCCTGAAGTTTGGTTGTTTGGGTTTTCTCTTTGTTTTTTTGTTTGTTTGGGGTTTTGCTTTGGTTTTGTTTGTTTGTTTGTTTTAAATTTAGTATATCTGAAAGGGACTGTCAAATCTATTTATTGACTCAAACATTGTTTTCTTCCATCACCAGCCACATACAGCTATTGAAAAGTACTGTATGCTTGTAGGAGTCATTAAGAGAAAGAAATACGAGGATGCAAAACTCATAGCATTGCATTTCAGCCTTTAGATGAATGTACCTGTCAGTGTAGTGAGAATATCTGTCCACCCTCACATTATGGACTGCCTGTGGATAGAACCAGCAGCTGATAACCTGTCAATTGCCAGGCTGGGTTCAGAAGTGATGAAATTGAGGGAAGATAATCAGTGACAACAGACTGGATAAACGGCAGCTCCAGAAACTCTCTGAAAAATAAAGCTTAGGTTGCAATAAAAGCAAGCAATGTGGCTGGAAAATGAAATCTTGGTGGAATAGTTTATTGTCTTACTATGTTGTCATGTAGTCGTAATATATTCTCAGTATGAATAAGAGATGCTCCACACTTGAGTTCTGGTTACTTAATATGTGCATTTTACAGTGTGGAGAGTCCAGCACTTGGTATAAATCCTGTCAAATTTTACAAATGCTAAGACTCCAATTTTATGTGAGCTAGGAATTCTTCTGTGTCCATCGGATAAAAGCATTGTTGCTAGATCAACAGAATTGCTGAGTTTAGGAAGAAACTGCAGGTCCTGACCTATAATTTTTAGGTCTGATAAACCTTTGTAGGTGATTAGAAATCCTGTCTGCATTTTGAATTTTGCTATAAAGCCTGTGGTAAATAGAGCATGTTTTGTCTGTGTGTGTGAATTCATCTGTGAGGAGGAGGAAGTGGGATCAGCAGCTCCTCCACCTTCTAATTCCCTGGAGGCACTGTCAGCCTCCTTTGAAGGGTTGTTCTGAGGTGTCTCCTCTTTGTTCTGGGAGGAAGATAGTAAATAGATGTTGATCTGGAACTGCAGCAAATTTAAAAATAAATAATCCTTTTTGGCTGAGCAGGCTTGCTGGGTGGTTTTCTGGTCCTTCTGAATTGGGATAAGTAGTATTTTACCTTGCAGTGATGAAATACATCAACCCTCAAGGAATCATGCCATATGTGTCTCAAAACCTTATGGAAAATATTGCACTTTTTTACTTCAGAACTACCAACATATTGTTAAACCAAGCAGGGAATTGAACTGCCAAGACTTTGGTCTGTCTGTACTGGCTGCTGTAATTCCTACCTGCCTGTGGCCATTTCTGTCTGCCTGTGGCCATTTCTGTACCCAGAGGTAAACCCTCACCAGCCTCACACAGAAGAGTTATCCCAATGGAGGAGGAAAACAGACACTGTTCCAGATAGGGAAAATCCCCCAGGATCGAGGACAACCATAATTATAGCTGTTCTGCTTGGCTGGAAGAATGCAGAGGAACAAGGGAGGTCAGGCTTCAGTTAAACATAATAGTCTTTTGTGTGCCGTAAATGTAGTTTAGAAAAAAACTTTATACAGTGGGACCAGAAACATAGTGCAACATTTACCTTTCCTGTGTTCCAATATATAAAGAGCTTCCAACTTCCTTCAGATATACATCATGTTCTTCCAAAGTCCTGCAAAATCATCCTAGTGGCAGATGTCTTGGTATGCCCTTTCCAAGGCTGATGGTATTGATATAGTAGCAGAAATACAAGTTACAGAATTAGGTAAGTTATACTTTTGTTTGTTAACTAACAGAAGGACCCAACAGTCAAAGCAGAGATAACCAGCTGTTCTGTTTTTAATTTCCTATTGAAGTATTTCTGGAGATGTATCACTGAGTGATGGATCCTTTTGTTAATGCTCTTTTGCCTAAGGTCAGTCACAAAGTGTTTAATGGGGCTTTTGTT
>JAWWLZ010000177.1:29089392-29108054 GCA_035041345.1 Poliocrania exsul
ATAAAGAGCTTCCAACTTCCTTCAGATATACATCATGTTCTTCCAAAGTCCTGCAAAATCATCCTAGTGGCAGATGTTTTGGTATGCCCTTTCCAAGGCTGATGGTATTGATATAGTAGCAGAAATACAAGTTACAGAATTAGGTAAGTTACACTTTTGTTTGTTAACTAACAGAAGGACCCAACAGTCAGAGAAGAGATAACCAGCTGCTCTGTTTTTAATTTCCTATTGAAGTATTTCTGGAGATGCATCACTGAGTGATGGATCCTTTTGTTAATGCTCTTTTGCCTAAGGTCAGTCACAAAGTGTTTAATGGGGCTTTTGTTTTATTTTCAGCTGAAATAAAGATCTGTTTTAAATACTACCATGGTGTTAGTGGAGCCCTCCGAGCTACTACTCCATGTATCACTGTGAAAAACCCTGCTGTGATGGTAAGTTTAGCCTATTTGTTCCTTGTATTTGTATAAGATGATAGTGTTAGCTGTCAAACTAACCTATCAATATAAATATCCTAGTTTTAACATAGACAGCAGTTGGGTTTTTTTCAAAAAATTGTGTTGCCTCACAAAAATTACAAAAACTGGGAAATGCTTTTCATGGTTTTGTATTGCTCATGGTAAAGTAACAATAAAACGTCTCTGAGCTTAACTGAAATACTTTATGCTAAGAATTTGATTTTGCTTGTTTTCAGTTTTGATGCTTGCATTTTGCTGTAATTTAACACCATAATAGAAATTTTTCATACTGGTTATATAACTGAAACTGAATCTTTATCCAAAGTCTCCATTTTATCTTATTTGTTGACATTAATAATTAAACTGTTGCTGAGATAGCAACTAATAATGCAAATGAAACTGGCCAAAACTCTGCTCTTGAAAAAATGACTAAATTTTTTGAATGTTCATATACCACTGAAATTTAGTAATTCCCTGATTATCAAGAAGTATTCTCTTACTGTGCTTTCATTATGAGACCTGTTCTTCTGAAATACTAAAAAGTTTTAGAGAAGTTTTTTTAGTTGTTTAAATAAGTAGTGGAAGAAAAGTCTTTTGTATCCCAGTGCTTGTGATGGAAGCAGTTTATGTAACAGGTTAATTCTTCGGCTGACATCAAGTTTCACAGTGCGATTGATTCATTGATATTTGCTGCCAAATATTTAAGATCACATCTGTGAGGATGGTGTCCTGACAACTGCAGTGTTGAAGATACAGTAGAGCACAAGTTACTCAGACCGAATAGCTTTTATTCTGAGCTTGTGCTTTTTCAGCATTGTATATTATATACAGGTGCAGGCTATGGCTATATGATACTATATGTGCTATACTAGACTTTGTATCTCAATATAACAAATGTGTGTGTTTTTTTTTTCTCTTAGAATGAGAAATGTAGGTGATAGCATCATTTATTTGTCAGATCATTTTCAGATCTGTCTATGAATAATATACTTTCACAGCAGGCATATGAACCCTTGATATTTTACAGAAGAAAATGTGCTACAGTGAATGACAGCTACTGTCTTTAATACCAATTTATAAACTAAAGACAGTAAGGGAGCCTGATTTTGAACAAGGGAAAAAGTGCATCTCAAAATAACTCTTAAAATGGGCTGCATGTTGTGCTGTATCATTACTGAGAATCAGAGTGGTTACACTGAATGGAGACACCAGTTGAACGTGTGTATTTTTTTGATCTTATCGTGTTAGCCACCAGTAGTTTTGAGGTTCATTGAACAAAAGGACATCTGAACCTCCGTCATCTGAATATGCAGTAGAGAATACTGGGTTCTCATGGTACTGGTTGTGTCTGTTGGTACAGAAATGCTGTTTAAGCAGTGGTAAGAAAGTCATGGTAACCTCACTCCCATTTTTTAAGCTGCAATAAATTACCTCGTTACTTGGATCCTTCTGTGGTTTTGCTTTACGTGGTTCAGTAGGAGATGAGTTTCTAGATTGTCTCATACTGATGGTGTATCACACCAGGCATTTCAGTCCATCATATTTTTGGATAAGCAGCTAACACTCTGTTGTGTTCATTTGAATGACAAAAGATAGAGGGTCTGATTGAGCACTCAGAAATACTCTGTTACACCAGACGAAGTAGCCTTTGTGTGCAAAACTCTGAGCATGTATGCTGGGATAAAATTTTTTACTTGGTGCAGAAAAACTGAAATTGCAGTTCAGATCATAATGGAACAGGAAAAGGTTATACAGGAAAACCATGGAAGTGCTAGGGAACACTTACCATTTGTTTTATTATAGCTGAACTGGGGGCAAATCCTATTTTCTATCAAATGAAGTCATGATTAGCAATGTAAATTATAATATTCAAAAGGAGTCCAAGACGTAGCAGGAAAAGAGGTATAGAATGAGGAAGGCCTTTTTTGTTCACGAGTGATGCTTTTACAAGAAACAAGTGTATGTTAAAATAAACCCAAAAGAATAAACTGGAATACATGGCATTCTTCTGGCCTTGCCTGGACAGTATCATTATCACAGTGGGATGCAGCCCTTGCTGCTTCCAGTGTATCTGTCTGTAGATGAGGGGACACTGATCCAGCTGGAATTAACCCATTACTTTCGATACCCTCATAATTTTACTGCCACCTGTCACTGCTTATGCATCCATATAAAATCACTGGCATGAGAATGTCATGCTGGGTGGGAAAGGGATAGTTTTGAGCACTGTGGTGAGACACATCTTGCCCTGAGAATGGGAAATGCATTTTGAAGCCAGCAGTGAGAAAAGGCAGTGGGCTGGTTGGTGAGTGGCAGCACTTGCTGGCACGGTGTGTTCCCTCCCAAGAGCTCTGAGGCCTGTGGGAATGTCAGGCATCAACATCATTGCTGTTCCTTCATCACTTTGACTGCTTGTTACCTATGAAGTATTTGACTTTTTCAACAAGAGAAATCCACACATTTTCTACTTCCTGTGGAATTCCAATGTGCTTGCTGGTCATAGTGGAAAGTATTTGAAAGCTAATAACATTAAATAGCTTAAAGCAATATAAAAAGGAGTGATTGCATGTTCAGTTAATGCAAAGCGGCTTCCCTGCGGCTACCACAGCTCCAGGATCGCTTATCCCTCTGGCAACTTCCAACCACTGTTCAGCTGCTCAGGGCTGCCTTACATACTTCATCTACGCACATAGGTGTGTGGATTTGTATTCAGTTTATTTTGTTTTTATGATTCAGTGGATCAGTTGACTCTCTGTTCTATGACTGGTATTAATTCCCAGTGCTGTGTTTGGCTGAAACTTTTTCTGTGTCACCTCTTCTGCCTAGAAATGAGTGCAGTGCCTGCCTGGGGAACCATTTGTCTTTAAAGATAACTCCATTGATGTCTCCATGATAGATTATTCAGCTGGATGCACATGTCCTCTGACTTGAAAGAAAAATTCTTCTGCTAGTTGAAAGAGATAGCATTAATACATGAGAAACTTTCTATTCTGAAGTAGTGTTTTACCTAACAAGGGATTTTGGTAGAAGCCAAACCTCAAAATCTGTGAAGTATAAGCTTTTAGACCACATTTATATTTAGATATATGAGGCGCTTTTCTGTTTAAAAGGAGCTTTTGTTCACAGAACTGAAGGCTCTTGTTAGTCTCTCTTTGATCTCTTTGCTTTTTTTTGTTGCACTCTAAATTATCTATTTGTGGAAAGTGACAAAAGTTCCATATGCTGTCATTGGCCAGCTCAGTGCTTTGGTATGTATTGCAAATCCATACTGTTTTTCTTATTGTACAAAACGGAAACTTGTAAAAAAGCACAGTTTTTTCTCCCGAATAAATGTTGTCTGCACATGTATTACCCTGTACATGTTCTGTTTGGACGAGTTGGGCTACTGGTGTATTAGCACTGTGTGGCATAAATAATAGATATTTTGCTATAAACAAATGCTGTAGCTGAGCCTGTCTGTGGTAACAGGGAGTAGTTTGTCAGGTCCTTTGTATACTACCGACAATTGCCTTATCATCCTCAAGCATGTACAAAGCAGATAAAAACTTCTTTTTGTTCTTCTCTTCAGATGGGAGTAGAAGGCACGGAGGAAGGTGCTTCTGGAGCCCAGCACTCTAGGAAGTTAGTCAGCTTTACCCTATCAGGTAAGAAACAACACTACTCTGTGTTTTACAAATTATTGTTAAAAAAAAGTTGCTATTCTAAATAACATCAAACATGGAACTCTTTTCTTCATAAGCCTCTGTAGGAGCACACTCTAGTGGCTTGAAAGACGTTGTTTCTTTAGAACTTTTTTATGTTGAAAACCAGCCAGAATCGTGACTCTCTGGGAGTGAAAGACATGGATTTGATGGATCCCAGCATGAAAAACTTGGAGAAATTTCCAGTTTGCACATGGGACTGTTCCTCTCAGATTGAAGAGTGGAAAACATCACCTCTAACTAAAATGCAAGCTGGCTCCCTCACTTTAAAAAAAGCAATAGCTGTAAATGGTGGTTTAAAAGGAAATAAAAAGTCTTTATTTGTAACAGTGCTAAGCTGTCACTACAGCAAAGTAGCTGTAGGGGTGCAGTCTACCACATTCACTTGTTTTGATTAACACTTTATTCTGGGGAAGTCTTGTGTGAGACTAAAGCACATTCAGCCTGAACAAAGACAGGTGAAATTTGCTTCTGAATCTTAAAGACCTTTCAGTGAAAGCATTTAGAGGTTGTAGGGGTAGAGCAGGAAAACCCATTGCTTTTTGAAGTGGCCTTTTAGCTGTTAGCTGAGATAAAGCTGACAGGTTGTACAGACTCACATGGAATATTATACAACTAATTGTTTAATGAATTCTGAAAAAAAACTTTCTTTTTAATAAATGGTTGTGACTCATTGTGAGGAGTCCTATAAAATGTTTTTGAAAGGTGTATTGACTGATATGTCTGTGATAGGTTTCTTGTAACGTTTTTGTTCATTTGCACATTAATCTTTATTTCATTGTGTTTCTGCTGTGTGGCCTAATTCTCTATGTTGGGTAGCATTCTTTTTTTTTTTTTTTTCACTGAATCCACAGGCATGACAGTTTTAGTGCAGTGAATTTTGCCTGCATGTATAAATTGTATGTGCTGGTTGTGTTAGAGTCATGAAGACTTCGTGCAATGTATTGGTGTACCTAATGGAGAAAGACACAAAAGTCTTGTGCTTTAGAAAACCTACAGAGAAATATTTTACAGTTAAGTTTAAAACCTAATAATATATTAAAAAATATTTCTTTCTCATTGCTGAAGCTTGCACTATCATTGTTAGTCATAAAGATATGCTAGTGAGGCAATTATTACTTATTATTGCAAGTTGTAAGGGCTGCAGTTCTGAGTTTTCCCTAGGAAGAAAGAAGCCTTTTCAGAAAAATTTACCTCCTTTTATTTGAGATAGGCAATCTTCTTTTGAGTTGGGTGAAAGTGTGCATGATATTTCAGAGCAGACTTGATAAGTTACATTTACCAAAGACTGAACTTTGGGAAAGTGTGAGTTCATTAAATTATCTCCCATACATTTTTTTATCTATTCTCCTTACCCAGAACTATAGCAAGTACTGTGTGATTTATTTTGGGGGCTTTCTGTCTTTCTGTCTTTCTTTTCTTTCATTGCGTGGAAATACCTTATACATGCCTTACTGGGGAAAGCCTTTGTAGGTGAACTACAAGTTTATGCTTTTAATTTTGCAAGTAACTGTGGGATGAAATGTGAATTAAGATGTTCATACATTTCTTCCTTATATTCTTTTGGGAAATCACTTGATTTTCTGATATATGCTGGATCCAGTTAATGTATGAGTAATTTTAAGTTGCTTTATTTAGTAACTTATGGCGAATTGTTTTCCTGGGTAATATTTTAGGAATGCGCTACTTTGTGAACTGGCTTTAATTTACTCAGTTCCTTTTTCCGTCCTTGTTTTCTTTATAGATATTAGAGCAGCTGGACTTAAAAAAGGCATGTTCTTCAACCCTGATCCTTATCTAAAGATGTCCATTCAGCCAGGCAAGAAAAGTACATTTCCTACGTTTGCTCATCATGGCCAGGAAAGAAGGTCGACGATCATCAGTAACACGACTAATCCTGTGTGGCACAGAGAGGTGATGTATCCCCTTTGAGAGCTGTCTGCCAGCTGATGCAGTGTACCAGGCTTGCATTTTCTCCTCGTGCATTAGTCTTGCTCTCTGAGGGCTGTGAGCTTATTTTGTAGGTAGTTATTTAAACTGACACAGAAATTGTAGTAATTTTAGGAACCCTGTTGGTGGAGAGAAACAGCTATCATCTGTGTATTAAAGCTGTGTATTTGAGCTGCACTGCCGTGAGGTTTTCATTCCCTTCTCTGCTTAAAAGAGCTGAACTCGCTTTGCCACCCTGTAGATTTCTTGCAAAAATAAATTAATTAAAATGGATTACATGTTATGAGAAGACTCTTTAAGAAAAGTTACAGCAGATGAGCATTTGTGATCAGTGATTGCAACAACTGTTCATTTGGAAATGATATTTTCATTGTGCATAGCAGGTGGCTGTCAGTTGTGTCAGGCAGAGGGGATGCTCTTTGGTGTGGCCTCTGCTTGCACTGCTGGGGGAAGGAAAACCCAAGAAGGCATTACAGCACCACTCAGCCAGGGAGGGGGGAAAAAGGCAGTCTGGCAGAAGCCAGTTTTACAAATGTTTTTATATTGGGTGAATTGTGCAGATCTCAGAGAAGGAACTCAGCCCCACAACTGTAACTGAGTGCAGAAGAGCCATGCTGTGCTTTTGAGGATAAATATTTATGTGGGAAACAAGGTGAAAGGACTGACACAAGTCCATAACCCTTTCAGAACTGGCAAGCAGCCTTCTTGAGCTGTGTCTGTTTTCTAATGATGCCTGTACTGTGATGAATGTTAATGTGTTCTTTAGGAAGATGAAAATTGAGTGGCCTTTGAGAAACATTCCCACAAATTATAATCAAACCAAAAAAGCAATAAAATAGAGCAGAGCAGGGCCAGCATTAGCCCTGGAGTGCTTGGTTGTGGGACAGACTGTGGATGTGCCAAAGTCTTAAAATCTTAAAGAAAAAGAAAATCCGTGTTCTGATCTCTAAATTGATTCTTCACTGTTCTGTATGTCCATCCATCCAGTAATTAAAAAGAAAATATATTCATATTTTCCCCTTTTTTTCTCCTCCAGTTCTCCTTGGCTTTGAAGCTTATTAGAAAAGTGATAATGTTCATTGGTGCACACATTGTATCAGTTTGCTTTAGCTGCTGTATCTTCCCTCTAGCAATGTTCTGACAACAGCAGTTAGAAGCCCATTACAGATGCTGTCCTAGTGGTGCAGAATTGATCCTGTTTTGCAACTAATACTTTCTGCAAAATAATTTGCAATATTTTGGCAAACTGAGAGTGACAATTTCTTAAGTTCTGTTTGTCACAGGAACCCAGCTCTGACAGTTGCACAGCATGAGGAAGTGTTTTTATGCCTGACCCACTTTAATTGCTTTTTTTGGACTATATTTAGCTGAACTGAAGAGTTGTTCCTCCTTTTGTTCCTTGTTCAATACATTTCTGGCTACCTATTTCCCCTTGTAGAGAAAGGTAGAAGAATGAAGAAAGTAACTGTGATATTACCAGACATCAACAAATCTTATGTAAATTAGCACCATGTTGTTTTAAGGCCCCAAGTGCAGGAAGAGGTTCTGTTGGAGCTTGCTGAGAACATTGGTGAATGTTGGGGCAAAACCCCATAGAAAATTCTCCCTTTTTGTTACATTGTTCCTGAATGTACTGTATACACACACTGCCCTTTTGACTTCCAGTCAATGCACACAAAAAGTTGATCCAAAGCACAGTGTTGGAAGGGAAGTTTTCTAAGCACAACCTAGAATGAGACACTTTCTTCTTCCTGCATTGTCCTGGCTACTCTTCTATAACCTGACAGAGTACAGCAAGGATTCCTTCTCTTTTTGCTTTCTACTATGCAAGTGAAAGAAAGCAGTAGGACAAATGGCTTTCTCCTTTCTGATGTAGACCCTGAAAGTGCTTTTACCCAGTGCAGTTCATTACTGGGCAGTTCTCAGGGAACAGTAAAATTATATGGGGAACAGTAAAAAGGTGGTTACATATGGAAAAAATGCCATGCTTAATAAATGATGTTGGTGTTATTTGGCAATATGGAAACTGCTGTCATCAGTCATTACTTTCAGAATTCACTGCACATTAGTAGTACTTAGGTACATACTTTCTGAATAAAGGTGTATTGATACGATGTCAAATATGTTCTTTCCTTCCAGAAATATTCTTTTGTTGCACTTCTAACAGATGTCCTGGAAATTGAGGTTAAAGACAAATTTGCCAAGAGTCGTCCGATCATCAAGCGCTTCCTTGGGAAGTTAACTATTCCAGTTCAGAGACTACTGGAGAGACATGCAATTGGGTAAATAAAGAGATTCTTAATGCTAACTTGGTTTGATCAGGAAGACTCAGCATCTGGGATACTGTCACAGAGCAGCCTTTCTGGCTTACTGGCACAGACCAGCAAATTTTTCCTTCATCTTTAGCAAGAAATTTCATAGCAATTTTAAGAGCTTTATTGCCTGTCTGGCAAATGTCAGTGTTTCTAACCTTGCCTTGAATACATGTACCCATGTTTATGTGTATCTATATTTCATTACATAAAAAATATTATTCTCACAAAAAATGTTACCCTCTGGCTAGCTAGTCCAGAAGCAAGGCATTATCACAATATTACATGATTGTGTGCAAATTTTTTAGAAGAAACAGATTTTATTGACCAACTTCTTTTGCAGTTCAAGTATTTTTAATTGTTGGTTCAATAATCAGAGTTTTAATATCCATTCAACTAATTGGTCAGAACTGCAAGGCTGCAACTCCTTATTTTTCAGAGTGCTTTTGGTACTGCACAATTAAAATTGCCATTTGCTATGAATAGCACATTGATGGGACTCAAAATTCACAAGTTGTGCTATTTCAAAAAAAAATCCTGTTCATTTTTTGATAGCTAACTGTTCTGGTGTAAAGATGCAAGTCACTTAGAAACTTTTAAGATGGTTTATACTTTATGATGGTTACTGGAGGGGACTGTAGCATCCCCAAGTGGGTGATCCAGGGAGGCCTTTGTACCGCCACAGAAGAGCCTGAGACTTGGCAATTAGGCACTGTGGTACATTGCAAGGGTGAAGCAAGGTCTGCAAGAGATGTGATAGTGTGTGAAAAATGTCCTTTACATTCAAGACACAGCTGTAATTGTAGAGTGTATTACTTTAGCATCTTTTTACTTACATATGCTCTATTTGACAAATTAGGAAAAAATAATTCCTTGAAAGACAATGGGAGGAACTAAATTATTCCAGTGCATTTTGCATAGTCCCTTACTCAAAGTCTGCTACAGTTAATGTGTCTCCATTAACTTTAAAAAGCTGCTGGATGAGTCCCATGAGGAATGCACGTATTTTTCCCTGAAAGCTTAAGGGCATGACAGTATGATCACACTTTTGCACAAAAAGCAGGATATAATCAACTGGCCTCCTCTTTCACAGATAGCCCCATCAAAGTAGCAAGTTGCATAAATGGAGAAAATCAAATTCAATTTGAAAACACTTTTCAGCTTTAAGTTTCCTAAGTGGTGTTTACGCTGATGAGTAAAGCAAGGATAAAATTGTAAGAGTAGCTTAAATTTTTCATAATGCCTTCTGATACAGCTTTTAATAAAAAAACATTTTTAAAAAAGCCTGCCTGTTTGTTTTGTAGTAGTATCCAAGAGCAGTGCAGGTGTATATACAATCCAACCTTTCTAAGAAATGCTTCATCTTTGAGTTTCAACAAATTGTGTTTAGTTGAGCAAGAAGCTTTTTCTAATAAATTTGCACACTGCTATACATTCAAAAAGAGTACTGTAATACAGGTTGGTTTCAAAATGTAGCACAGGTTGTTTGTTTCCCTGCTAAACATAAAAATGTTTCTCTGCTCCGGCATTCCTAGGGCTGTGATTTCTGGAAATTACCCATTTGCTGTGTTCATCAGGTTTTGTTTTTTTCAAACCATTATTCTGAAAGACATTTCCTGTTTTATTCTCCGTTCTTCAGTTCTGTATATTTGATATATCAAATCTTTTTAGGAAAGGAAAGGCAGTATAGTAAATATATGAGAAGAAAATAGGTAAGTATTAAGTTCGTTTGCCATACTGATGTTAGAACAGACATTAAATTGGTTTTGCCTTTTCTCCTGTAATAGATTTGTCCATTTGCAGTTTGTGTGTAAAGACAGACAATTTTTTACTGAAGGTTTTGCAACGTAAAGTAGTGGTTAATGTAGGCATGAAGTAGAAATGTACCAAATGTACCATCAACTGCTAATTCTCTTGCATTTTGTTTTTGGTCAAGCAAGTATAATATCATCATTCTGCTTAAGTCAAGGACAAATATTAATGAATGAAAAGGTGAAATCCAGAACCAGCCACTTTTAGACAGACTGAACTAAAATTCTGCCCCACTTTAGCTGTCAAAATAGCTCACAACTTTGTGTAATGAAGCAGCCAGTGGCTTTTTATTTCATGGAAAAAAATGACAAATGAGCATGAGAATCATCTAGAATTGATTCAGCTGAATACAGAGAAGGCATTATTCATGTCCTGACTTCCTCTAATCTTGAATGGCCTCAAGTAATATAAAACTTATATAAAAACTATGGAAACCTCAACTGTCTAGCTGTAGAACTGTAGTTGGAGTACAGAGTGAGGGACCTGTGACAGGTCCTGGAGACACTACTGTGATGGTTTAGTGTCCTGTGGGCTATAAATAAGCATGGGGAGAGGAGGCTGCTTTGCCTTACCTTATGTGCTCAGGGCTTCTTTTGCTAAAAGTTTAAGCAAACTGCTGCAGCTTATTCCAAAAATAGCTGCATTTGTTTTAGTCTGTCAGTCAGACAGACTGTAGGAGTGTTCCAGTGAAGGAGAGGTGTTTATACCAGTATAAAGTTATATGTGTAAATAATAATAATTTCCTATGGAGGTCTTCAGTAGCTCCTCTTCTCCCTTCAGCTGTCCCAGCTGTGCTGAGGGGTGCTGGGGCTGTGCCTAATAAGAATGTGTAGCCTGTGATCTATTCCTAAGTCTCAAGCTGATACAAGTGTCTAATCATGTCTGAGTCCCACTGAATTCAATAACTCTTAAGAATGTATTTGAAATTAAATCTAAGCATTAATAGCTTTTGTAAATCAGAATGCAGAAGTGCTTTATTGAATGAGAACTAAAATATGAAGAAACCATCTGTGACTTTTGTATATAGTAAAAACCACAAGGGGGCAGAAAGGTTTTGTTAATTATAAACCATTTTGGATTGGGGAAAGGAGGAGGTCAGAGGAGATGGATCTTTGCAGTTTGATTTCTTTAGAGCTAAAGATATTTAGGGATGTGTAAGAAATGGTGGGATACAATCTGTATTTGGAATTGATAAAAATAGTTTACTAGGCTGTTTTATCTGTTAATGAAAGATATTTTACACCATTGTTGCTGTTTGTGCTTTTCCATAGAAACCAGATTATGTGGCTGATTTTAAGACTGTAACAGAAATCACCTTCTATCACACTGACACTTAACTGATAAGAGTGTCTAATACAAAGTACTGGAAGAATAAAACCAGTTAAAATTTAAAAAGCGCCAATATCTTTGGTTTTGCAGAGACCAGGTTCTAAGCTATAATCTTGGCAGAAGGCTCCCAGCTGATCATGTTAGTGGGTATCTCCAGTTCAAAGTGGAAATCACATCTTCTGTTCATGAAGGTGAGAATTTGTCAATGATCTAGATCTCCAGAGAGTTGTATGGAGGGAGTTTCTGTGTCAAGGATTTTCTGTTGTTGGGGAGATGATATATTTTCTCAATTGTGTACAGTGCCTCTATTATAGATTTTTTTCTATTGGGATTCAAAGTTTAGATATGTCAGGTACTGCTTGGGAGATGGTAATTCCAAAACACCAACACTTGGCATATTGGTTTTGACTTTTTTAGACTGATTCCAAATGAATCTGCTTATGATTCTTGTTTTATGGGATCAGTTGAGTAATCAGTCTTTGTTTCTCTTCACTCTGTAACACCTTTGGCTGAGATAAGCAGTTGCAAGTATGATTCCGCCTGGGCTCTGCTCCCCTCCTGGTGTACATGCAGGTCACTTTGTCCTGTCCCCCTTTCACAGGGCTCTGTCCTGCTTAGAGCCATGAGTATCTGTTAGATTATGAGAATACCTGCTTTCATGAGGCAATTATTTTGTTTCCCTTTTGTCCTGTTCTGAAGTGAACTAGCTGAATAATAGTTTTAATAATTAGCTGTAAGCACATTTAGAGCTGGATTGTTCAACTCTATGCATGTTTAATTTCCATGTGTGGTGTTACTATCTTGTCTCTAAAATGAGGCATCTTATTTTCATTTCCCTTTTATATGTATTGCCATAGCATACCTATTACCTCATGAACTTTATGCAAGTAGATTCCTATTCTTTACAGTAGCAAGTCCTATAAACTAACTCAAAATAAAAGCTGTGTATAAAATTTGGTATCTATACACAGTTTGGGATTCCTCATGTGATCTCAGATGCTGGTTTGCATGCTGCTGCTAAGGGTGTAATGACAACTGGTGTCATTGACTAGCTTTGTGTAAATCCTACTTTTGGATACGAGAAATATGCTGTGAAAAATTGATTCCTTGTTTATGAGACTGGCTTTACTGACAGTTTGGCAAGATGCTTGGCAGTGCTCCATCTTGAAAGCAAAGTGGGAATCCTTTAAAGTCATACTTCACACTCCTTAAATTTTCTATATCCTACAAAATAGTATAGACTTACACAGCGAAAAATCTGTAATTACTGTTCCAATACTGTAGATGTCTGTGCTATTTTAAATGAATTTTCTTCCCTTAATTGTTTGATTGAAATAAACATCTTGAAAGATGTGTATTTTTATATAATTTTAGAGATGCATAATATATAATTCACATAATTTTCAGGAGAATGAACTGTCTGTTGCTGCATTGTTTTACATTCAGTCTTTGTCTCTGCAGATGCTTCACCAGAAACAGTTGGTACTTTGCTAGGAACGAACTCTGTAAATGGAGACTTGGGGAGCCCCTCTGATGATGAGGACATACCAGCAGGACATCATGATACATCCACAGTGTGTTCCAATGGTCCAGTCTTTGAGGAGTCTTCTGGAGATACAATCCTGAGGCATTCTTTAAGGACTAGTAGGACTCTGGAAACTGACCAGGATGAGCTGACCTCTGGTGCTTCAAGATCATCACCTGCCAGAGGTCGCCAGGACTCACTAAATGACTATCTGGATGCAATAGAACACAACAACCATCCCAGACCAGGGACATCTGCCTGTGGTGAGCGTCCACGTGGAGCCTCCCCAAAACTGAGGAGTAGCTTCCCTACTGACACAAGACTTAATGCTATGCTTCACATTGACTCAGACGAAGAGGAGCATGAGCTACATCAAGACCTGGGTTTTCCGTCTTCCTTGGAAGACGATGGTGGTTTAGTAATGCTCAATGGTGCTACAAGAAATGTTGAAAGAAATGGTGTAAGTTCCTCATCAGATCAGGCAGTGCAAGGGCCTGAAGAGAATGAAAACGCTTCAGCCTCTGATGCTCCTTTGGCATCAGCTGATGACCAGCAAGAGACTCTCCCAGAGCTTCCGCAGTTGGCAGGAGGTGAAAGCCTTCCAGATTCCCAAATGGAAGCACCAGCAGAGCAGGCTGACAGTGAGTTGTGTGCTGCTCAGGAGGCAGAGCAGCCTCCCAGCAGTGCAGACACAGGAGCTGCCGATGCCTCTGGTGGGAGCAGAAGGGGTGTAAGCGAAACAGAATCCACTGATCAGGGGTCTGAACCTTCCCAGCTGTCGTCAGAAACTGAGCAGAGCGATCCTGCTCGCACAGAAAGCGTCAGCGAGGCCAGTACCCGTCCGGAGGGGGAGAGCGACGTGGAAGGGGCAGACAGCTCTTGCAACGAGAGCACGACCGTGCGGCGTTCCTCGGTTGAAAGGCGGTGTTCTTCCTGTGAGAACGCCAGGTTTCCCGAGACTCCAGCCTTTTCTTCGCAGGAGGACGAAGAGGGAGCTTGTGCCACTGACGCAGCTGGAGCTGAGCCAGGTGCTGAGACACAGGACTCTGCAAGCACTTCTGGTTCTCTGCCTGTGGTGCAGTTACCTCAGGAGGAAGCACAGGAGGCTGAGGCAGGTGAACTGCAAGACCAAGAGGAAGCAGAAGAAGTCTGGCAAAGAAGAAGCCTGCAGGCAGCAGCTGCCCACAGCCAGTCTCAGGATGAAGAAACTGAAGGAGCCCAAGCAGCTTGTGAGGGCGCCACAGCACAGCTTGAAGGAGCTACTGGAGGTAACAACTGCAGGAGGCACTTTCTGAAGTTACCTTTCTGCAGCCAGTAAAAAAATACTGCCAAAATTAATGTCTGAAAATAAAGATCCTTAGTTTCTCAATTTTATTATCTTTGAAGATTTTTGCTTTGAATTTATTCCCTTCTTCAAGAGACTCTTGAGGTTTTTTGATTTCAAACCTGAAATATCTGAAACGTGTTTATTTTGAATTGGGTATATTTTAATTCTTGAAAGAACAGTGAGCAGGATGAAGAGAAGGAAAGAATTCCACAATATTACCCTGCTCACTAATAAAAATGGTAATGAGGATGGACAAAACTCCTAAAACTATGAAATGCAAATTAGAATCTATATTGGGCTCTTTTCTTTTGAATGTTTATATATTTGTATTAAAACATAAAGGTAATCAAAAATGAATGGGGAAAAGAAGAAGTACTGCTTTTTGGTCACACTTTGGGCTGTTTATCTTCCATTTCCCAGTTCCTTTTTTAAATAGACACATCCCAGCACACTGGAACCTTGGGAGGAGAGAAATGTGCTACCCAAGTTAACATTGTAAAACTCTTACTGATTTTAAAATTACTTTAACAATTGAGAATTTTCTGTCTCACTAAAATCACTGAAAGTAGAAATGTGTCCCTAATGGATTGTTTCCAAGCATATTTAACAATGGGTTATCTGTTCAGTTTCTTTAGGGATTAAAGTGTATCTAATCAAGTGGGTTTCTGAATCTGCCTTTTTCGTAACATATCAAGAGTTTTAGGAGTCTTGTCGTCATAAACAGCTCATTGATTTGGAAATAAAAATTTTGGTATTTATTTAAACTGCTGTCAGTACTTTACAGCATTTTCTATATATCTGGGATGCTCTTTATTAGTTGTCAGATTGCATCATGTTTTGCAGATCAGCGTGGCTGCAGCAAAGGAGGTCCGTGAGGACCATGTGGAACTTTGTCCTAGGATATGGCTCAGGTGCACACTGTGTCTGTGCCTTGGATTCTGCTGCTCACAGGTGGATGGGGCCCATCCCAGAGGTGACATTTTCAAGACCAGAACTGCAGCACATCCAAGAGAAATCACTTGCCTAGAACTGTCAACATATTTTGGCCCCAAGAATAGATGACTGTTAGATATATCCTAAAATATTGTAGTCCTGTGGAATTTTTAATGTGTCCTGCAGTGTTTAGAGGCAACTCTAGGGCTTCCCCACAGTGGTGGAAAAATGATTTGTGGATGTTTTGGTTCCAGGTGCTTCTGCCAATGGCCATCAGCCCTTGAGGTCTCTGCCTTCGGTACGTCAGGATGTGAGCCGGTACCAGAGAGTGGATGAGGCTCTACCACCAAGTGAGGTTCTTCATACTTTAATTGGGGGTTAAGCTGCATGGGTGTCATTACTGAGATCTCACTGCATTTCCTTTTCAAATGTGAGAACTGAGAATGAACAGCTGAGAGGTTCGAAGTGAGGAGTGATGTTAAGTCTAGTATTGTTATTATCAAAGGCATTGTGCTCAGTCTGCAAACTCTCAGGATGTGTTATGATAATCCCACCTCGGGTGTACAGACCTGCTCAGTGTCACTTTTGGAGAAGTAGGAAAGCACTGTGCTGCCTTTTTGGATATGCAGTGCACAAGGGTAGGGAGGTGAAGGTGATGATACACTTTATGAGGCACTGGGAGGTGTCAAGCACTCTGAAGTCTCAGAGTACTTCTTATATGGTAATGATTTACAAAGCAATATGTAACATCTTTAATCTCTGCAGATTATTTGAAAGGTGTCTGTGTTTTCCTTGCTATTTTTGAGGCAGTGTGAAGATTATATATTAAAATAAACCTGGATATTAAGGAACAGTTAGATGAGCCTAAATGAACACATAAATCATGATTTCTCTAATGCATATGAAAAATACATTGCTCTCAATTATTGGATTGATTCGCATTCTTAAGCTTTGGGCATGGAAAATCTCTTCAGTATTAGGTATTTAACCACCCCAAAAAGTTACACAGCTGACAGGAAAACATTGTGTTAAAGCAAAAAAGGCCAAGAAAGTTAAATGCAAGCCCACTGAAATCTGTGGCAAAGCTCTGTTACTTTAAAGGAGTCAGGAATTCAGACATTTAGTGTAAAATTAATAGATCCTTATTTCCCAGTATGGCATGGAGCTGTGTTTGCTCTGTAATCAGAGTGAGTAACTGGAAGTAGCTTAATAGCAGAACACAGATATGACTGTGTGGAAAGCCAGGATGATGATAAGGTTGTGCTCCCTGCTGCTTCTGTTACGAATAACAAATTAGTCCTGTCTGCAGACCCTGAAGTTAATTAACTGCCACCTCAATATACCAGTATTACCATTTACAAAATTGTGTCTGGGAGACGTATATTTCAGTTGCATTTTTATCACTCTTCATACTGGAAAAGGCAGAGACCATTACAGGAAATAAATACTCAGCAATCAGTGTAATAACTGAGAAATGCACAGAGATAGCTGGTACAGTTCTGTGGTTTATACATGATGGCTTTTTGTGTTTCAGAAACAAACTATACACTACAATAACTACTTGGAAAACTCTCGAAGTGTCAGTTGGAAAGGTTTGGCTGAGTAGTATTCTGACATTTCTGACATTTACTGGGATTTTACACAGTTGGGCATGGGCATGCAAATACCCACGCCCCTTTGCAGTCAAAGCCCAATACAATCTTGGTGTAAATCCTTTGTTTGCTAATATGAATAAACTCTTAAATACTAATTTTTGCCTAGATCCAGTTTTTCTCCCTAAAGCTTTGCTTTCAGATATGTAACAGTTTTAATATTTTAATACTGAAAAATTAGAGAAAACATTTAGAATACAGTTTTGAGTTATAAACTGTAATTTCTTTGTAATTTGGGATGCATTCTATTTGTTTTACAAGAACTTGAAAGTAAGAAAGAAAAACAGGTGGATTTCTTTCAGTTGTGTGTAGGTTAAATTAAAGAACAAAAGAAAGCATTTGAATATTTGTCTTGTATTTATGCCTATAATATGCAACAATATGCTCCAATTCCTTCATTCCTAGGGAAAATTTAACAAAGCTTAACCATGAAACCTCGATGAATTACCATTTTGCAATTCAGCAAGCTATTTGTAACACACTTGACTCAGTGATCTGGCTACCAGAAGATATCCTTATCCATCACAACACTAGTGCAGATAACTTTAGTTTGGAAGCCGTTGCCCAAGTGTTTAGACTTGTGTATTTAAAAGTGAATTCAGGCAAAAATACTTTTCTTCTGCAAGACCATATTACAGAAATGGTGACTGTCAAAACTGGGCATAAACACCACAAGAAAAATCTCAACTTATTATACAGTGGTTTAAGGTTTGACATTTAAGAAGGATAATGAATTCATGAATTTAAACTGTTTCAGGTTTCTTTGTTTTGCTTTGGTTTGGTTTGCATTTTTTCCTCCAGTGGACAATTCTGTTCTTCCTGGAATACTTCTCTCTTTTGTTTTGTTTACAAACTCTAGTTAAAAATTTTGAGTATCAGCAGATAGTTTTTTTTTTTAAATAGGACCTTTGCACAGGAACATCTGTTTCAATAGTTTTTCTCTTTTTTAAAGAATCAAAACATTTTCCAGAAAATGTTGAAACATTTGCTTGCTTTTTTTGAGATATAAATGAAATAACTTTTAAAAATAACTTTCAAATGTGTTACATTTTATATAGACAATCCCTTTTATATATAGGTCTGTTCACACTGGAAGTGCTGTGAATAGCAATAGGCTGTTTTGCTAGCAGAGTAATTTGCATTGTGGCCAGAGAAATTAAACAGCTCTTGTGCAGAGGTGACCCAATGAGTTTATCTGGGAACCAGCTCAGCCCCCTCAGTGCAGTGAAGCCACTTGGCTGCCTCTAAGAGTTGACAAAAGGCACAGCACACAGGCAGTAGCAGAGTGTGAGGTTTTAAGGCTGTCAGTATTAAATACAGTGTGGCACAATTTACTTTGCTGCTGTCAAGACATTTTATACCCTCTTTCGTCACGGAGTGGCTGTCATTTAGGATTGGTGGCTTGCCACTGGGTTTTGGTGACTGATGTGTTCACCTAGACTTACAATATAGAAAGTTTCATCTAAAAACCTTCCAAGCTCTCAAAGTCTGTTTTTCAACTGATTTGCTTAATGGTTTGCATGGTTTCTGCAGTTGCTGGAATCCAAGAGTCAGGCATGTCTGTTTCTGTATGCATACTTATTTTATAGCTTTATTATTATTATTATTATTATTATTATTATTATTATTATTATTATTATTATTATTATTATTATTATTATTATTA